>VZRV01005702.1:3790896-3885034 GCA_013398115.1 Falcunculus frontatus | reverse complement strand
GTGGTATAGACTGTAATATCAAACTGTTTTCTCCCTCTTTAATCCATTTAACATAAGGGGGGGATGAGAATTCAGTGTGCAGCCTGCGAGAGAGATAAAGGCTGTTAGCTGGTGCAGTTTGGGAAAAACCACGCGACGTAAAAGAGACCTCTATTTCCTCAAATTAACAGAGAGAGACTTTTAAGAATTTTGAATGCTGACCAAAATTCCATGTTTTGTCATTATTTGTGCTGGAGGAAGTAGGAGGGGTGGTGTTGGAGAAAAAAGGGGTTTTTGTCTTAATCTCTTATTTTATTTTACTCTTAACTCTGTTAGTAATAAACTTTCTTTCATATTCTTTAAGTTCGAGCCTGCTTTGCCTGTCTTCAAACCTCTTATCTCACAGAAGGTAAGAAATGCGAACTAAACCACTACACTTAATTGGTGTTTCCGCCCGGTTAACGAACCAAACCCGCTACACAGCCTAACTTCTTCTACTTCTGTTCCATCAGATATCATAAAAAGTGTTCAAATTCATTCCCCAGCAGCTGCCTTCAGAAAGTCTCTTGGATGTGAGTGCTTTAAATACAATTCCAGACTTTTTTAGGTTTTCAATCTTTTAGTTGCACTGAAGGAATCGTAGGACCTTCACAGCTGTCACAAATTTTTGATACGTAGACAGAAGAGATTTTCAAATAACGTGTGCAAGCAGCACAGATGTTCTTGCATTGTTCTTCCAGCTTCCATTCAGCCAAGGCCCTCAGTTCTGTTATTTACCATGGAGACCAGTGAAAACTAATCCAAATATGTGGGTGAATTGAAGTAACCTTGTCAATAGTTCTGAGAAGTGGGTATGTGCTCAGCTGAGCAAGAAGGACAGAAAAACATGCCAAAGCCATTTCAAACACCCTCCAGAGTGAGCTGCAGGCACACTGGAACCGTGCGTCGGTGGAAAATCTCTACAATTCTGCTATCCAGCCTTTTATTTTACTAGCTAATAAAGATATAACTCCAATGCTTGCAGACAGGAACAGCTGGGTATCTTTCATGTAGAGGTCTAAGTCATCTTCTAGTGTCCTGAACATTAAACAGACTGAGATTCTGGTTAGATGCTTAATGTGCAGGATAAAATTGCACAACAGAGAAAAAGAAAGGTGCAACAGACTATGTGCTTGCTGCCACATATTAAATACATTTTCTGGAGTAGAAAAGCATTTAGGAGCAACACCATGGATGCTATTGGGCTGCTCAGCCTTTCCTGTAAGGCATTTCGTATTTCTCTTCCTTCCCCTTATCAAGGTCCCATCTCACAGCAGACATTTTAGTGCTGGTTCAAACCTCCACTGCAAAATATACAAGCACATTTTCAACTCCAGACAATAATGAGAGATTTTCCCACTAAATAAGAGTGCCACAGTTCCATCCTAATCTTTGCAAGATAACCAAAATGCAACTGAGAACATAGGCATTACTAAGCAGACATCATCTGTGCCAGAGATAATCCTGTCGCTGAGAGGACTGTGAAGTATTTATCCCATATTTTTGCTTTCCAAGACACCAGAGCAGTGTTTTCTTAGTACACTTGGAGATATCATTAGCTCAACCAACATGCTGCTTCATTGGTCTCAGAATCAAAAGAGAAGTCAGCCCAAAACCCCAACCACAGTTTTTGCTTCTGACTTGCTAGGAAGAAGCAGAGAGCACACAATCATTGTCCCACTATTTTTTAAATACCATTTCAAATCTCTCTGAGCAGATTATTTCTAAGCTTGTTCCCAGCTCACCACAGAGTGATGCTCTTGTGGAACTCCTGGTAATGGGAAAAGAGCAGGCAACACAATGGCTATTTATCAGAGCACATTGTAGGAGAGAAGTCTGTGCCCATAAAAGCACAGCCAGGTCCCTTGGGTCTGTCCAGACACCAGCACTGCTATTTAATCACTGGAAGCTGGAGGAACATTCAGAATCCTGGAATGCAAGTCGGTAAATTGAACAAGTGAAGTTTCTTTCTTCTTTAACCCATTCCAAGGAATTTTCAGCAAAATTCTGAAACCCAGACAGTACGGATGCTCTATGCCCAGCACAACCAAATGGTAAGAAACTTTCCCAGGCTTGGCAAAGGGAGAATGAAATTAGTTGTATTGGGGTTTGCTGTGTGTGTTCAGTGAGTACCTGCACAGTCTGGAGGATATTTCAGATGGCTCCAGCCATCATCATGTGAAGGATATGGTATGTCCTGCCTGAAGTTACAGAATTTAAAGCACTAAGAATAGCATCCTGCCCTGAGAACATAGATGCAAGTCTTTTTTTTAACTTAAAATTTTAAGTTAAAAAGAAAAAAAAATTCTTCCTTTACATTTTTGTGTCTTCATTTGCTAGGATTTCTCTGACTATAATCTCGGTGTTGGATACACCTCTTTTTTGTTACTCCTAATTTAAGGATAATTGCATCATCTAAAATGTGTCATCTTTTTAGATTACTCCCAATCATAATTTCAATATACATAGTCATTTTTGGCAATATGCTATTACCAATCAAAAATGGCTCTGATTCTTTTCTATTAAGGTTAGGAGTAACTGAAGGCAGGTAAATTGGTGTTAGGGAAAACACAGGTTAAACTTATCTTACATATAATGCAGAAAGATGCTGTCTGTGTGGCTAATGAGACGGTATTTAAAACCAGGAATATATCCTGTGCCATCCCAAACCCATATATTAACTAAAAATTTGCCCACTAATAACATAAGCATTTTGTTTTATTTAGTGTAGGAAAGGCCCCCAGTTAAGTGCAGTAACAGAGACTGTGCTCTGCAGAGAGGGCAGTGAGCCCTGGGAGAGGCACACACAGAGCCAGCACCATAAAGCAAAACTGTCTGCAAGAAAGTTTGTTAATCTCTGCTATGGGACATTTCCATTAAAACATGTTTCATAAAGCCACAGGTTCGTTCTGCCAAACCCAGGCAGCGAGACCGACCCGTCAGCAGGCAGAGCCATGGAAGACCTCAGTCTCTGTTTAATGACTATTTCAACAAAACTTGCATTTACCCAAAGACCAACAGCAATTCACGTTCTGCACCATTTCCCAAGCCAGATACCTGAATCCAAACCTGTGCGCCCACAAACTTTTCTTTATTTTGCTACACAAGCAGGGGATGAATTCTTCTAAAACCTGAATACTCATGTAGCAGTTAGAGCATTCCAAAAGCAACGGGGTTTTATATTCATAATAATATTCAGAAACATCTTTAACACTGCCTTTACAGTAGGAGATAGTATAAATTTAAGAGACTAAATTGAGATAAGAATAAACAAAACGGAAGAGAAGGCTAAAGCCACTTATTACAATACACAAAAGAAATATCACTGCAACATCTCGAAATGAGGGATTACTTTTCTTTCAGCAGACCCCAAAGGTCAGTCGATTTGAATGACTTTGGAAAAAAGGAACACGTTAAGTCTGAAGCTGAAAATCCACCGCAGAGAACGTCTAGACAGCAAGTTTTGAATCTCACCCCTAAATCAACTGAGCTGCAGCTCAGCTGTCCCTGTTATGTTGTCATGCTGGGTGAAAGAAAAGTCTTGGTGAGGAGCAGTCCCCAAAACCAGAAAGGTGAGCTCTGAGGGCCTGGGATGATGCCCTGAGGGCAGGGGACAGCCCATCCCACCCAGCACAGAGATGCTCTTTCTGAACAGTACCAGATCAGGTGGGTTTTTAAGGAGTCAGTAATGTTCTGCCTGAGCTTCCGGGTGGATTTAACAACCACATCTGCAGCAGCAGCACTGGGAGCAGGAGCAGCAGCCAAATTTTTAATCTACAGATCTCAAAACACTTACAAAAGAGACTTTTATTGTTACACCATGGTACAGAGAGGGGAAATGCAGCTCTGGGAAGGGAGGTGACTGATGGAGAGCAGACGTCCCAGCCCAGTGCCACCACAACATCCCACCTTTACTCTCTGGAGATGCCCACCAGCTATTCTGCACCTTTAATAACAGCAAATCTTCCAACTCTTATTTTTTTCCGGTATACTCTGACTGCAGGCATAAGAAAACTCAACATCATCAGAACTTTACTGTCTGTTTTTCCCCACAGAAAAGAATATAAAACTCCTTTTACTAATTTCTGATTCTACTGTCTGTGTGGATCTCCTTCAAAGACTCAGCTACAACATTGGGCTGTATTTTGCACACCAGAGGGTAAAAGCTGTAAATTGATTCACTTTGGGTGCTGTCTTCTTCAAATATAATTTATCAGACCCAGCTCACTGTGAGGAATATTATGCAGGGGAGGAAGAGTGATAAATGCCATTAATGACTGGCCTGAGAACACACAGGATGGAGCAGCAGGATAATGAATAGTGGGGGACTCCTACCTCCTGGTCATGGCTGCAGATCATTAGACAAAGATATTGTTTTATACTCCAACAGGTTCAGACACACTCCATTCTTTTGTTTAATCCATGGAAAATAGATTTAGCTGAGAAGCAGATATGCAGTAATTAAAAAATAACAGAGAAACTTCCTTTTTTCTGCTTTTGTTTTTAAATTTCTCCCTTTCATTCATTCCTTTGCTTGTTCTTCCTTCTCTCCCACCCCAAACATCCTTTTTGGTTGTTTCAGGGTTTTATTTCCCCCAGACAGAGACAGAAAGAAGTCAAACCATCACGACTGTGCCTTAATCTTTGCCAGTCCTTGGTCTGACTCTCTGATTTCAGGAAAGATCCCGGAGCTAATAAACAATTATACCACAGAGGAAAGCCACCTGGAAGATGTATTGCAGAAAAAAATAAACAGCTTTTTTTTTTTTTTTTTTTTGCTAAGCAGCCAGAAATTGCAAAAACCTTTAGAGCAGTCTGAAGGCTTTGGGATTCACAGGGTGAGACTTAAGAATTTGGTAGCAACTGCATGCAAATATCAGTAATTTCATATAGCCATTCCAGTGAGGAGAAAAATTAAAAAGAATCTTGAAGAATAAATGGGGAGAGAAAGAAACTAAGGGGTAGTGCAGAAATGGAAATGTCAGAGAATGTCGCAGGCAGAGGGTAGGTATGGGAATAACAGATCCAGAGCAAATCTGCTGGAGATGTTAAGAGCTGGCAAAAGATCAAAGTGATAAGAAGCAGGAATGGAAATAACCTTTAATTCTGTGCCTATAAGAGGATGTCAAGAAAACATTGCAGCAAAGGCCAGCCAAGGTAACATGGAAAGGGGCCTAGTCATGCGCTGGGAGCTCTGCTCATCTTGGTCCAAACCTACGGCTCTTGTCCCACTTTAAAAGCATTCTGCTAAAAACAGCGCAGAAAAGCTCTGAAACAAAGCTGAAATGCTTTGAGGGTATTTAGTAAACCAAGGCTATAACTGCAGTTTTGTAACTCTTCAGACATCCCAGCTCTGCAAAGATGCATCTTTGCTCCTCCTCTTCCAGATACAGAGATGAGCCAATTCCACTGCCCATAAGTGCCATTTGTGTTTAATTGGGTGACAGAGCAGAGACAAAAATGACCAAAAGGGCCTTTGCTCTCAGCACTCTGTTCCCCTTCTGGAGACATCTGGATATCCACTGTACCCTGCCCTGAGTGACTGCTCTGGGCTTACTAAGAAGAGAAGTAATGAGCAGATGTCTTCTCATTGGAAAGCTCATCATTATTGCTTTGCTCCAGAGCAGGTCCAACCTGCTCCCAGTGCAGGTCCTACAGCCCAAATCCCCTTCTTGGTGGACACACAAGCTCAGACAAACCCTTACCTACTTGCCTTCAAAGCCCTGCTGGAGCACCTCTAAACTTCTTGAGTTGAGAAGAGTGTGTGTAGTGGACATAATTTAATCCCTGATCCAAACATGTTTTTGTCTTTCAAACAGCTGTTTATACCCTCCTCATCCTCATCTCAAAGTACCAAAACACTGCCAGGAAAGGGCTGAGGATATTACAGCTTGTTCCCAATCTAGAAACACCAGAGAAGTCTTAACTTTACCAGAGTAACAAAACCAGCTTTGCAAAACTTGAAATGCTTAAAAAACTTGGCTAAGACCTGGAGAACTGCTCAGCTTTTGAGCAGCATCCGAATTGAACCACAGGGAAAAGTTGAGGTTCGTTCATCACTAATTAAGGGCTTAACTGACATTACCAATGCTTAGCATATGTTCCTCCCTATTAGCTTCCAAGAACAACAACAGGCACGCAAGATTATTTTGAGCTGGAGTTGAAATAAGGTGAAACATACCTTAGGCCAACAAAGTTTTCCAGAAGGAACAAACATTTTGTTTACTCTGAAGTCAATTCTAAGACACAAAGTGTTTACCCAACTTCAGCAAACACAGCCACGGATCATCCCCATTTCCAGCAAACTGAAGTCAGCTTTATTCTTAATTCTCCATTTCAGCAATTTCAGTTTGCTAATATAAACCTGAGTGGTGATAAACCATATCACATTAATGCCCATTACATTAAATGAGCACATTTTTTGAAGTTGCAAAGTTTTTTCATGGGTAGTTGTACAGGATTCTGCTGGTTACAACAGGGCTGATATCTCTGGTGTCTGCATGATATTTTCTCTAATGCACATAGATACAATATCCAACATACAATATATGCAATATATATTTGTGATGGGAACTACCCACACTGAGCCCTATCAAAGACCTCAAAAAGGCTAAAGTGAGGCTCTGTGGAGCACAGAACTTGCTCCATGGGAGAAGTTTAATCCTAAAATGGATGTCTTCCCATATTATGGTTTCAAACTACACAGTGCTCACTAACATCCTTATCTGCAGGCACATATGGAGTTCCAGAAAACTTGCTATGATGCTTTTATATTTAAAAGTTTATACGGTCAGAGGCTCAGATGTCATTACTCATGAGCAAATAAAATTTCAGAACTGCGAGGCACTGTGGAAAATGTCAAAGGCAGTTCATCTCATTTTCGTATAAGTTTTTACCCTCATCATTTCATCAACATCATTTAATGTTATTGTTTGTTATACAGGGGAAAAAAATATCACTTCTATTTTTAAAATAGAACACTCAGTTAATAAAGCAGCATATTTATTTATTACATTTTAAAAATCAATCTGGCTCTTACTAAAGCCAGCAGAAAATTCCATTAATTCCACAGGGAAATGGGTCAGGCCTTCAAATATAGGCCAAAAAAATAAGGTTTCCTGCAAATGTAGAATAGGTTATACCACTGAAAGGCCTAAAGCCATCACATCCCAGCTCTCCTACAAATACTGGGGGGAAGCTCAGGAGGTTTCTCTCATGTGGCCCTGGATAACTCAGTTCAGTGCAAGGGGAAGGGCTCACCCAGTGGCTTTTGCAACACAACCCGGGTTTGGTACATGCATCTAAACCGAAAGCAAGTGAAAACATTGTCATTTTCTTCAGGGATCAAAATTTTCATCATTGAAAGGTGCTGCTATTTATTTTGCTATGTCCTGCCACACGACAGTTTAATACTTTAGGGCTGAACTCCTGCCAGCTCTCCCTTCCTACCACCTCTGGTAGCTTTTGCTAGAAAACCAGTATCACTGGCTTAAATAAACAGCTGGCAGCAGGCAGATTTCCATCCACTGTGAAAAGGTCAGACACATCCCAGACTATTTTTAGCATGTATTTAGGGCCCATTCAGGCTTGATTTATGCCTTCTTTTAATTCGGAGGGTTAAGAATAGTGTAAAGTTGCAGTACTTTAAAAGTCATTAAGGAAAAATCTAAATGGAAAACCTAATGACCTTCCAGTGACCCAAGACTGATTTCAGTATGATTAGCGACAGAAATGAAAATTCATTTTCTTGCAATAAAGGATAGTTGACTTCATCATTATGTAAGAATTTAGTCTTAAACCAATTATATTTTTAAAGTATTGCTAGTGTTTTACACTGTCGGGTGTAGCAGTTTTATCTATCAAAATCCAAACACGATCTCAGTAATTGGGATGTTCTCAGGCTACAAGCGCTTTTTGGTGCCTAAAATGTCTTCAGCAAGCCTGACTTCTCAAACAAGCATGGCTCAGCAATTTTTGAAAACAAGGCCTTTGCAAAAGTATAAAAATTGTAACTTAGCAGCTACCTTCAAAATGTAGGTCACCTGTTGAACTCAGTGGAAAAATAACCAGGATGCTTGTTCTCTTCAAGCTACCCAAACTGGCTATGAAATTTGATTTCCCTTCTATGGATTGCCAAAGTCAACTGTCTAAGAGATGCTCAGTTTTGACATTGCTTCTATGAGGAAAGACAATGTGCTAAGGACAGCTGAAGGGCAGTCAACCACAAATACATCCAGGGCAGAGGCCTTCATGAGAAGTGCTGTGAAGGGGCATTCAGCATGATTTCAGGGGCTGAGGGGAGAAAAAGAGGGAAAACGTGTTAGTGAAAAAGAAGTCCGGCAGCTCATCAGGGCCTAAAAGATCAACTAGGAAATCTCTTTTTCTATTGAGGCATAAGAAAGTTTTGATTCTCATCAAACACATTTCAAAGTAATGTGGAACAGATTTTTTTTTTTTAAATCTCAGTTGTAGTCTGTAGTGGGGAAGGTGGAGAAAAATTGGGATTCAGACTTAGTCCTCGAATAGCAACTGTCACACTAAGAATTTAGCAGTCACAAGTGACCATAATGAAGAGAACCAAAGTAGTCATTTACTTCTTCTCCAGGTCATCCATTTGTACATTTAGCTCTCCCTGAAGATGTTATTTAGATAGATAGATAGATAGACAGACAGACAGGAAAGAGTCTTTCACACATCCAGAGCAACAAATGCCAACAACCTAAAAATCTGTCACTGGAGACTTCACCTGTCTCCCAGAAACTGTAATTGCTTTCTTAGTATCACTAATGAACAGAATCTCTGTAACCTACATTTAAGCTGTCAAACCTTGCATCCCACTAATAGTCTGAAAAACCAACACATCTCTTTGCTCTGCGTATAACATACACTATTTTCACTAATTAAACTGCGGAATATAGAGGGAATTTAACTGTCTTTTCATTTCTTAGACATATGTTGCTTTACTTGAAGAAAATAGTTTTAACTGGAAAAACTAGATTAACTGTAGAAAAATGACCATGAAGCAGGTTGGTAAATTTCCATGATGGACTATAGATAAGATTTTAAAATAAAATAGCATTTCAAGCAATGAACAAAAAGATGTTATTTATTAAATTTTGTTTTTCCATATCCACAGGAAACATAGCTGTACTGCACTCCCATTCTGCCAAACATCCTTCTGCCACTGGCATCTTTCTAGGTAAATACAAGAAGCATTTGGAAAGGTACCTTCTTGACCATGTAAACTCTAAGAATTCCTCAATATTAGCTCTTTGAATTAAGAAAGAAGTTGAAACTTTTTAACTCAGCAAATGAGATGGGGTGGTTTGCCCTTATTCCTTTCAGGAGAGTAAACGTTTCTGCTTGGCTTCTCTGTCTTTTCAGTAACACACCATCAGCAGCCTTTGCTCAGTAGCTCCAGGAAACTGGCCTTTGAGTTGAAATCCTTCAGAAACTTCATGCACCCACTCCAGTGAGAAACCTTTTATTTATTTCCATGTCTGTGTATATTTTGCACATCCTTAAGAACAACCCACTCAGTACATCCAGAAGGAAGGTCAAGTCAGTTGTGTACAGTTTAGCAAAGATTAGCTTTTCATGAACTCCTTTCCATCCTGGCTCCATTTCCTCTCCTGTATGAGAGGTCTGTCCTACAGAAACACTACACAGATGTAGTGGAATTTCCCTGACACACCCAGCTCCATGGCTGTTGTTGTCCTTACAACACTCCCCGAATCTCTCACACACCTTCCCCTGCAGACAACTCAAAGTAGGTCACTATCCATGGAGTGAGTCATCGTGCCCAGCTGGAGCATCTGATGCAGCTGGCTGTTCAGGAATCTGCTCACCTCAGATTCTCTAAACAGTCAACAAAGATAAAAAGGCATCTCCTGACTGATTCAAAAAAAGATACCAACAAAATGCTCCGAGTCCTTTTCCAGAGGAAAGAAGTGATTGTCACTCAAATTTCTATAAAATTATCAGGGCGAAGGAAAAACTCTGTAACTAAATATTTTAATGCACATCCTTTGATATTGCATTTTGAAAAGCAACATTTTTTGAAATGAGGAAAATCAGTCAAGGAGGCCCAGACATTTATAATATGACATTTGCAATACCACTTATCCGTAGCATAGATATAGGTTATTTAGGCCTTCCCCAGCAGTCTGGTGCTAGAGAAGACACATGATTTCACTGAACTGTGGATTTACTTCCACTGGAAGTACTTCAGGAATCAACCACTGCCCAGCAATCCATCAGAAAACACTTTGAATCATAGCGATGGAAAACAAAAATTACAGATGATCCTTTCAGCTCTCTAATACCGAAAAATAGAAATCCCGTGTTAAAATAGCATTTCTACAGGATCATTGTCAAAGGTTTTCTCAGCTACAAAGGTTGCTTACTGAAAATGCTTTAATAGTGCTCGTGTGACCCTAACCCTGAACCCCAGCCCTTATGTATTATGATGCAGATTTCTAGATCTTCACATACTCCTTTTTCCATTGAACCCTTGACCGTGCAAGAAATAAACATGCATAGACGTGATTCAGGAGAGGAAAGTGAATAATTTTCCATGGAATATCTTTTATCACACATTGCAAAAGATGAGAAGTGTGGAGAAGCAAACTCCGCTCTATCGCATGCTCCACGAAGATTTTCCTTTGCAGGTACCACTAAATATGTGCCATAGCCATCTGGCTTGAAACATCTTCCTTGGATTTTCAAAAGCCTCAAGTTCCTCAATCTGCAGCTGGGCATTACAGTTGTTCAGGGTGTTCTGACTGTTTAAAGCACTCAAAAAAAAGGTGCCTCAAATGGGCCGGTCAGAATACAGGGGAAGTTCAAGCTCCAGCCACTGGTTACTTGGTTCTCTGTGAGATGTGGAAAAAACATTCTCTTCTTGTGGAGGCCTATAAAAATAGATGCATTAGTGGCTGTGAAACATCCAGTTAAAGTATCAGAGAAAAACCCTGGAGAAAGTTCAGTCATCAGAGCAGGGATGAAGGGAAACCCTGGAGAGCAAACAGAAAACAAAACCCTAAGGAGCTTCTCCCCAGAGAGCCTTTTTTACTCTCTTCATCACGTACAGCCTGAACAGCACTGCCAAAAGCCAATCTGGCCCAAGCCTTCAGTGTAACTCACCCCTGGCAGACACCTGACACAAAAACCTTCAGCCCAAACCAGGAAGGTTTGGCAAATTTTTAGCAAAATTAAATCTGAGTTCAATAATAGGAAGCACCATGTAAACTCAGTGATAGCTGACACTACCCACTCTGCTTACAACTCTGCCACCTCTCCAGATAAACCGCCAGCTTCCAGCTGCCCACACGGAGATTCATTGAGGCACCCGGAGGAAAGAACCGCGCTGCTTTGTTCGGGGGAAAGTGTGAAATTTATCATATGCCTTTTATTTTTTGCTTTCCCTTTTCCCTTTACTTCAGACTGACAAGTGCAAATTAAAATTTCACACCCAGCCTCATACAGGGAGCATGAAATTCTGATTTGGAGGATTTAGGTAGATTTCTCCAGGATTACACAGATGGCAGCTGCCCAAGTCAGTGCCACTGGGCCTGTCCTGGCCAGCTTGCCCTGCCCTTGGGCAAAACTTCTTGGTGCAAATGTTTAAAGAGGAGGCAATGCAGATGCAGCACTAACAGAACTACATCTTTTTATTACTGGTAATAACAAAACATATTCATACTGGAAAGTACCCTCAGATCAGTCGGACTGAGGCCACAGACACTCTTTGGAGAGTTGTCTGGTTCTCAGTGTCATTGCAACAGAGCCACTTACAGGGTAATCACAGATAACCAGAAGATTCTCATATCTAAACACCTAAAACTTAATACATGATTAGCACTGAACACAGATTTTTACTGCACCATTTCTAGGAACAAGAAAGGACTTATTATTTTGGATAAAACATTTTTTAGATAATAAAGCTTATTGACATTTAGGATTTAATAGCAAAGACTGCAGTGAACTGATGAGCAAACCATTTAAAGAAATAGGTTGGCTATATTAGCCAGAAATTTTCAGGCACCAGTTCCTATGTTTTAGTTAGTATACACCACAGCACAGCAATTCAATGAGCTACTTTTCTCTTTGCAGAGAACCACATTCTCCCCATTTTTTGAGATGATCTAGCACACGGAAAAGGAAAACTCTCAGTTGTGTTGGTAGCTATTTAGTTCAATCTCAATAAACTCAATGTCCTTGAAGAGTTCTGGACCATCACCTGTGTAACTGAAAGAAGTTAATGACTCCAACTCTGAAAAAGCCTCCATGTGACACAGACTTAGGAATCCAACATTCACATTATTGGGGGTTTTGGTTGTCATTACATTTGATTAACTCTGAAACCTTTATTAATTCAAAGTCCAGATGTGATGCCATTCCAACATCACACACCCAAAGCAACTCTGGAAAAGCATCCCTTACAGAAAATAACTACACTCAGTGTCAAAACAGCACTGCAGGCCTCCACATTTGAACATTACTTTGTCCCAGTTTCGAATCCATAAAAAACAACTCTGCTCAGTCAGGATGTTTTAATCACTGAGACTTATTTGGGAATACAAACATATGAATAAGAGTCATTCCTCCATCCAACACCACCAAACCACAGCAGAACATGAACTCTGCTCAAGGACACACATTTACTCAGCTGAGGACTCTGCTGCCAAGCTGCCTACCCATTGCTATATTTTTCTTGTTTTAAGGGTGTGGAAATCTTTGTTCACTTAAAGGCATCCTTCTGGCTTATTGTCCTAGATCACTCACCTTCTGAGTGACAATTATCAATACGAGCACTAGTGTGGGTACCGGGATAAAGATGCCTTATCCCAAGCAGAGTTTGTCTTCCCACAGAATTAAGTTACACAACGACACCAGAGAGGTTGTATCATTTTAACTACAGGAGGTTACATTAGTACGATTTCTGTATTTACATAAAGATGAAGTAAGAAAAATAATGATCTACAGGAACTAAAAAGTACATCTTGATTGAAAGATGGCTGAGACAACCTGATAACAGCTTATATGTCTACAAAACACTGGCACATGGAAGGGAAGGAACTTTTTTTAAGAAGAAAGTGGGGGAGGGTTAGCTACAAAGGATAGATTGTGAAAAATTATTAAACTTAGACCCAAGAAAACATTTTTAAGCAGTGAGATCATTTAGACTACAATGTAGGCTCCAAGTGCAAATTGTTGAATTTCTTCCTCTGGAATTCTGCTAAATGAGTTTGAACAATGCACAGGAGGGAGTGGTGGGATGGGGGCTCAGGGCGCACCAAAGGACCAAGGAGATCATTTCCGTAGCAGACAGAGGATACAGACACTGCTATACAAGTGACTGCAGAGATCTGGAATATCTGGCTTCTGAATCTAAAAGAACGATAAACAACTCACATTCTAACTTCATTTCTATGGTTTTGCTTGCACTGAGAAATCATCCATCTATGGAAGGCAGAGCGGCACGGGAAGAGACAGATGTGAAGAGAGCGGGGTGGGTTGTGAGCACTGCAGAGTGTCCCTCCACAGGGAATCCTGCATTTCTGTGGGTTACACAGAAATTAAGTACATTTCCTGCCCGTTTGGTCAGAGGGAGTGGATATGCAGAATAGAAAGTAACAGCCTCTTAAAGATGAGTAAGATTTGAGAATACCACAGTCAAAAACCAGATTGGAAATATCAAATCAAAACGGGACTTTGATTTTAATACAGCAAACCATTATTAAACACTCAATGCTAGGACAAAAATACAGTCAGCACCAACTAATAGCAAGGCAAATGGCTTACACCAAATAGCCTGACTAAATGCTTCACCACCTCATGTAGACAAAGGCTATTTTGTATGAATCTGTCTAATCAAGGGCTTCTAGCCTTGGTGATAAACCATTTGCACCAAATCCTCAACTTTTTTTTCCCCCCTTCAGCTAATTATACGTTACTTGGAAAATTCAAGCTACATTTCAATCCTGCTTTGATAAGAAAGGCTATAAAATCAAAATAGGCTCTGATTTTGGCCAAAATTTTTCTGTATTTTTCCAGAAGGGAAAAAAACAAAACAAGAAAGAGAAAAAAATAAGATATACCTTTGTGGGTGGCCTCCTGCAAAACTGGCAGAAGAAACCCACTGCTTTCCAGTTTCACTTCTATATTCAGACATGTTTGCATAACTTTTGCATTTGGAAAGGATCTTTCATATTTCAGGGGAAGATGGCTCTAGTAAGAAAAAAATTCTTTACCCAATAACAACTTCCTTTTGTCTTCTTCATTCTGAATTTAGCAAAGAAAGCTTCATCTCATTCAACAACACAATCCAAAACCCACTGAAACTTGACTCTTACCAAACACTATCCTAACAAAGCCCTTGCCAACGATGCATCCTTGAGACCAAGGTCTTGACATTATTTTCCTCACCCAGGTTTTCTCCTGCTTCTGCTCTTTTTCTTCCCAGAAATTTCACCCAGGTGGAATTAGAGAACACTATCTGTTTGACTGACATTTCTAGATGTCCAAATGCCTGATCAAGCTACAGGTGTTTTGAACCACTCCTCCAAGGAAAAGCACTGGCCACGAGGTAACGAGCTCCAGAAGCCCAGTAAATCTGGTGCAGCTGCAAGGTACTGGAACAAGCGATCCACACACATACCCAGTAAATTTGGGACATCCTTCAGCATTGTCTTGCACATCTAGAGCATGGTCTGAAATCTCCTGCAGCAAGCAGGATGTAACTGGTATGTACTGGGATTACAACATGTAGGTGGACCAGTGCTGCAGGACATGCAGCACACCGAGTCCCAGTCTTGCATATTAAATCCCACACAACTTGGATACTGCAGATTCACCCTGGTCAAAGCACACACAGATCCCTTTTTGGAAAATCCTGACAGAATGATGATCCACAGAGCCTGACAGATTTGTCCAAGTCCTATTAAAAAATCCATCAAAAATCAGGTGACACTGAAATTTTTCATGCAACTCAATCATTTAGCCATAAGTATATAGACTTCTTGCAAGATACAGCTAAATCAGCAAAGAACAACACTTCAGATTGGAAGGCAGATTGGAAGATTCGAGTATCTTGACACTGCCTAATTAAGCTATGTTGCTTTTCACACTAGGACTGCCAGCAGAAGGTAAAACATATTGCAAGCACACAGTTCTCTGTACAACCAGACACTAAATGGCACTCCTGCCTTGATTCCTCACTCCTCTCCGTGCCTTTCCACCTCGCCTGCCCACCGTGCTGGCAGGGAAGCAGTGCACAGGGCATGCACCAGAGCTGCTCCTCCCCAGGGACCAGGTGAGTTGTGCTGTTGTCCTCACCCTGCCCACCTGGGAGCCAACAGAGCCCGGGGCTGGCAGGGACAGGGCACCACATGACCACGCTCTAAGCAAAACTCTAAGGAGCTTTCTCCTTGCAAAGGAGCAAAGGAAGCACCTGCAGCCATGGTGGTTCTTTAGACCCCTCTGCAAAGGGAGAGCAGATCCCAGCTGGATTTCCACAGCAGCCTCCTCTTCCAGCCTGAGGTCAGCACTTCCAAGGGAAGGAAATTCACCCCGAGCTCTTGGCAGTGTTTCTGAAACATCCTGTTAAGCACTTTATGTTTTGGGTTTTTTAAGAGTCAAACGTGAAATGACATGAAGTCCAAGGGCTTACACTGTCATTAAAGTGACTGTGAGAGGGAGAAACGAGGAGAGTGGCTAATGGGAATACAGAGGTCAGACCAGGAGCTTTAAAGTCTGTAGGTGCCTTATGGATTCTCCCTTCAGATCCTGAAACCAATAAAATTATCTTCTTGAGGTCCTTTCTATAAAGGCTAAAGACAATGATTTCTCCTAGATGTCTGAAGAACTTGAAGATTGTTTTTAAAAATTTGAATGATTTACCTTTATTATGAAGGAAGTGAGAAAGATGTTTGCACATGACAGTGACTTCTGGAAGAATGTGGAAAGGCCAAGAGTGCAGGATGTTTTTGGTGGTAGTGCCCAGGGAAGTGTGTTACTATCCTTTTTAGCTATATCAGAATTAAGAGGTGCTTTGCTTAGATTTAATGGATATTTTGGGTTTTGGGGAGCAAGGTTTTGTGTTTCAAGCCAACTTGCCCATGAATGAGAAATTCTTCTAAATGTTGACACAATATAAAATATTTCAACAATTTCATTAGGAATTAGGAGAAAGAAAAATGAGTGTAGTAAAAGGCCTCACGCAACATGACATCTTGGCATAAAGTGGTCAAAATACTGAGAGGGCATGATGGGCTCCTTGGAAAATGTGGATGACAAGCCTGAAAGATACTAGGATATCTGGGAAACATGGGAATCATCAAGACATCACCTGGAGACCTGAATTAGACCAATTGTCATTAAAAAACAAACAAACAAACAAAAAGTGACTCAGCTGGACAAGGCAAAAAGAGAGGAACTGGAAGGACAACCAGTAAAAACAGAGTTGATGACTCAAAATTTTAGACTTCTTGCAGCTACACAGTAGAGCTGAAATAATTTTGGTAAACTGAAGAAACATACAGAAGCACAGCCCGATATGAATCCAATCAATTATTGAAATCAGTAGAGAACTTTTCAGAGAATTGGAGCAGAGGGATGAAAAGATACTTCTACATGCACACAAAGCAGTGATTTTTGGAAAGTAGTACAGGTAAAGAAGGCGCTATGCATTTCCTGCAAATTGGATTAAAAACAAAGTATGAATGGAATAATGAGATTGAGCACAGTGAAGTGCATATCCAAAGAGAGAGCTGTACAAAGAAAATTCAGAAAAAATTATTTAATCGGAAAGCACAAGGAGAAATTGGAGGTGCAATTGTTACCGACAGAGTTGAACAAAATTAGATCCCGCTTCTGAATGCATCTAACAAATGCTGGAGGAAGGTGCACCTGACCAGGTGAGAGATGAAAGACAGTGCTCATTAAAACAGAAAGGATCAGCACTGAAATCCCGTGACAAATAACTTAGTCACTTATGATCTGGAAGCTTCTTATCTGCTTCATTAATGACAAATTGGCTGAACTGGTTGAAACTAATGATGTGTTTCTTGACGTAAGGGAGGGCATCGACAAAGCATAAGTGGGGAGGAAAAAACCTGTGGCCGAGCTGCTGAAGGCAGGAAAAGGCTATGCCTGAATTCTGAGCAAATGAGATGAATGTGTATGACATTGTCACAAGTCTTTGTCTGTGCCCTAAGTGGTGAAAGCACATCTGCTGCTACTGGAAAGTAGCACAAAGCACACAACTTCTGCAAGCTGTACAGCGGGAAACCAGGGAAAAATAAATATATTTTCAAAGCGGTTCTGATAACTTTTCATGAACAATGGAAGGTGCTGCTGTCTCTCAACAGACATAAAAGGAATGTTAGAGAGCAAGCACCTGTGCAGTATAGCTTCATTAGGAATACCCAGGTCCATTCCATCATGTCCATCCATACACTCCATTATTAGCAATACCCAGGTCATGTTCTCAGTTCTCAATTCTTAACATAACTTCAAGTTACAAAATCTCAAAGTAAATCATGAAACCAGAAGGTACAAAATTAATCTAAACAGAAGCAAAGACATTTTGCAATTCAGGCACATTTGGACATCCAGTTTCCCACAGCCTTGCACCGGGTCTGCCCCCACTAAATTCACTGGGAATTTTTCCATTAAAATCAGTGTGAGCAGGATCAAGTGCATGGCTTGGCTGAACCCTATCCACTTGCCAACCAGTAATTTATTATTACAAAGGCAGTTCCCAGAAAATGCATTTGTATAAGGTCTGTGAGAATCAGCCATCACATAGCACGCCTTGCCTACGGGGATTTTGAAAGAGACACTGTAATTTATTTGGTGGGAATACAGTTCCATCTCACATTGCAAAGACTCCAAGTTCTCCTTTAAAAAACTTTTAAAAACTGAAATAATCTTAAGAAAGAAATGTAGCCTCCTAGCTACGGGGATTCTTTCTTCCAAAGATTCTTGGAAACGCCTCTGCCATCATTCAGAGACAATCAGGCTTTCCAGTTGTCTGACCTGAGACCCACGAGGTCTGTAAATCCTGCCAGTGCAATCAATCTGATCTGCTGCAAATCTCCAGAGCTGAGATGCACCAGTTTCCTTGCAGGGAATGCTCTGCCCTGTACTGGAGCTTTTCTCCAGGGTTTCAGCAGCACAAAAGAACACCTAATTCTCTTCAGGACATCTGGTAAGAGGCTCCCATGTGGAACAGCAGACAATCCATCATTATGGACCAGCAAACACCTCCACAGAGATCTAAGGCTTGACTAATTCCAGTCATGTACCCTTCCCATCCATATCCCACCACCATCACCAGTGACCAGCGGAACAGGAGCACAAAGGGCCTCCTCAGGCTCCCCAAAGTCTGTTAGCACCTGGAATTAAAGCACAATAAGAGTTCCTACAACATT
This sequence comes from Falcunculus frontatus, assembly GCA_013398115.1. Classification (NCBI taxonomy): domain Eukaryota; kingdom Metazoa; phylum Chordata; class Aves; order Passeriformes; genus Falcunculus; species Falcunculus frontatus. Next base: position 3,866,579 of record VZRV01005702.1, on the reverse strand, counting down.
TTTGCAATCATCCCACCTCTATTCCACACCCAGCCACAAATACAAACCAGATTCACAGCCAAAAAATGTCAGAAATTAACCCCTTGGAGCTGGCACTTGATGTTACTCACCACCAGTGGAGTCTTAGACAAAACTTCCACTTAACTTTCGAGCTCCGATTTTATTCCAAAGCCTGTGTTTTCTCATCTGCATTTTGTTGCTATGCTGTTGCCTGCACATTTTGCAGTAGACTGATAGATTTTGCCAGTCTTCCAAAAATATTCTGCTTCAGTAATATATGACCTGCAGGTTAATATCTGAAATTCTACAATGGGTTGCCATGGAAATGTCAATACTATCCATTTCTCTGCACATATTTATTTGGGATATCCTAGAAAAATACCTGGAAATTTAGTAATTATATTCAAGTCACCTTACAGCGACTCAGAATCAGATTTTCCCTTTTTCTTATATTTTACCCCATTGAAGTTGGAGCAGCCCTTTTAGGCTTCCTAGGACATTTAATACCCTTAGCTAGAGCCTTTGGGCTGCTTTTTTGTAACCGTTTCATAGTTTAACAAGTCTCCAGAGGCTCTGCTTAAAGAAAAACAAAGCAAAAACTACTTCAGCTTGCAAGCAGAATATAAAGTTAACATGTATGATTTTCAGCCTGCTCTTTAGTCAACAGTTTCTTAAGAGGGACTGAAAAAAGGCTACATTGAACTGGCAGAAAGAACAGCCAGCATGTCTGTGAACAAGGACTCAAGCAGAGATTTAATCTTTGGCTTTAGACAATGCATCATTTTAAGCTCAGGCTCCTGAAAGATCTGATTTCCCAACCTCAAGAAATAATTTTTTTGAGGTATTGAAGAAAAAAATCTCCTTTAAAAGCCACATAACAAATAGATACAAGCCCCAAATATCTAGGGTTTGGCATCCCCAGTTTCATTGTGAATAAAATGTAAACGAGAGCTCTGTAAAATGAGATCCAAACTTCTGCCCTGCTCCACGGGGAAAAAGGCATGCACAACTGCAATGTGTTCATTACTATATATAACAGGGTCTCTCTAAAAATGGAAAACCCTAGAAAGAAAGAAACCCAGTATGATGAATGTACTCTGAACACTATGATCCAGCAAAGCTCAATTAGACAAACAGGATTGCTGCCCACTCAGCAACAACAAAACACAGCTCATAAGATGTAATTCTCAGTGCCTGCTAATTGCATATATTTTAATAGTCAGGCAAGGGCAGTTTCTCATGTCACTGTACTGTTGCTACCAATCACACCAGTTGCTTTCCCATGAAGTGACCTGGTCTTGCTGATCTGTGGAACAACGGCGTTTCCAAAATATCATGAGTTCTCACATCCGAAGACCCATTCAAAAACCTGCATTGCTTAAAACCACACCACCCATTTATTCCTAAAATATTTCATAAAAAAAAAAAAAAAGAGAGACATAGAAAAGAAAAAAATTGTTCACATTTATTTAAAAGTTAAAAAAAAAGCCCTGCAGCAGCAAAGTAAACTTTCCCTGCGAAGTATGCGAGGTGGTTTTTGAAAGAGGTGCAGGGATGGGCGTTTTGGAGGCAGCTGCTTCAGGCACAAAACATTTTTTAGTGTCTCTCACAATTCACAGTCTGCAAACACCTTCAACAACTGCAATATGCCTCCACATGTACCACAGGAAAAAAGATCTCCTTGACAGGCAAGCAGACATGGTCACAAAGTGCACAGATACCTGACAAGATTACAAGTTTTAAAAATTCCCACGGGTGGCAGCTCATAGCAACCACCATTAGGCTTGTCTTTTCAGGTTACTTTTAGGACTGAGCATGTCTTATGTACAACTTGCTCTTTGGGTAAAAGAATCCTTCCTCAAATGTTCTGTAAATAATCACTCCAGTGTTTACAAAGCTGTGATTGTTGAAGCAATGCTAAAATATTAGTGTTACCAGGAAAAAAAAATAACCCATGTCTCTTAAAATTGACAGTCTGTAATGACCAAACCCTGAGAAGTGGAGCAGAGCCCAGGGAAATGAATTTTGTTCCAAGGACAACTGTCTGGAGCCCAGCAGTACTAAAGAAGGTGATCCTCAGCACTGTGAGGCTCCTGCAGCAGGACAGCAGCGAGGGATTGAGGAGCTGAGCCACCAAGGACCGCTGCTCCCAGCTCCTCCCTTGCACCTGCTCCTGCGGGATTTCTGGCCGCCTTTCCTCACACACCCATCAGGCAATGCTGCAAAAGGCTGCTGAGAAACCTTCTCTGAAGAACTGCCTACCTGTGGAACTGTCAGCTCTGAAGTGGCAGTAAAACCCATCCCTAACCCCCTCACCATCCAGATTGTGATTAATAATTTTTCCCCTTGAAAGCAGCACACATTGAAGGGCAGCCGAGCTGTGCCAGATGGTCTGAGCACACACAGAGAGCTGGAACAAGGAAGCGACTGCACAAAAACTCAGAGATAAAAGGAAGAGCAAAGATGCATCTCAGGCTTTTAATCAAAGAACCTGCTGAAAAATGAAATACGCGGTATTTAACCCATTAACAAACACTGCAGTTCCATGAGCTGAGCAACAATATCACATAGAAAATTAAGAACCTGTTGGTCTGCAGGAGACTTCACCTTTTGCATGGGGATGGGACAAGTGGACACCAGAACCAGGTGCCACTCTCTGAGGGTCTCTTTTGAGACACTCAGCCAGGGGAGCACAGGGTCTCCATGGGCATCGAGGAAAGCAATGCTGCTTTTTGCAATGCCGCAATTCAGTTGCCTGCCTTGGCTCTGTTGGAACATCTAACACCTTCCAGCTGGTCGCTGCATCCCTTCCAGCAATGAGGCTCAGATAGCAACAGCTGGCAAGAGACTGTGGCCAGTGAGAGAGAGGACTGGTCTGTCATTAGCATGGTGTTACGCTGGTTTAAACCAATTACCAGACCATGCCTTTGCTCTTATCACAATAGTAAAGTTTCAGTAATGGAGTATCAGTGTGCAGGCAGCATTGCAGGGATCAAGAAAACACCTCTATATTAACAAATAGCCATTGTTTGGCTTGAAAATACATCATGGTCCAGGCCAGTCCTCCTGACAGACCATTTGTAATCTAATATGCAAATGTTAAGTAAAACAACTCCTGAGGTTTATATTCAAATGAGCAAAGACATTTAAATTCAAACTATTACCAGAAAGCATGTATGTGGGACTTTATGATCTACACAGTTTGGGACAAAATATTTAGAAAAATAATTATAAATAATTTGTAACACAGTAATTTAGAAAAATCAGAGTTTGCACTCATAGTTTGCAGTAACAGTTTCTGTTACTGCTTTATCCCACCTATCCCACTGCTTCGAAACAGTGTTTCTGGTCTATGGAAAAGCACAAATTTTCAAGAAGAAATTCATTCACCACTGTTACCAAACTGCAGATTCAAAGCAACTATAATCAAAAATGTTGCTGGTTTTTTCCTGGGCTAAGACACTCTTGCCTTTTAGAAGTTCAGGAAAGCACAGGGGAAAGGAGCCTTGCACTAGCTGAAAAGAAAGTTAATACTGCTGTTAGTTGTTCTTCAAATGAAAGTTATTTTTACCTAAAAAGTCCAAGCAACCCCAAGCACTGCTTAGGGAACTCAAAACATTAAAAGCACCAAAAAAAAAAAAAATAAGGAAGAGTCACAAAATGGTTTTGGAAAGTTATTACCCAACACAGGCTTTCGCTATAAATCAAGGCTGGGCAGACCAGGCACCTAATTCATACCAACCACCGCGTTGCCACAGGTGCACTGCCCACCTCCTGCAGAGCGTAACACATGCTTGGCTAAAGCATCAACATCCACGAAGCACGAGCTTCCCTGCTCATCCCTGCACTGGCACACACCAGAGGCAGAACCTGGCCCAGAAAGCTGCATCCTCCTCTCACCCTGTCTACAAAAGGCAGGAGAAATGCTCTGTGTCCTCCATCCTGCCAGTTCAGCCACAGCAGTGCCTGCCCTGCTAAGCTCCCTCAGCACTGCTGTGTCTCACTGACCCACACAGGACTTGTGGCTGCAAGGGGAGGCAGGAGAAGCAGGAGTCCTGGCTACGGGTTTGGGGCAGGGAGAAGAACAGCTTTTAAAGGGAACAGTGCATAATGCAGTGATTAAATACATTCTAGGATGTGTAACTCACCGTATACACAGCCAGCTAAAGAAAACAGCCCTTTAGCTCAGGCGGTGGCTTGAAGTTTGCTTTGAAGGCATCCAGTGATGACTGCAGCACCAGCTGTGGGGCACTGAAAGGTTCTCCTTTAAGCCAGCATTGAGCTCATGAGCAACACAGGGTTGTAGGAATGTGTTTGGTGGCAAAGAGGGAAATTAGTGCACAGAAGGACCAAGCCATTTGTTTCTCATTCTCCAGCTGGGCTCACACCACCATAAACGCAGAGACCCTTCCAGTGCCCCTTCTGCAAGTGCCAAGATACCAGCACTGCTGCTCGGGCTGGCCCACGAGGAGCACACAGCTGAGAACAGTCAGAACCAGCTGAATACATTTTTAATCCTTGGACCACTTCACAAGGCCTCACATGTGGCTCTCCCTTTGTGAGAAATGATAGAAATGTAGTTGTTTGAAGGATATCCATCTCCCTTGCAGCTTTGGGTTTACCCATCACTTTCTCTTGATGATGTCTTGCAGCCTCATCAAACCACTGGATCATCATCATCATGGACAGCAGACAAAATTTATGCCACTTTTTGTCAGAAAACATTTTAAACTGAAAATGCTTATCGGAATTTTCTACTAGAGCTTATTTTAGTGGTGCCTACCAGATGCTATTTTGTGTATTGTTATTAAACGCAGAGTTTGAAGCCGATGGTACAAAACAGCAAACACTACAAGCTACCCATATTTTTGAATTCTCACTTTCAGAATCCATTTCCTAAACAGAGATACGGGTTGCAGAACACTTTCAGTTTGTCAGGACAGAATATTAAGGTCGTTCTGTGAACAAGTTTCTCCCTCTTTGAGCCTGGCAGGACCTGCTGGATCCTTGCCATCCTCTCTTTTTCTCAGCAGGTTGGACAACACGAACACAGCTTGTAAATAAACAAACCCCAACAAGATGACACTTCACAGAAAAACACACCAGTAAATGTGAAATCGCAAAAACCTTGTGGGTGTGCACATACATTTTCATAAGCCAAACCTCCCCACACGCCTGTGGGCAGCTGCACACCCTCACACACGAGAGCTCTCGCTGGGGCTCTGGAGGCAAAGTCTGACTTCCCAACTGCTGCTCCAGTGAACTCTGCCCTTCCACGGGGCTCCTACCAGCAAGACACAGGGTCAGCTTGCAATGAAAACAAGGTTTATGTTACCCTTGTCCAAAAGGCAAATATTTTCTTCTCTCTTTCCTCCCAGGAGACTGAGAGGCTAAATCCATTAAGGATTGTGAGATCAATGGATATTAGAAGGAAGAATAAAAATGAACTTTAATGAAATGTGCTGAAAATGTTTTGTCTTTATAAAGAAGTGTTGACTAAATATAAACACAAACAAGTGATTAATCAACCTCAGTTTCACACACCCCCAAAGCCGAATTCATTGATAGAAGGATGTGAAAAGTAACATGAGTGTTTTCTCTGTGCTTTCATCAGAGCTGATCACAAAAATTTTGCAGGAGTATTCATATGAGAACTGGAAACTTGTTTTAGAGACCAATATCAGCTTTATTATAATTTTGTTTTATTTAGCAACATTTGGTAATATTCAACTCCAGCTGTAAGCTGTTCACAGCAATCATTTTGGAGAGCCTTAGAGAGTTTGAATTTAGCAGAGAAGCTAAAATGAACTCATCAGTTGAGAAATTAATTTTATTTTTACATTAGCTGTCAATACAGGCAAATCAGTGATATTTAAACAAGTACAAATAATTAAGTAGTTCACCCTTAATTGATGCATATTTGAATGGAAGTAACTTGCTCCAGTAACTTGCCTCATAACCACAACAGAAACCCATTCAGAATAAAAAACCCATTTAGCCTAAGGTACATATCTGAATCCCACTGAAATCAATTTAAGTACCTGCTCAAAGCTGAGCCTGCACTGAAGTGTTTCCTCAAAGTCTACATGGATCTCAAGCTGCCTAATGAGAAAAGCAGGGACAAATACAGAAACTGAGCTTCTTCACATACTATTATTATGTCCCTGTATTCCAGGAAGATAATAATAGTTTTGCAACAGTTTATTACAATTTAGGGGGGTGTGTGGGAGAGGGAGATGACAGCTCACTGCCAGGAACCCATAGTGGAGCTGGACCAAGTGGCAGCTTTGCTCCAGCTCCAGGCCACCCCACCAATTTTTACCTCTGTACAAGAGGATTGATGTTCCTGGTGAAACAAAATGGTGCTGCAGCAACTACAGAGTTGATATCACGAAGAAATAATAATGAGAAACTATTTAATGAACATTCAATCGTTCTGGAAGCAATTTAGAGCACCTGGAAAAAGGAGATGTTTAATTAAAAGAAAAATCCTTTGAAGATGCAATACACCTCCCAAAGCACTCCGAAATTCAAAAAAGCCCACTGCAAAGGTAGCCCACACAGCTTTGCTGTGGTCCTGATATGCATATGCCTCACCACGCATCTTCAGTTACATGAGCACGTCCATATAAAAAAAATGGAGCAAAATTACTGATATCACGAAAAAAGAAATTCAATTAATTTCATAATAATTTTATTTCCAGGAAAATTAAACTGACTACCCCAGAAGCATTGGGAGGGTTGAGACTGACACCATTCTGTGGCCCAGCTAAGGCCACCCACTGAGGAAGTCCATGGCAGAAAACTCCATCAGCTCTGGAGAAGAAGGTTATTCCTTCCATTTCCTATCAAGTACATTTAAGAGAATTGTTCATTAGCCTTCACCTATCATCCCACATGATTTACAGCACTGTTATAAAAGTAGAAACCTTTAGATTTTCCCCCAGAATTACAACAAGAATGTCATTTGCCTGTGCTAGCAAAGAGCTGCCTCATCAGCTGTAATGCAAGTGCCTGTGAAGGGGGACATCCCATGAGCTAAGACCACTCACTCTCTGGAATCTTGTTTTTTCTATGAGTGCATAACCTTGCCTCTCAATCAAAAGCTGATTTGCAACTGAATTCTCAGTCTTCCTCTTCCCAGAAATACCCATGCATCTGCAATGTGGAATTCAGGGAAAACCCAAGACAGGAGAGAAAGACAGATGTATTTATCATGCACAGATGATGTAGGAAGGAGACAAAAAATATTGTCATCAGAGCCTTACTGACTGCAAAATAAGGGAACAGTAATTAATCAGCAAGAGTGCAGGCTGAGAGGAAATATTGATTGGATTTGGAGAAACTTCAGTTTCCTGAAGAAACTGTTCCCCTGCAAAGGTAACCAGGAAAGTTTGTGTAAATTAGAATGGCAACCGGCCAGCCAGCAGCCAATCTGAGTCGTTTCAGGCAATCCAGAAAAATATACACCAGATGCATGTTGGTTTCTAAAGAGTAATTTAAATACATTAGTAAATCAATGGCATTGACAGTTTGATGGACTATGATGGAAGAGTCTTCCTCTGAAATATCATCTCCAAAACCTGCAAAGCTCTGGCAAGAGAGCTGTTACAAGTTTATCATATTTTTAACTTTCATCTTTTCAAAAAACTTCTAGAGTGGGGTTGTTTCAGCTTAAATTTACATGCACTTCTCTCCTGCTGAATTGGCCCCTAACTTTTCAGGGTTCCTAAACATCAAAGAGTGCTGTCCTTTTACATCGTGGAGGGCCAGGGGATGCCAGTGACAGGACTGAGGACCAGCTCTGCTCTGATGAGGTTTGGGTTGGTCAGGAAGAAGCTGGCTACTACTATTGAGTAGAAGCAGCAAATTATTTCTGTCTTTTTACCTGAGTGGCATGTGCTTATGCCAGGGGGATTCTAGAACCCCCCAATCTAAAAAAAAAGGAAACAGTTGAAAATTTACAAAAAAAAAAAGGGGGGGTTGCCCCAGGAAGCACATCATGGGGTCACATCATTCAGCACCAAGGCACAAGCCCTCTGCAGGTCTGGCCTCCAGCAATCCCAAGTATTGCCATGGGAAGGGGTCACAAGTCTCCAGCAGAGGCTGTGGGTTTGTCCACCCTGTCAGCCCAGAGCTATTCACGATGGGACTTGTGTCAGACTGTGTTTGGCAATTCCAAGGAATTTAACTGGCACTTACAGAAACAACAACTTTCTGGTTTAAGCATATTTGGGGAGGTACCTTACTGTCTTCATCAGTAATAAACTGCTCTTGGCTAAGGTCATCTTTCATCTGCACAGTAAATAAAACTGTCACTGAAGCTGAGTTTCTGTTTCTCATCAATCAAGTAATACAATAAAACTCAGAGCACTGTATTTAAACAACAATTTTTAGAGAAAAGGCAAAGCTTAAGGAAGTTTTAGTATAATCATTTCCTCTCAGCTGATCAACATAACAGACACAGTAATTTAGCTGGGGAAATGCGATATTAAAGCTCACAAGCCTGATAATCAGATTGCCTTTAGAGGCAAAAATCAAGCTGGCTTTCCAGGCCTCATCATAACCATTAATTAAATACTTACCGTATCTTCAGTTAACATCCAAAGAACATTTAAGCAAAAACCCAGCAGTTTCAAGAAAAAACAACCCACTCTAGCTTATCTCTTTAATTCCAGTTCTATTATGTAGGTAGTTTTACTGCTATCAAGAAACATTTCTCCTGTTTGTAAGGAATTCAACTGGAAATATTAAAATATGTTCAACATGCTGCTTATTTTTATCTAGAGGAAGATAAATTATTACGTGTATGCAAGCACTAAAAGCAGTTGCCAGAGAAAATAGGATTTATTCTCACCACACCTGCAATATTTCAGCCACTACATGAAAATATTTCTCTTTCTGAAACAATTAGCCTAATTTGTAGTGAGCTCACACAGACTTTCACAGTACTACTCTGCTGAAGATTATCACTTGCCTAAAATACAATGCTTACATTTTTCCAGTACATTAACAAATAGCATTGTTTGAGAGGGGAAAACCAGGCAGAAATATTACACCCCACAGTCTGTGATTCTTCCGAACCCCAGATAATCCCACACCAGTCAAAACAAATGATTCAGGTTGCCAAAACAAGTAGTTACATTTCCCAATCTTCTGATAACGTTTTACGTAAATGCAGAAGCAAACCTGGCACAGTCTGAAATCAGGGCAGGGCAGATGTCTCCCAGCACATTCCACTTCTCAAAACCCAGCACGTCAGCAGAGCCTTCATAACTCAAGATGCACACCTTGATCTCTGGAGGGCTTAGGAGGTTGTGGGGTTTGTTTGTTTATAATTTTTAGACAGGTGGAATAAAATTTCTATTTTTCTTATTATAGTATAAAAGATAGATAATGGTGCATGGAAAATGCTAGAAAAACTCTGCTGTCAGGTCCATCTCACCGCATCTGTTGACATAATCTAGAACTTCCATGGTGCAGAAAATGCAAATTTTTGGTGGTTTTGGTTGGTGGTTTGGTTTTGGTTTGGTTTTTTTTTTGAATCCACACTCCCAAGCAGTCAATGGATCCTCCATTAGTGCTGGCCATCTTTTGGAGAGTTCAGCTGCCCACCAGCCTCAGGGCCCTCTGTCTCCTATTCTTGAAGCCCCATGTTGGAGCTTTCTGCCTGGGCAGCCATGGGGATGCACATTGACCTGGAGCATTGAGTTCTTCAACAAGCCACCCTCCAAAATAACTGCATTTAGCAGTAAATCCCAAACCCTTGTGCCATGTGAGGTCCAGTGTGGCCACTGCTCACTGCAGACCCAAGACCTTGAAATGATGACTGATCCTCTCAACTCCAAGTTCATGGAGTTTTCAGTTCCTTCACCTCCCATTTCACTGAGGAGAGAACAGCTTGTCCTATTTCTTGTGAAAAGAGTTCCAGAGATAGGAATATTTATAAGGAATTTTTATCTATCTATCCAAACCAAAACATTCAAAAATCATGACTCACAATCCCCTCCCAAATCATGGGATTAAATTAACATATCATGGGATTTTGAAAGATGCTGTTTTAAAAAGTATGGAATACATAAACTTTGTGTCACGCATTACCTTAAAATATTTACACAGCCAGAAACTACAAATTTTTATCAGCAGTTAAAAGAACCAGAAGCTCACCTAGGGGAAAAAAATCATCACATATTCATAAGATTCCTGGAGGCTGGACCTTTAAAAATAGTCCAAGTGTTACAATTCATCACATGTAAATTTATGGGATTTGGCAACAATGCAATTGTCTCCAGGGATGTTGGAAAGAGGAGGAGTGCTCTTGGTTAACCTTTTTTTTTTTTTTTTTAATAGATACAGCATGCTGAAAGTGCCCTACTAAGTATTTCCTAACTCAGCCCATCGATCAGTTTAGAGCACTATGGAAACACAGAGCAGAGTGTGCCTATCAATGCCAAAACACTAAGTATTTTGGTGTTTGTTAACCAAAACTCAATGCATTCTGGAAAAAGACCAAGTGGACAATAAAATTACAATTTCTGAAGGCACATCCTGTCCATGCCTTTTGCCTAGAGCAATCAGAGGTGGGAAGCCAGGTTTAATAAAAAGTAGAAAACAAAGCATTTTCAAGTGGTTGTTCACTTTTTTGTTAAAGTCAAAGACAATTTCGTGGAAAAAATCCCCTTTACAGTACAGTTTTTATTTTTACTGATTTTTGGTAACAGCGGGTTTTTTTCAAAAATAAAAACTAACCTTTAATCAAGTTTACAAATCAAAAGGTGAGAGGGTGGAAGGGAAGATTACTACCCTTAGCATTTTTCCCTTAGTTTAAAAATTTGAAATATCACAACTATTCCTACCTACGCCCAACACCTGCTGTTCCAGACAAGGTCACTGCTGCATCTCAGCCCAGCCTGCACGAGTTCAGCCTTCCTTTTGCTTTTCAATCCCACAGTGCTGGCTGGTGGCTGTGATTACTTGGTGCCTTTTTACCAGAGTTTACAAACTCCAGCCCTGACACGGGTGAGGTGACAGACACCGAGTCTGGTGGCATCAGACACTGCGTGTGGCTTTGCTGCCAGGTACAGGCTGCATCTCAGACGCTGCTGTCAGAGCCTCCTCGAGCAGGTACCAGGTGCCAGTAACTGAAGCTGATCTACAGTTTATGCTTTTCTGTGTACCAGACTCCTACTCCTGAGGAATATTTACCATCCAAAACCAAAAATACTGCCATAAGGTGTGAACAACATCAAGTCTCTTTTGTTTAAGAGGAAACACAGTGAGCGGCTGGTATTTTCCAACATGCAATAATTTTATAAACATCTACTAATAGAGCAACTTCCATCATACCTACCATCCAATCCTTCTGGGATTGTGACACTCAGACTCCTGCAATATCCAGCTCTGCTCCACAGTGAGTACAAAGGCAATCAGAAGAACCCAGGAAAGCACTGCGTCAGTCACAAAATTCATGGGTCATTTCCAAAGTGGAGAAAAAAAGTTGATTGAATGCTATTGCTTGCTTTCTTTTAATCCTTGTTCCAACCTGAACACTGAGAAATTTATGTTGTTCACATGGCCCTAATTTCAGTGCCTCACCCCTGTGGCTCTCTATTCCTTCCTTCCTGTACTTGAAACCCCATTATACTGAAATAAGATAATACTAGGGTATGAATGACAAATAACTCTGCAGTTTGGTACGCACATTTGGAACAAAAATGAAGCTATTTTGTTGTTTCCACTCAAATGACCCAGTTAATTTCAGTGTTAACATCAGCTGTCAAAACATCCACTTAGCAGATTTGCATCCCTTATTTATTCAGAAAAAAAAGGTGCAATAACCAAGCAGTTATCAGAGAAATAGAAAACACTACACAGAATGGGTGTTTATGTTTAATTCTTGTTATTCCATCACTGTCTATCACATACTTAGTACGCTAAATTGGCAACACATAAATAAATCAAGAAAGTTTGTGTTCATATTGAAGATACCATTATTTTCCTTTTGGGACTAATCCAGCCCAGTGAAGACACTGTAAATGAAGCCCATATACCATGTACTTGGTGTCCTTGTTGCAGCCTTCCAACACAGCCTTTGCAAAGCCAGCACTGCCACCTGTCCCAGCAGGCACAGCCACCTCTGCACTGCTGTGTCACCCACCTTTCCCTTCCTCTGCTCTGACCCAGGGCTCAGGGAGACATACGGCTTTCTGTTGGCCATCTCTGGAGCCAAGGAAACTCTTCAAAGCAAAGACAGTGCCACCCTCCTGGAGATGGTTTTGGCTGCTGTGATGTTTGCTTAGCCCATACCAAGTGTTCAACTCCTTCCCTACTTTTTCCTCCTTGCAGGGGGAAGAACACATTTCCACTTTTAAGGATAAAAAGGCCAGAGGTAGCAGATCACATTGGCTACATGCCTTCAGCTACACTTTATCCCACAGCCTGCCTTACCTTTGTACACGGTATCCACGTTCTCAATAGGAAGCTGCTTCTTGGCAGCTGCTCTTCGATAGACCACGTGTGTTCTGCCTCCTCCCTCTTCCTCCTCCTGGGCCCCCTTCTCCAGGGGTTCGATGAAGAACTCGTCCTTGTCCGTGCGAATCATTCCAGCCTGCAGCGACAGGGCAGAGATTGAACACTTTGCATTACTGCACATACAGCAGAGGCTGGGAGTAAACAGTTACAATATGCTTAAGCACACTTTAGTGCTCTCTAGAGAGCAATTAGGATGCAGAGAGGAAACCAGGTGAATTCTTTATTAGAGCAAAATGAAGCATCATTTTCCCAGCTTGACAAGAAAGGACAAAAGGTACAATCCTGAACCAAAAGGACTTCTCCTTGAGCCACGTGAGCCAAGTATAGGTCTAAGAATCTGTCTAGGAAATAACCCTCTCCATTAAAAAAACAGCTAAAATGAAAGTTACTATGACCTTAGCTATCCATCAGGCACAGACCACTCCAGTGTTTACTATTTCTGTTGAATCAAGGATCAGATCAATGCCATAAGCTGGTCCTGATGCGCAGTTCAACACTCAAAAGACGTAGAGTCAGCCTTTCTGTTCAGAAGCAAGATAGAAAAATACTGTATCTTACATCCAGGCAGCTGAGCTTTGTGATTATTTCCCCCTTGACACAAAGGGTTCAGCCAACAAAAGAATCTTTCAAGAACTAGCAACAACTAGTTTGAGTGTCAGTAATGCATTTCTTAAAAAACCCCAAACTTATTCAGACCAGACCAGATACTCTGGTATGAAAAAAGAAATTTGCACTTCTACAGAGCACCTCAAAGGAACCTCATCCAAGCAATTCTCATTGTGTTCAGGGGAAACCCTCACTAAGACTGAAAACTTTAAAAAAGAAAAGGACTTTTCATCATCTTTATTCAGGTGAAACAACTTGGGCACCTGGATCACCTGGGCTTGTCTCCTCTTGCAGTCCTGCCCAACTGCAGGAGGCCACAGCAGCCAAGAGCTGCTTGCAGAGATGGTTGGCTTGAGTCAATTTTTTCTGCATGGTGGCACATCTGTGTTTGAGAACTTCAGCTAGTGAACTCTCAGCTTGCAGACAAAGTCTTACTACTAATACAAATGAAATTATTGCAGATCCAACCTTCAGAAGCTCCTTCAACAAGTTCTTTCCCACTCTGCCCAGTGATGATCCTGGAGACACTGCAGTTTCAAAGTTGGCACTGTGACACTCTCCAGCTTGCTGTCTGAGCTTCTGGGAGCCTAAATCCCCTGTTCAGTGAAGCCCTACGCCAAGCTTCCAGAAGAACCAGTTTGGCTCCTTTGAACCCAGTATCCTCACTTGAAACAAGTACATCTAAACACACTTATCATATTCCAGCACTAAAGTTCTCATACAAGACATATTTTTCTTCTACAAGCAGCAAACTACATTCCTACTGCTATAAATACAGTATGTTCACTGGTTCCCTCCTTGGAAAAATGTCAGGTTCATTTGTCATGTCTTAACTTACATTAGGCAAGATTTCCAGTCCCAGAATTTGTATATATAATGTATACAAAAACAGATTGAAGAGGAAGGATTAAAGAAGCAAAATTATATCGAAGCAATTTAAGCTGATGCCATCCTGCCTGTATAGAGAAAACTGAATTTGAAATCATGTCCTGTTTCTTCTTATCTAATTTAGATTCTACATCAGACACAGAAAAGGTGAGACAGGCTCAGCAGCTCGAGGAACCCAAGATGACCAAGAAAATAAGCACTGAACCCAGAGAAGGCAACTGATCTTTTACTATAAAGCGGAATACATGAAAAACTCAGACTTGATGTTACTCTCCTTTTAATGTTATTCTAATTGCATTACACACACTTCTTCCGGATATTAAATATTATATCCAGAAATTCGGAAATGTTTTTTATGATAAATGCACAACTAAACATCAAGAAGGAACAAGCATTTGCAAGTTCAACAGCGCAGGTTACTATGCACACGCCATGCATATACCCAGGAGAAATACACTGAGAGCTTGACTGTCATGTGAGAAATATGTGATTTTGTTTTTTTGCAAGTGAAAAAAAAGCCACGGTTGTGCACGTTCCTATGTATTTTTGGATTCATCAAGCCTAATATTAACTAAGCAGCTAATGCCAGACCTTAGTTTGGAATGTAGACCATAATTCAGGATACAGAGGGAAATGCTGCTGTACACTGTGTGCAGCAGGGAGTACTGATGGGAGTTTGGAGGAACTTAGATCTTCTAAAAAAATTAACAGATAAGCAACTTCTGCAATCAGTAGTTGAACAAATTAGACAGAACAACTGTTATAGGTGAACTTTAGCTTCCAGGGCACGGTGGCCTTTTGGAAATGAAAACAGTTGGTCAGAGTGAATTCTCCTCCCTGAGAAGATGAAGGTGGCACCCTGGGACAGGCTGTAAGACTAAACAGAAAGAGATATTTGAATGCTGGATCCCAAGACATAAAACAGTGCTTAAACACTGACACTTCCTGCAGATCATTGTGCCTGGTACTGGCCCTTTTGCGTGCAGGGCAACTCACGTGGCTCTGGAAGCTGCCAAAGATCAGGACAGCATCAGGTGCTCTCATTCCACACTCTGCTTCTTGGATGGACATGACACCACTCTGTACATCCCCATGGCAGCATCCCCCCTAATTCTGTTGGGGTGTAGAAAAGAAGGAATTTAATCTTCAAACATAGAATCATAGAATCTCCCTGGCTGAAAGGGCCCCCAAGGATCATCAAAGCCCAACTCCTGGCCCTGCAAGGCTGAATATTCCTTTTATCATTTTAATCCTGGACTACACTGGAATTTCTCTTTTCCTTTAGTGCTGAGAAACACATCAATTATTTTTGATCAGAATTATTAGGAAAGAATGTGTGTTTGAACTGTAAAAGATTTTTTTACTTTTATATACTGCATGTCCTGCACAGTCTTTGATTTAGCCTACATATTGTCATGAAATAAAATAAGAAAGAATGGCTGTTTCAGACTTTAAGAAAATTCATTTAGATGGCAAGGCAGAGTTTCTACAGCAATCCACAGTTCAAGTCATCTGCTTAATAATATAACCACAGCTATAAATGATTCATTAAGAAATATGTGGGGCTCCTGAAAGTCTCCACCACACATTTCCTTACTGCTTTGAGTGAGACATTTAACCTCTTTACTTCCATTTCTCCACCTCTGAACTAGCGTAACAACAGTCTTGCAGGATAATTACAAGGCCAGATTTGGGGGGTTTTTTTGATCAAATGCTTTGAACATGAAAAGCTCAAGAAGAATCACCTAATGCATTTTTTCTGATACTACTCAGAGCACCCTCAAAAAGCCACCATGAAAAGGAAATTGCTTTTAGTCATCAACTCAACACCAGTGTTATGCACAGCCAAGCAAGCAATAGGGCAGCAAACAAGGTAGCAGGGGTTTGCTCACATCCTTCACCTTCACCCTCCATCTGTCCTGGTCTTACCCACGGCTGCCATCAGCCCTGTGCCAGCCCATCATGCCAAGACAACTGTCAGACAACCACCAAGTTTGTGATGACAACAGAGAGCATCAAAGTTGCTGCAGTTTCCTGGAGAATGCCTCTGGATGACTAAAACAGAAATGCTGTATTGTTTGAGAGCACCTGTGCCTTCCTTTGGACTGGAAAGGCTTCAGAAAATTCTTGGACCATCATCATCTGGACATTTACTCCACAAGATGTGAAAACAGATATCAGCCTTTCAATTACCCATTTCCCCGAAAGTTCTGAACAGAATCACAGCAAATGCTTTCACAGACTAAGAACTTAAAAGTACCTGCTAGCAGCAGTGTTTTTCTATCCTATACTGCTCACCACCCATCCCAGGAATGTTGTACCTCCAGGCATTATGGATTAGAAGTGCTCGCCCTGCACTACCACCCTGCAGCCACATACACACCGTGCAATTCAGAACCAGGCATGGAATTGGGCATCTCCACAGAAAGAAAGTCTAATTCTGGAAAAAAACACTAAGCTCTTACCTCTTCCCCTCCTCTTATGAGACTTTTAACTTGGAACTAAGCTGAATATGGGAATATTGATGATGGCAGTACTGACTGCGTCCTGTGACTAACGAAAATATAAATTAATAGAAAAAGTATTTGCCTTTGAAACGCACCAAATTGTAGCAAAGAGCCTACAATATCCCACCATTTCCCAAAGCGGGACATCCCCAGGCCTTCCTTCCAAGGGCTTTTAGATCCCAGCTGCAAATTACTCAAGTCAAGCACTGCTTGGCACTCATTAATATGCATTAAAGACTAGAGGAGAAAACACTTAATCAAAAGGAAATGGCAGTTCAGAGAATCAAAACCTCTGCTAAGGTTAGCAAGGCGGTTATTTAGAAGTGAAAGCCGCACAGGAGAAAATTCACAAGGAAGACTGAGAGTGACTGTCCTGTCTAATTATGACACGACTTACGCTGATAAGCCACAAATTAGTCCATTGCATCACACGGAGTTGTGGTCTAGAGTTCCACTAATCTCTTTTGAGAGTAACAGGGCTCCTGTGCATCCCTGGAGACCACCTCCCAAGGCTTTCAAGGACCACAGGATCTACATATCCTGGCAATGGCCACAGCCACGTGGGCTTTCTGCCCAGGTTAATGACACTAATCGCATCCCACACGATGCAGGTCTCCTCTCCAGCCTAGGAGATCTGCCAGCGCTTTGCTACCGCACCACAGAGCTCAGCTGAACAGCAGGTTTCTTCTCCCTTCTCCTCAACATTCCCAGCCCCTCTTGCATTTCTAAAGACATTCTTCAGAAGCCTAATTTGTCAGAAAAACTGCCTGGCATATTTAGATCTACAGAAAACTCCAGGTTTTGGAGCGTTAGCTCCTGCAGATAATTAAATGTCTCTCTGGCTCTGCACTTGGTGAGCGACTTAATTGTCTCCTCATTGCCATTCACATCACAGCTCCCTGTTCTGGGCTGTAATGAAGTAACCCATCCAGCGGCTGCTTCAGGACTCCAGAGCCTCAGCCCATCCTGCAACCGCAAGCTTAATTAATGTTCATTTTCTTCCTCATCAGTACAGCTTTACAAAGTTTCTCATTGCCATATAAAGGCAGATTTACATCCCACTCTCCAAGCACAATACAAATAGGAAGATAAAATTATATGTGAACAAACCTGAAATTAATATTTTTTAAAAATCCCTGTGTCTGGTTAATTAATTAAATCAGTAGTCTACAAAAACAGTGTTTCAGAAACTCTTAGGAATAGCATTTCTGAAAAGAGAGAAAGCTCTAATTTTTTTTTAGTATTTGATTCTGAAAGAGGTAACTAGCCAAATTACATACTTGTGCATGAACAAATCCTAAATACAGTCTTGAAATACAGACTATTTTCTTGAGACGAACACGAGGTACAAACTATCTGATATTTATCTTCAGTGCCTGGGTTATGAGCTTGCACTCCCTGCAATGCCAGTAAACGCTCCAGATGGGAACTGGCAGTATGGGATTCTCTCAACAATCAATTCTCAGAGAATCTGAGAGAGACTTGCATTTAAATGTAGAGCTGCCAAAAATACTCTGTAGATGACTTGAAAGGGAAAATATTTATATTTTCAGGACAAGATATTGGACAAAGTCTTATTCCATGTCAATATCAACGTGTACCCTAAACACACAACTCTTCTATATTCGATCAAAGGGGCACTAGCAAAGCAGAGAATTTGCAAGCAAATCCCACATGTTACTTTCATGATCCTTCTCCAGGTCTTAGAGCCACAGGAACATGCTTTTTCCAAACAACAACAGATGTGTCCTCCCAGCACGAAAGCCAAGTACAGAAATACTCTTTGCTCAATTACATTGGAATGGACCTGATGCACCAGGAGCTCCAATGACTGGAACAAGTTCACCCAGGAAATCTGTGGCAGAGCTAAGGACATGACACAGACCTTCCGAACTCATCCCTGCCCAGGTGAGATCTCTCAACATTTTCCCTCCTGCAATGTGTTCATTCCCAATCACACAGTACATTGATTCAGGAACAGATGCATTTGGAATTTTACTTCCATTCAGCTCAATTCGTGTAGATAACAATGCAAAAAAAAAACCCAAAACCTTCTCATGTCATATTTGCATTTGATTCTTTGAGAATATGCCTCCAGCTACTGAAGCATTGCAGAGGAAGAATTGTGCAGTGCTGCAAATTCATCTTCCTTTACAGTGAAAGGAGATACTGAAGGAGTTGTGGCAAATACTTGGAACATACTGGCACTTATTGTGCTGGATGCTGCTGCTGCTCTCAATCCACACCAATCTATTCAGTCCCAGGCTGGATGGGAAAGAAAGTTTTCAACTGATCATATGTATTTTTATTACTGTTAGTATTTTTCAGCTTTTTTTTGAAGTTGGTTTGCAGTTAAGTTACGTTATTTTCACATATCCTCAGAAAAATAAAGGGGGTGAAAAATGATGGCTATACGTAGGAATTACACAGCCAGACTGACAGAGAGGCAGAGCCTTCTGGGTCACCCTAAGGAGGCTGTGTGTTCCTTAAGGCCCCCATTTATCCTCTGCATGGGGATAAGGTCACATTTTTACTTCATTTTGAGATCTACTAATGAATAGCACCATACAGGAGCTATTGCCACTGGGAACTCTTTCATGGCAGGCTGCTTTCCACAGTCCTTGTTGCTCAAGGGAGGATGGGTATCCATCCATTCATGCATCTACAGACTTCCACTGCTACCAAAAATAAATTTTTGTCCCCAGAGCCCAGCTTAGTCACTACACAATTGCAGGTGTGATTGATAACAGCAGGGGAACAAATCTGAGCCAATATAACCTGAAGTTAAGAGAGCTGCATTAGTTTATAGCAGATGGGAGTCTGGACCCAAATCTTGCAGTGGTATGGTATAATTCATTTTAGAAACTCAAAAGGGTTTTCTGTGGTTTTTAAGAGACACAATAGTGAGACAGGCTGTGTCTCATTCTCAGTGAACCATCGAGAAAACAGACACAATTAAAGTGATTTCACAAAGCAATGCCTGCAGATTTCAAGACAAGGGTCCTGGCCAAAGTGCCTGGCTTTCACCAATGAGCAATGCTAAAAACATTGCTCCCAGCTTCTCTGCCTCTACAAGAAAATTACCAAATTCTCACCTCTGTCACTCAGCGCCTGCCCAGGGCCAGCAGCAGCAGCCCAGAGCACAACCCCAAGCATTTCCCTTCAGTAAATCTCCTGCCTCTGTCCCCCACAACCTGCCTCATCCCAGCTGCCACTCACCTATGAATCCTCAAAGGTCCCAAGAGACAAATCTCATTTTCAACAAGTTTAGGTAATACACAAGCCCACAGCTTTCTGTATTTGCTACAGATACTCCTTTTGCAGAGCACAGCCTGCAAAAGTACAGTAGAGGCTCTGAAGCAGGCAAATTCAGAGCAGATCTCTCCACAGCTGCTATACAGGAAATAGCTTGGCACCTTTGCCAGGTTGGCTTCCACCTTTTGAACACCTCCACAACCACCAGCAGCAACCTCATCTCCAATGAGCCCAGCTGCAAAAGTGTTGCAGTTGTGTAGCTTTTCAAATAGAGACAAGCAGCTCCTTTAGCTAAAATAATGCATAAGCAGGAACACTTTGGAAATTCTCTAGGCTTGATGTCCACAGGTATGTGTAATTCCAAGTGGGAAAGAGGTGAGTTATTAAATAGCTGTTAAGAATGAAAATGATAAATGTGGCAGATCTTGCAGACTCAGGGGATTGTAAACTTGATTGCTGCTGTTGCGAGCAGGGAATAGTAATTGCAGTGCCCTGAAACAGAGTTTCTCAACTTTAATCTTTCCGGAGGAAAAGCATGAATATCAAATCCATGAATTTGAGAACAGCAAGATCCGAAAAGATTAACTTTCCCAATTTTGACACACAGAACCATTTGAAATAAAGCATTTCTGAGGACACTGTGACAAAACACATAGTTGAGTCCTACCCTCAGCAATAAAACTTAATTGACATTCTGCAAGAAAACAAAACAAGTCCAACTGGAAAGCTCTTCAGCTCAAACTCTCACAAAATGGGACAGTTGCTACACAAGTTTTTTTTCAAAAATATATTTGCTTAAGGCACAAATCACCACCCACTTAAGTCAATGGGTGTCACATTCATAAATCTCAAGGCAGGAATTTATAAATGGATTCATAAATACTAAAGCAGTTTAGTCTGATGTTCTATATAAGACGGGCCAAAGACTTTTTACCAAAGCGCCACTGCAGCCTCCCAAAAACTGTCTGCAGCGGGGCTGGAATAGAGCCATTAATGGGTAGGAAACAGAGTCCAGGTTTTTGCTATGGTAAACAAGATAAAAAGATCCAGACCACAGAAAACTGCAGAAAAAATGTTTACTATATTAAAAAAAAAGTTTAATATATTAAATTTATCTGAGTGGAAACTCAGCATTTAGAGTAATTTCAAATTATCTTACAAAAACCCCTGATTCTTCCCTTAGGAAGATGTTGTGCAGCAGCATTTCACTTTCCAGAGGAGCATGTGAACTACAGAGCACAAGCTGCAGCCCATTCCCCTCTCCTGCTCCTCCCAGTGCCACCCCACCCACTCTGGCACAGCAGCCCCAGTGCCCACACAGCCACACCATAGGCAGGTTCAGGGAGCTCACCCCAAAACCCCCACCCTAGGAAGTTGTGCCCCTTGGCAGGACCCAGTGCCCCTGGTGTGCAGCCTCTGACATTTGCTACCCCAGGGAAAGCAAGACCCCCAGCAGGTTAAAACTCCCACCTGGGAGAGAGCATCTCACACACACTTCGTACCGTTCCATGCAATGGCTCATAACCCAAATCCAGCCACAGCTCTGGATTCGTGGCTTGGAAATCAGACAGGGTCCTTCTCTGCTAAATGCAAGCTTTACTCTAACAGGATACCCGTAAGGGTGCAGGAAAACAAAAGTAACAAAAGGTTGCTGCAGCTGAGGCTTGTTTTTCTTTCCACGTCCTATAGCCAGGCTTATTTTAAGCTTCTTTCTCTTACCCTGTACTGGAGAAATGAACCTGGAAAACAGTGTTTCAAATGAGAGCACAAAAACCTAATGAGAGATGAGCTTTCGATTTTATAGTGCACTCAGTTGTGGGCTCCCAGTACAAGATGTCAACAAAGTGCAAGATACAGTACAGAAACTAAAATAATTAATCCCTGGAGGAACAGGCTTATTAAGAAGGATTAAATCAAAGAATTAATGTGCACTATTTGTCTGTATGACAAAGACGAAGGGAGGCATATGATAACTCTCCAAGATCTGAAAGCATAGAAAGAATAAGAATTGCTGATGAGAAAAGCTTGGACATACCAGGAAACAAACAAAAAAAGAAACTCTGACAAGAAATTTTAGCCTCCAATGTAATAGGCAGTCTTATGCAAAGCCAGCTCAAAACCTGTCCTTAAAAATCTTTAAATTACCAAACCTTGTTGTTTACACTGCACTAGTACCTACAGCTCAAGGACCAAGGTTTAGGCATCGTACAATAACAAAGACATTTTAGCAGACTTCTGCAGAGGAAAAAATAAAGAACATCAGCTGAGTCCAAAACAGGCTCAGGGAGCTTGACAGTAGTTGCTGATCTGTGTCCTTGGAAAAACAAAATCAAACATGAGCTAGGTTAAGACAAAGATAATCACTCACTACTGGCTGGTTTTGAAGACAAGATAAGGCCTCACATGGACATCTAATCAAACACAGTGTGGCTCATGCGATTTTCTTTCCCTCATTTTGATCACCTCCATTTTTTTATGGTTTTTGCTGTTTGTGTTTTTCCAGATATTTTTCTCCTCTCTCCAAGGTTGCAGCTACTAATAAAACAATTTAATATTGTGTGAATTGAAGAATAAGAATGTTCCCTCTGTTGCTTAGACTATGGCTCCAGTAACCATAAACTTTTCACCATACTCCAAGAAGCACAAAAGGACTTAAATTACACAGACAAAACTCTAAAGGACAAAAGCACAGTTATATAATAACTGTAGAAACCTGAAATAATAGCGAGTGTTGCAGTAGAAGGTAGACTGGTAGGAACGTTTCATTTTGGAAAAGGACCCATAGTCTTAGGCAAAAGTTAAAAGAAAAGTGCCTGTTTTCCCAAAAAAAATAGAAATTAATATCCAGCAGCACTCAGGTAGTTGGAAGTTTGACACAACATACATTGAGTCAAATGGAGCCTGTAAAGGAACATAAGAGAGTATGGAAAATAAAGGCAAAGCAAGAAGCATAAGTCAGCCTGTAAATCTTTCAGAACTACTAGAAATCAAATTACACACCATATGTCAGTGGGCTAATGTATTCACACCAGTAGAGCTGGGTTAGCACCACCACACATTCTGGTAAGTTTACAACTGGTGTGTGTTTATTTGGACAATACTATTACTATAGAAGATATTAAGGAAGTTCTTCAAGAGGTGGTGTGGTTTCCATAATTTACACGTCTACTACAAAATGATGTGGCTTTCTTACTTGAAGTTGCCTTTAAAATCTCATGGGATTGTTTTATAACTAAACAGATATTATTAATTTAGGTTATTAGGCAGAGAGAAAAAACCAAAACAAAACAAAACAAAAACATTTGTAGTTCTTGTGCCAACAACAATGCTTAAAAACTTTTCAAAGTCAACGGTCGAAGCATGGTTACAACAACTACAAGCCAGGAATCTGGGTCAGAGGAAATATTCCAGTAAGGGTGCCAGTTATCTACATCAATAAATGCAAAAACTATTAGTTTTCAAAAGAAATTATCAGATAATCTGTACCTACTCCACCACTCAAACTGAAGTCAGTTGTTGCAATTGTCTCTCTAAGTCCTGTCTAGAGGAGGACCAAATATCCAGCAAAGGACAAAACAGCTGAGGGCACCAAGGCTGCTACTGAGGATAACCAGCAGTGACATGAGAGCATCCAGGGCCTGACAGGAAACACCTCATCCAGAAAACAGAGGTTCCAACCAGCTCATGCTTGTCCCACAGAGAGGGGAACTTACACACTGACAGTGAATTGTGGCCATGTGACCAGTGAGCCACTGAGCTTCACAATGAATTTCCAAATGTTTTTGAAAAATTACAAGGGAGGTCAACATAATCCTCACATTTCCACTTTGAATTTTCTGCTAGCTACACAATTTAGATTAGAGATAGCACTATCAGGAGCCCAAGACACAGAACTCTGAAAGATCAGGGAAGGAATACACAGGAACCTGTGAAATGGAAGATAACACTGACAAAAAACTAAAATGCTTTGTTAGAAACATTTAACCAACCTACACATCTTACCAAGTCCTAAATTAGCTACTTTCAGCTCAGGTGAGGGATGGACAATTATTGCAGCAAGTTCAATAAGTATTTCCTGTCACTCTCACTCTACAAAGTCAGCACCAAAACAGAAAATTTTTTTAAAGTATGTTTAAATATGGGATAAAAAAAGACAAGACAGATGGCATTGTTTTGTTGTTACACAAGTCAGTGCTGTAGCTGCACTGAAAACACTGGATGCAGGATGCCTGCAAATACAACCAAACTGAAATGTTTCAAAAGAAGATGAACGGGAATGACCGGGATCTCAAAGCCACCTTCATTTCAGCAGGGAGACTGAAAACATTAAATATTTGTTTTAACATGAATGAGAAGGACAGAGAAGCACAATTAATGGTGTAATAAGGACTACCTGAAAGTCATCTCTTCATTTCACAATAGGGTATCAATTAGATTAAATACGCTTTCCCCTGCCTCCTCCTGCCTAAAACAAATCACAGAGTAACTCCACAGTTTTTATTCTCCAGCTGACATCTTACAGCAAATTAAAGACCTTTAATACAAACAGTGAGGAGCCTCAGAAGCTCTGGGGTGCCCCAGAAAGAACAGAAGCAGGTCTGGACTTCTTGGTCTTGGACTCCTGCCAGACCAAAAGACTTTATTAAACAAAAATGCCCAGAGGATCCTAAAGAGAAAAATCTCTTTTAGTTTATTTATTTAATTAGTGATATTACTTCATATTTATGGGTTGAGTTTGTGCTAGTAGCTTTCTGTTTTTACAAGTCAGTGTTCCAGCTGACCCGGGTTTCACAAGACTTACACCTACTGTGACAGCTTTACAACCTGTTGTAGCTGCCCCACGCAACACGGCCAAAGCCAAGCTGCTCTTTTGGTAACACTGTCAGGTTTCCAGCTCTCCTTCAACAGGTTTCAAATTCTATTTAGGTCCCTCATCTCTATGGTAACTGCCAACTCCTCTGAGCCTCTCAGCACCGTGCTGGAGGAAAGCAATCCCCCGTTCCTCGCTGGGGAAATGAGACGAGGGTAAACCGGATGACTTGCCCAAGGACACGTAGGAAATCTGTGGCAGAGATGGGAAATCAAATATCCTGAACACCAAGTCCAAAACATGATCCAAATGGTGCCCTTTTCACTCCTACCAGAAAAATCTCATGCTCCAGGCACCTCTTGGCATCAGAGTCACTTCCAACCAGAAAACCATTCTCAGTTTACAAAGCAGGGGAAGTGTGGGATACCTCATTACATGCTGTTCATGTTCTACTCTGCTGCAAGGAGTTGGTTAACCCTCTCTGCCAACAGTTCACCACCAGCACAGCCACCAGCATGGCCACCAGCCCTGTCCAGCAATGGCACTGCAAAAAGGAGCTTAACACAATTAGACTTTCATGGGATTCATCTGAACTCTCAGGAAGCAGGAATTTCACAAAGTTATAAAGGTTGTTTTAAAAACTTTTCCAGATATTATCATCTTTCACACACTCTGCAATTCTCCTTCCTGGCTTTTGAAAAACGACCCACAGCTGTGCTTTGGATCACAGCTGTGACTTCTGGCAGCAGATAGAGGAGGCCTGATGCTAGGCTGGGGTAGCCAGTGTCACCCTGAGCTGTCTGGGGCTTCTCATCAGCCAGGAGGGACCAGTCCCCCTCACTGGCATGGCAGGGTGAGATGTTGTGGGCTCCTGCACTGTCACAGCATTTCTGAGCTGTGAAATACCCTCTGGATCTGCTCTCCTGAGCAGAATCCGTGGGAAAAAATGGCCACATGTATGAAAGGCAGTGGGGAAGATACAAGAGAAAAAAAATCCAGTGAATGTTGTGTTTTCTCCCACTTGAAGGCAGTTTTCTTTCTTGTGTTTGCTACTTCGAGTGTTTATTTTGTTGTATTTGGTCTGTTCTGGTGCTATCCAGGCTCCAAACAAATCTCAGCATCTTACTTTCACGTGCATCTTTTCCACAGATCCTGAACATATTCTCTGCCTTTTCCAAGGAGATCTCTGGGTTTCGTGTCGCTGCAGAACAGATGGCACAACACTCAGATTTGCTTTACTAAATGGACGAGCGGAATCACTTTGTTCTGCTCTGCTCACAGCTGCTTGGTGAGTTGTACCTCTGCAAGCCAAGGACAGAAATGCCGTGGCCGTCAGCTGGCAGTGGGGCAGGACCAGGCACTCTCCAGATCCCCTGGAGCCAAACTGGCCCATGGACAGCATGAATGGGCACAGACATAGCATCTCCCAGCTGGCAGCACAAGGATCAAACACCAATAGGCACCTTCCTCCCAGGTCCTCAAGAAAAACAAACCTTGGGAAAGCATTAAAGTGCAAGGGGAGGTAGGGAGAACTACAAGAACAAAAGAACAAGATATGCTGACTCTCCCAGAAGAGCCTGAGGATAAGTACTGTCATTTTTAGCCATATTTCAACTTCTTAAGCAGCCTCCCATCAGTCAGAATTACAGTTTGTGGAAGGAACCTGTTCCATCTTGGAAAGCCAGAGGCCATGTAGCCTCATGACAGAAGACTGGGATCACACAGCTTCTGAAGAAAGCACAGGCAGTGACAATTAACCCCTGACCTGCCAAGTGCTCCACTGTGGGTCAGACACCTGGAGCAAGCTGTCCCTGAAAGCTGTGACTGGTGATGGATGAATCAGTCTTTAAATATCCTGCTGTGGCCAGGTCACATCATTGCTTATAGACAGGACCCACTCAATTCCTCAGGTGGGCTCTCATGTGCCCACAAAGCACAGACACAAAGAGCCCACAGTGGCAACTCTGGCGTACTCCTCAGTTAGTGGTCCAGATTTCTTCTCGGCAAAAGTGCATGAAAAGAAACAAGATGATGAGTTCACACTTCCAACTGATCACATCAGCAACCAGAGGTGTGTTTGAAGGAGCCTTTCCTCCTCCACAAACTCACCATCCCATTTCAGAGTGACCACAGGGAAATCCTTCAGGCCACTTCAACTCAGTAAGGAATTTTCAGATACACATTTTTGGTTTCCATTTGCGCTAATACCCATTAGAAACATGATAAATTACCATGGAGAAAGAGATGTCAGTTTTCAACCCATGGAGATAATCCCAGAGGAGGAAGAGAGGAAGTATAAGGAAGGTTAATGAGTCCTGAGGCCTTGCTTTGGGAAAGAAACCTGTGTAGAAGAAAGAGATTTTTAAAACACTTTTGTGTTCCCAGAGCTCAGACTCCTCCCGGATTTACATTGGACTTGTGATCCTTAAAGCATTACATTTGGGATGTCTTTGCTTTATCAGTCAATATAAATACAGACAAAACTTTAAATGTATTAATGCATCCTTGGTCATAAACACATCACTATGTTCATGGAAACCAAATTATTTCAGCATGAACCAACTTTTTCATCCACTCACTACCTCCTACACTCATTCACAAATGTGTTGTATTTGTAACTGGTCACTAAAGGTAATGACACTTAACAACAGCTCTGACAGAAACAGTCTTTGGGATCTACTTCTTACCTTGGGCAGCGAGGAGGTAGAAATGAGAGCAGAGTAGTAAAGGCCAACATTTTTCTACAAGATTTTAAGGGTTTTCTTACAGAGTTTATGCTGATTTTTTAAAAGTTTATTGGAAGAAAAGAAAAAAAGTCATTTTAGTTAGGTCTCAGAGGAACTGAAAACTACTCATTTTTTATTTGATTCTCTCCAAGCCTCTTTATATATCCCTCAAGAGTGAACAAAAGCTTGCTTTTTTCTACATCTTGTAGAGATTTTTTAAAAATTAGAATAATTCTTTAAAATTAATTGCATTTTTAAAATAAGAATAGCTTCAGCTTTATTGCAGGCAGCTAGTGAAGTGAAACACATGATTATGCAAACCACAACCAATATTTTGGTGCCAAAAATACAACTCAGCAGAGAGATGTATTAAATACTGGCCAAACCTTGGAAAGTTCGAGTTACAGAAGTAGATAACAGAACTCTCCTTTCAGCAGCTATTCAAATTTCCTTCCTTTTTAACTTCCTTGGAAAGGAATCAATTAAAAATCAAAAATTAATACAACTTCTGCACCATCTTTTTTTATTGCTTCTGTCTCATGGGGTAAACTAAATCACACCCTAAAAACTGTCCTTAACATCTTTCAAAAGTGAAGTCACTCACTATGGCCAAAGCTCTCTGTGCTCAGCTCCTGTGCCTGAGCAGTCCTTGGGCTATAAAAGCAAAACCTCAAAAACTACAAAATTCAGGTAGCAGAAACTGAGCTTTGGAACTCTGTTTTTCTCCAAGACTTGCACGTGACTCTGCAGCAACCAAGACACTTGGCACACGTGAGAAGTGTAGGCAAACAGAGGAGTTTCCTATTTTACAAGTGATTCATAGGGGAGAAATTGCTGAAAGACCCACTTACTTTCAAATTCCTTTCTGCTCTCAGCCAAGGCAAACTTGGGCATTTGTACACCTCTGATCAGTACTTGTACAAATTTTATAGAGGGCTAAAATTAACATGCAGGTAGTCCTAACTACACTTCATTGCAAAAGAGCTGAAATACAATCAAATATTTGTATGCATGAAAAATGTAACTTGCTTTTCAAACCTGAACCTAATCTTTCTTCAGTGAAGCACACAGGCTAAGACCAGCCAGGTACCTGGCATGTACATCTAAGCGATAGCCAGGGCCTAACACTGGGAGGCCCCTGTGAATTTCAAAGGGAGAAAAAATCATTACATTAGAGCATAAGTACCACAGGCCAACTTTGCAGTGCATATACACCTAGAGATCAGCATAGACCATGTGATTGCATTATCTAATGTGACTACAACATTTTTCAAAAGCATTGGATTCACATGGAAAACGTGTGGATAGAGAAGCCTCTAAAGAAGCTCCTCCATCTGTCACCTTTCCCTCCACTCACTAGTCATGCTAAGCCTGCAACTCTTCTCAGCAAGGAAAGGATTAACCATACTCCCAATTCTCACTGGAAAGCCTCACTCGGAATAGCTGCCACTCTTAGTATCCATGGCTGTAGCAAAGACCTTGGACACTGAGCTTGAAAAAGCACATCCCTCCATGCAGTGCATACCTATGGGGATCTGGTCTCCTTCTACTGCTCTGTAGAAGACAATGGGTGAGTTAATGGGCTGATTTTTTTTCCATTTGTTCTCCACTGGTCTGTTCTGCATCTTTTTAGTTAAGTGATACAGATAAGACCTAGGTCCTCCTGAGTGAGCTAATGCTCATTAATAATACACACAGGTTTATTGGAATTTGTTTTTCCTCTTTCCTTTGACACAAGTAAAAGGAACTGCGCACTGAAAAAAATAAATATTCAGGGGGTTTGTCTTTGTGTGCATTTCAAACAGCACATTGTGCCTCCCCTACACAACCCTTCTAGGGATGTATAATGTCAAATCTAAACAGGTTATGTTCCTCTCATCTATTATTAACCAAGAATCTTCTGTACAGATTTGAGTATATGTTTACTCTGTGAAAACCTACGCAGTACAATCTACAGCTAAGAGCAATAGTAGACACCTACAGAATCAGAGAAAAATAAGGAAGAATTCTTCAAAGCAAATGAAGAAAAGCTAAATAGATCCTATTATATTGCTCTGACTCTCTGGAAAAGAGAGAACAAATATTGAATGTGCAGTATTACCATTTATTTCAGCTGAAGTAGCTCAGGAGTAAAGAGGCATTGTGTAAATATACAACCCACAAATTGCTGATGATCAAACTACAGCCCTGCACACAAGGATTAGATACAAAAAACAAACCAGGAGTGGGGTAAGCACCAGGTAACCAGAAGGAATTACGATCTGCCAATACACAGCAGCTGGAGAGCTTGGGTTTGCCCAAGCCAAGCACAGAGCTGCTGTTTGCACACAAAATCATAGAACCATCTAGGTTGGAAAAGACCTTTAAGATCATCGAGTCCAACCGTAACATTCGCAATCCAAAGCACAGAGCCCCAGGGGCTGACTCCATATGGGAGGCACATGTCAGGCTGAGGGCATAAAACCGTGCAAGAAATGACGAAAAAGCAGCACAGGTTACAACAGATTGCCAGAGTTATCAATTCAAATGCGACAAACGATCCCTGTGGGCAACACTATTTCAAGAGGTGTCTACCTGGCAGGGGAGCAGCTGACTCCAGGAGCATGGGCTGTCAGCCTGTGCTTTCCTGAAGTTGCACTTTCAGGACTCCTCCAGCAACAGACAGTTGGGGTAAATTACACACATTTCTTCAAGTTCTTACGGGATTTTAAATTGCATTTATAATGACAATTTGATCACCAAGACGGACCAGAAGGAGAGGCAGCAAAGCAGGGTGTTTGACAAGGTCAATTTCACTTCCCAGCCCAGCACAGTGCGATAAAGTACAGCCTGAGCCACTGCAGCCAGCAAAGCTGGCACAGAGAATACACAGCACCTTGTCAAATAAGCAGCAGTGTACATGTCTAATGCCTTTAATTTTGTATATTGCAGTCTGATGCATTGATAAAGCCCATCATAATGGGCACAAGAAAATTTGGAGCAATTTCTGCACATCAGTATTACATTAGCTCCCAGTTTAGAAAAAGTGTAAAGACACAGAGTTTTCATTAGCTGACACGATTTGTGAAAATTATGGGGATGATTGTTGAAGGGAACTAATTCTTGCTACTGTGCAACTGAGTCCATGTTTTTAAAACAAATAAAAATAAAAAAAAATAATAAAAATAATAATAAAATAAAAACAACCCACAAATCAATCTACTTACAGAAAATTTTATACTCTCTGAGCCCAACATGGACTTGTTCTGACCCATTATTAGGAGCAGAATAACACACAAGAAGTCAGAATTCTTCTTCATTCTTCAAGCTTAGGCCTGAAGAAGTCAACTCTAGAGTCTGATAACACTGCCATGATGGAGATGGCCTTTGTATTGATTACTCCAAAAATCAGAAGTTCAGTTTCAAAGTATGTAGAAGACAGGAACAAATCTGACAATCTATTTTTAATAATGCAATTGCTTCATCTGCCTTATAATGAAATAATTTTTTGGCAGAACAGCTGGCGGAAACACAAAGTTCTGGCAAATGTTACAATATTCCCATAAACTTATGAATCAGAATACTCTGGAATCTTAGTCAATTCTTTCAACAAAGCAAAACTTAGCAAGTTATGATAATCTAATTAAAAAATGGAAGAATAAATCCTAGAATTTCTGTGTCCAGTGTAACATATGAGCTTCTAAACATCGACTGCTCACAACAAATCTCTTGTAAATGAGCTACAAAGTAAGGATTGCTGACAGAAATTATTTGGTGTATAATTTTAATTAACAACTAAATTCAAGTCAGTCATGCTTTATTCCCAGGCAATTCAAAATAGAAAGAGGTGACATTCATAAAATAAATTACTCTTTATGAATTATTCACCCACTTCTAATATCTTTTTCAGACTTTCCAATCTGTTCACTAAACCCTACTGTGAAAAGCTCAATACCATATTCATTAAAATAAACTTAACTGAACCCTGAAGGAAAGCACACATGGATTGGTCATTACAACCAACTGTTCTGCATCTGAAATCCTGTTTTATACAAATGCAGAATGTGTTCTCTTACCTGCAGTTTGAAAGACACATCAACACCTGGGTTACAAGTGCTATCCTTAAAAAGAAACTAAAGATAACTGGGCAAGACCTACTGACCTACTTCCTAGACAATCACTGGCAGATTTAGAAGATGTTGCCTCTCACCTGTCAGTGGTTGGATGTCATAAAACTCAGGATGAAGCCCCGATCACAGACCTTTTCCCTTTCCATGTGAAAGAACATGCTTAAGGTAAGGTGAGTCACGGGCTAAGAGAGCAAACTTTCCACATCCTGACCTTCCCCTTGCACTAAATCATCACTTGGGTCTGTCCAAGAGCAGAAGAGGGATACAGGCTCCTGAAACAGCAACTTTCTTGGTCCACATTGCCAGGATGCAATCACAGACCCTTTAGTGACTCATGAACTTAAATCCTACAACAGAGGCCAGCAAACTAAACACACTCATTGACCTCTGCTTGGGGAACACAGTGTAGTGATGAATGAGGAGGAACTGGAGCTGCTGCTGTCTGTGTTACTCACCATGGAGAGTTCACTTTTCCCCTATTAGTAAATACAAAAATATGCAGTTTAATCATCAGCCAAATAACCAGGCTGTGGTCCACAGAGGATAATCTGGCAGTCATTGCTGCAAGGTTTCTCCATTTGGTTTGCTATTACGTTAAATAAGATGTCTCAGATCTCTCTCATAACAGTCATCTGGTGTGTTATCTCTCATGTATATTAGGAAGGCTGTTTTCCCGAAACCTGATGTATCATTGTAACCAGCATATGTCAGGGAATTGCAAATCAGCACATTACAGAGCATTGCTGTAGTCCCAGCCCTGAGAACATCTACAGAGAGGTCTCTGATCTGCTGGGAAGCTGAGCACGTGCTGCTCTGGGCACACCAGGATCCCAAATGCCAGGCAGCACTGAAGGAAGGAGATTCACAATGCAAATCTAATATTTACATTATTTCCCAGAATCTTAGCCAGATTTTCAATGGTTTGTTGGCAGCTCAAGTAAATACGGAAGAATGTAAAAGCAGGAAAAGAAACACAATTCTGCATTACAGAACAATAAACAAGAGGGGCCAGGACAAGCAGTGATGCACCTCAGAGCAACTTCTGTCCCTCCAGGTTGCCACGACAGAGGGGAAAGCCTGTGCTCACTGAGGAGGGACTTGGTGCTGCTATGCACAGGGGATGGAGAAAGAGAGGACAGCACAGCTAGGGTGGCTCTTTGGAAGGCTAGAAAGGGCATGCCCATTCCCTTCCTGAGAAAAATGTCGGCATTAAATAAACTAACTCTGTTCTCAAATTCTCTGTTCTCATTTTCAGTGTCTGAGTTCTCTACAAATCCCAGTGAAGTTTCTGCTTCTCACTTTTGAAGGAAAATCTAAATCTTACATAGATATATCTGAGCAAATTTAGGGCTTGGGAGGGTGAGGGAAAGTGTTCTTTTCAGAGGGAAAATGGACTAAAGACTTCCAACTAACCCTAATGGATCTACAGCTGTGTTCCCTCTGCTATGTCACCACCCTGACCCTATGCAGCCACGGCCTCCTGTTTGCATCCAAGAAACATGACTAACGTGCAGGAGGAGTAATCTGATGACTCAAAATGCTGGACAGTGACCACTCACGTCTTCTCTGTACCAGCCTAAAACTCAAGAAAATACTTTCCTTGGAGTGTCAGATGACCTCCAGATGAAAAACACTTAAGATAAATCTTCTATTTGCTGTGAGCAGGAAGGAAGATGGAATGGGATGATCCACAACTCAAAACATCAAAGGGAAGAAAGAAAAGAGAAAGATATGGCAAAGGTAGAATAGGAGAGAAAGCAGAACCAGCAATAAAGGGCATAAAGGTCCAACAGAAAAGGATGGAGTGGTGAGAAGGAGAACAGGGTTTCAACTGAAATGTCATGAGTGGTTTGCTATGCAGCTGCCATGAGAGAATTTTTAGAAACGAGAAATTTATATCACAGGAAATATAAGATGATGTAAACTGATCATGCCAAGAACATAATTCAAAGTTTCTTTCTCACCACATACATACCTGGAATTATTTCATATTATTCTTACATCTTTAAAGGAGAGAGAATCAAGCCTATCTCACTTTTCTCAGAGATCACCGCCTGGCACTGCAATACAACACATCCATCAGGAATGACCCACAGCAAAGGAACACTCATGTGCAGCTCAACAGCTGCACATTGTTTCAAAGATGAACGGAATTCTTTTGTGCTATTTTAATGTCTACATATTTAAGCATATCTAGTAGGTAAAGGAAATAGAAATACAAAGTGGTAGCAGACTGCCAAAACAAAAACAAAAAAAACCCTTGGTGTTGCTGTTGGCTCCAAATAAAATGGTTTGTCCACCTTCTTCCAAGAACTTTAAAAGATAGCGATAGAAAGCAAAAGGAGGGGAGAAAAACATAGATCTAAAAGTAAGAAAATTACCATGTAAATGGAAACCACGTACTGGGTCCCATATGTGTATCACATACTTCTGCTCATGGTGTGTATCAGCCCTGTAACTCACAACTTCGGGACAATACTCTCCACTGTCACTGTTCTCTCTCTAGCACACAGCTGCTCTGGGCATTAACACACTCTGTGGCTTATTTGTTTGTGTAGAGAAAAGGGAAAGACCATCTCTAAGTAACAGTCAACTTACACTGTTAATAGAAAATGAGTTTCCATGGGGAGCGTCACAGATCAGAGACAAAGTTCTTATCTTCTCTCTGGCAATGAGTTTTGCACAACCTGAAGGAGCAGGTGGGGAAGGTTTTGAACCCAGAGGAGCCTCTTAGTTGTGATCAAGGAGGAAAGAGGTGAGGGGCTGATGTGACCCCATTCACAACCATCAGCCACATCAGCATTTTTTGTTAACCAGATTATTTAGAACGAGAACACTCCACTGCAGCACGTAGATGTTGCTGCAACTGAATTAGAAACAGGGCTGTGGGCACCAACCAGGAAAGCAGATCTCAAAATATATGAAAGGGGAAAATTTGGATTATGAGATCTGCATCTGAGAAATGTTTAAGGTGCTTGAAGCAGTTTGGAAAGAAATCCTAGCTTTGCAGTCTTCCTACTAGATAAAGAAGCATCACGATCCAAAAGCTAGAAGGATGAGCAGAATAAGCAAAAGTAAATGAATCAACTAGTTCCACAAAGTTGATGCACATAAATTAAAGCTCACTAAGTGCTGGGGATTATGCTCATCTGAAAGAGGAATTTGTTTGTCATAACTTAATCCTACCCAGACGAACATTCAGCAACTACACTCACTTCACTGCCAGACAAGACTATTCTGGCAGAGGCTTGAGATGCTCTAGCTATATCCCATCCACTTCACAATTTTAGGGAGTTTTGACCAATTTTTTGTGTTTTTCAAATAAATCATCCTCAAGTATTGTTAAAGAAATATTAAGGCTACTACACCAAGTAAATAAATCTTCCTATATCAGGGAAAAAAAAGCAACCACTCACAGCTTCAGAGTGGGATGACTTTACACCTGCTATCAATCTTCAGGTACCTGTGGCTTGGACCTTTGGCTTTGGCCATTTTCAAGGCAGAAAAACCTGATTAATGGGAAAACAGATGGTAAGTGATATGATAAAACACTTATTCTTGACAGGCAGAAACAACACCATCACGTTTAAATCCAGTGCAACCCAATTCCCCCCACCCTCCTCAAAAGTGCAATACAGTCACGGCTCCTGCTCCACAGCTGTGTTTCCTCAAGGAAGAAGAGAAGGATCAAGAATGCGAGCATAGAGAATTCCCGTTGGTAGAGAGGCAACAAAAACAGGATTGTATAGAATGTGAATTCAGACTGATCATTTAAGTTTTTGCCACCACTTTTCCTCTCGTTGCACAACCAAAATTAAATGAACCTGGAACAAGTTATAAATTGGCCTTCATAAAAACAGGATTTTTTGTCTTAAAATGCACAGAGCTCTGCCATCCCTCAATGCATGAATTCTGCAGCCTTTGCACTTTAAGGCACATTAATTCAAATGAATACAGTAGCAGACCACTGCCATATATTACACTCTGTTTTTACAGATGTACATAGTTTTCCAGTTGGAAGATAAAATAATGCAAACCTAGGCAGGGGAATTAGGCATGCAGGCAGAGTCAATGTACAGGTATGAAATACAAAACAGGACTGGCATGCTGACAGGACATTTCTATTCTCTAGGGAAATCTAACATTTAAAAAGCGTTAAGTGTGCAGCTTAAGAATATTTGAATGGACAAACACAGCTTCCTGTTTACATAAATTAAAATAATATTAGTCTTTTCCAAACTTTGAGTTCAGCAAGTGACGTGTAAATTCCGTGTGACTCACAAATCCTTTGCATATGGCCCAAGCACACATAGGATTTTCCATCCCAAGTCAACACTTGACTCCAGCATTTTCCTGTAATGGTGATTTCTGGGAATGGAGATAGAAACTCTAAGATCTTTCCTCAGTCCATCCTTCTAAAGACAAGTGGTAACTTTGTTTTTGCAGGAGCAAGCCTGATAAAAACGCAGACCAGATGGACATACATGGCTATTGTGAGCCATCTGAAGAAACACTTAGTATTTTCTCAGTCCAAGGCCAATGTCCTGGTATTTCTCCTGCAGAATGGTGAGTGATCTTACCCACTTCATTCCCAACACAAGGGCTAGAATAAAAGTCCTCTATAGATGTCGAATAGTCTACGTGGTGACCACAAGATGGTAAGAAAGATGGAAAGCAAATTCTTACTATGTTGGGAATTGTATCTGTCTTCCTCAAGGGAAATATTCAAATCCACCTCCACTGCATTTTCAAAGCCTCATGCGTGCCACAAAAAACAAGTAAGCTCGGAAAAGCCTGAGGGCTTTGTTTTCCACTGAGGCCAAGTGCTATCTACTACAAAGAGGGGCTGATGATTGCCCCACTGCTAGGGTGGGAAGGGCATGCTCCCAGCAAGGACGGGCATCACACTCGCTCCACACTAATTGGAAGAATCGCCTGCTGCCTGTTTCAGCTGGCCTTGCAACCTCTTCACACACAGTCCAGACACTCCTCGTGGGAAAGCTGGCAAAAGCCCCAGAGAATTACAAAATGATGAATTTTGCTTGGACGAGAGATTGCCAGAGTTAATTATGAACCATTATTTAGACATATTGGTGAGGAAGACATAACAATTCTCAATACTCAGACTGATTACGAGGCCTGCCAAATTCCTGCCTCTGGGTTCAACGCTGCACGTAGACCAAGACATTTCTTCGGAAATTGGCATTGATGAAATTTTATGAATAAGCAAAACATCCCATTAGCAAGGGGTCTCTGAACACCCATTAGTCAGAGCAGCAATAAAAGCATGGGATGGAGCAGCCTATATGGTCACTTCTTGCCCTGTCCCAATGACATGGATCGTGAGAAACACATTTTCAGCCACTGAAAGACCCAAGAATGTTGATAGCTTGGGAATAGGCTGAAATTTTGCCCTGTAAGTGGAGAGACTGGGGAAATGAATTTTCACATTGCCAAGAAATTAAATCAAATTTAATTTCCCATCTTGGGCTTTTTTGTATCTTCTCAACTTCTTGCAAATCAGTCATTATGCCAAGAAAATATCTTAAAAATATCACAACGAACACGAACCCCACACTGCTAAAGCAAATGGTGAGTTAGAAAAAGAAAACATTTTCTCCAGTCTGAAAAGCTTTGATGCCAACTAGCAGAAGATGGGAGAAGTATCATAATAAGAAACTGAGAATTTAATATATGGAGAGTGATGGGATATTTGGACAATATAATATATGAAAGCTATTAGAACTGCATTAACAGCAAAGCTCCAAGCCACTCCTAACTGATGAGATGTACTGATGGGATTGTGGAGAATTATGGGGGGTTTTTTCATAACATATGATGCATAAGACCAAACATCTGTCCTCACTGGGCCAAGACAGACACAGTTTTTGTGTCTAAAGAGAGGATGATAGAGAAAGACATGAGAGCAGAGTTTGTGAGCCTACTGATTGCCTGTGTAGCCCCAAGGTTCCCCAGTTGCGATAAGAACAAATATTCTCAGTACTTCAAGACTCCTAAAAAAAAGTTCAATATCCTGTTTCCAAAGGTGGCCCGTAACTGCTTCCTAAGAAACTATGTAAGACTAAGCCAAGCAAGCAGTGATGTTCTCCAGAATACACCTCCTAATTCCAGCAAAGTGCTAGTCTGGGATTTCCTGCAGCAGTGCTAGTGAATGGATATTTCCCAGCCCTTAATCAATTTTCCTTCTGTGAATCTCTGACAACTTTTTGAACTCTTGCAGCACTTTACCATCCATAGTATCACTCAGCAAGTAGTTCCATGGCTTTATTGTGCTGAGCTGGCTTCCTTGTGCTTGTCTGAAACTGCTTTCTCTAAGTTTTACTTGATGTCTCTTAGTTGTCCCATAGGAAGAGACATGGGACCTTCTCCTGATCACTCATGATTTTATAGATCTTGATATCTCAGTATCACTTTCCATCTCCCCTCCCCTGGAACTGTTCTGTTCTTTGCAGCACTCTTTAAACAGCCCTTGGAGACAGGTTCATCGCAGTCCCCGTTCCACTCTCAGGGCCCAAGAACAGTTTCATTTCTTTCCCACGCTGCCATACAAAGAGTCTGGTCTTCCAGAGACTCAGATGAGGAAGTTTTTGGGAAATGTTACATATTACCACTGCAATTCACTGGCTGTTCTTCCCTACATCCTCAGTTCTGTAACAGCGCCACATTCCATAGCTTTGTTTTACATTATTTTGGTATTACACATCATACCTCCTGCAAACTTGGCACACAGATCCCATCTAAATGTTTAGTCTCAGTTCAAGGTTAAGCTCCAATCTGAATATAAGATTTGCAAGTAGTAATTCAAGGTGACAGAACACTATTGTCAATGAAAAGCGACAGACAGCAAAATTAGTGGTTTATCCTTACACAACCACAGCTTCTACTGTCCCAATGAAGTCTGTTTTCTACCACTGTAAAGTTCAAGCAATTCATGCTCAGAGGAAAGAACTCATTTCACAATTTTATCACTGTTGTTATGATACCAGCAGGGGTTTCTTTTAAAGCCTGCTCTGGCAGGAGCATAACTCCCTGCAATTCTCTCCCTGCATTTAAAACAAAACAGCTCGAGCTGTTGTGGTTACAAAGAAACGTTTGAACTTTAAAACAATCTTAAAAGCTCAGGGGAGGCAGCAGATATAAACCCAAACATGATGAGAAATTAAACAACAAATCTGAGGATTTTTCACCAAATCTCACTTTCTGAGCAATTAGATTTAGCACATGAACCTCCCTGTACGCTCTTCGGATTATTCATCTGTTTCCTAATGTCATGCCTACAAGCTCATACAAGTTTAAAACAGGTTCCTTGGGTATTCATTTCACCATGAAGTTCAGCTCAGGCTCATCACTCTTTTTGGGATGAGGGAGGCTGCAGTTACAGGCTTTTTTGGAGGGGTTGTAGCCTCTTCTTCAAGCTCTTGGTGTCTCAGTAATACTATGGCCAATATTCAATTCAGTTAAAGCTACTGCATGTGGTCTACACAAGCTGCAATCACACCTTTGATCCAAGGGCCATAGACCTAAATTGAGTTCAGAAGGACTCCAGGTTGTATTTAGCAGCTTAGAGCTTCACTCTGCTGTTTTCTACAGTTCAGAGTACAACTGAAACATCTTTTTCATTCTGCACATCACACTAAGCTACAAAATAATACTCACATACTCGAAATTCATGTTGCAGTTTGTATCCAACTTCCACGTATTTATGTCTGTTTATATGAAATCGTTGCATATTTTAAGTCTTTACGAAGGATGGGAAACTAAAAACGGTAAAAGCTGCTCCAGGAAATTGGTATTCACTTACAGTTTGTTTACACTTGATTCAGAACTTCTTTTCAAAAGCTTCTCTGAATTATTATTAGCAGCTTTTATACAACGCTGAAAACATACAGATCATTTTACACACAATATGAAGAACATTCTCTGTCCTGAAAACTTAATCATGGACTGAGTTAAATTAGAGTCAGAGTTAACAATCATCTTCTCAATTTGAGAATATAAATGGCAATGTTTGTAAGTATAAATATAAATGGCAATTGTCCCTGCCATGGCAGGGGGTTGGAACTAGATCTTTAAGGTCCTTTCCAACCCAAACCATTCTATGATTCATTCCATGAATGTGCCCTCATTTGAACAAAATGGCTTAGAAGTCAGCTAAATACATGTTTGGCTGAAACAAGCAGGCATTTATCTGACAATCTTGGCATGTACAAAACTTATTTACAGCAAATGAAAAAAATGGGGAGTTTGAAGATAGAAAGCTTCAAACATTGAACGTTGTAAAATTGTTCTACAGTTGTTCTAGGCACGATCAGTGGAGGCTCACTAGCTACGTTTTGTGCCCAGCTCTGGGACCTGATCCTACCCTTCCCCCTTAATTTGTTTGTGGCCTTGGCTAACTCCGAGCCTGTCCATACTTCCACGAGCACTGACATGCTTCCCTCAGCCCTACATTCAAGCCTCTGGTTTCCAACCATGTCTGAACATATCCCCAGACACTACTGGGAAATCCCCTCAGAAGTTTCCAGTTAGCTCTCTGAGGAAATATTCCAGCTGTGAGACAGCAAATTACATATTTTCTATTTTCCCCTTTTTATTTTTCAATACAGACCATGTTACATTGCTCCCATATCACTTATTTTAGTTGTCTCCCTTTTGTAGCTACACTGAATTGGCAGAAGACGACTCTGCCTGGCTCCTATTCTCACACCAGGCTTTTACATTCCATATGTTCCACCAAAAACAAAAGTGCTTTTTCCCCTCCCTCACTTTAAACATTGTGTGTTTGAACACACATCAGTGCCCTCTCAGTGACCAGGGAGCTCAGACTCCAGAAATCTATGAGGAAACCACAGGCTACAATCTTCTCTCTCCATCCATTCCGAGAGCCCTGAGTTCACATGGAAGTGTTTCCATGGGATGCCAAGGGGAAATAGGTATTTGGAAAGGGAAGTGTACTCTAAAATTTCCTGACTTTTAAGCTCGTCTGGTCCTTCTGAAGGAAAATGTCATATTCATGGGGTTACTGGGTAGGAGAGGACGAGGATGGGAATATTGTTTCCTGAAGACCTTCTGATGTGCCCTTCTGAAGGTACAAGAGGAAGAGTTCTCCCATCCATCTTCCAGAAATGTCAGCACTGACACTCCTTCAAGTTCCTGCTTCGGTTTAAGTCTCACCATCTCATCACCTGAAGCTCTTAGTAGCTGCACAA
The DNA here is from genome assembly GCA_013398115.1 of Falcunculus frontatus. Taxonomy (NCBI): domain Eukaryota; kingdom Metazoa; phylum Chordata; class Aves; order Passeriformes; genus Falcunculus; species Falcunculus frontatus. Next base: position 3,825,917 of record VZRV01005702.1, on the reverse strand, counting down.
CCTGCAGCCAAAGCAGTCCAGGCCTCTGAGTGGGCAGCTATGGCTTGTGATCCCTGACAGTTTCTAGTCACTTCCATGTAAGTCTGAAAGTAAAAGAAAGAAATAAAAAAGCCCCAAACCCCCATACACTCATGCCTTAAGAACCAGCCAGAATCCTGAGACAAGCAGTACCCCATTTATCTGGAGAATCTGACAACAGCTCCTGACACGTAAAGACGGACCTTCTAATCTAGCCAATTTGTAAAACTACAGGAATTCATTCCAGTGCTGCACAGCAGGCACGCTCCAGCAGAAAATCAATTCCAACAAGCAAAGTACTGTGGAAAGCACAGAATACTTATTTTAGTATTTGCTGAAGGCTGGGGTGGTTATTAATTTTTTTTTCATCATTATTATCAATATATTTTCCAATGCATACATCTAACAATTCCCAGGGAAACAGGGCCTCGGGTGATACAGAAATTATCTTCCTGCCTATAGGTTTGGTGGGTTTAGTGCTATTGTGACCCTCTTCAAAACAGATCACAGATCCCAATGGATGATGGACAGCGGAGAGAAAAAGACACTTCCAGTGCATTCACAAAACCACACGATCCTAGACACAGAGCCTACCTTAGTGGTCCTTTACGGGATATGTCCAAGCATGAAGCCATTCCACTGTCCCACTATTAAGTCAGGTTTTGCTGGTTAACACACCACTATTTCTCAAAATTTTACAAGGAAATCTTAAGCTTAAAACAGGACAGATCAGAATCACAGATCCCCAAACTCCAGGTCTTGGAGACAACCAAAACCCTGTCAGACCAGATTCTCACCTCGAGCTCACAATAGGAACTGAAACACTTATTCAGAAGCAGATGGGTTTCTCCACCTCATTAAATATTTAAACCACATATTGTGGTGGGATGTTTTGTGCATTGTCCATCCACAGCAAACAAATGAGAACTCAGGGAAAAATCTTGACGCATCCTAAATATTTGCTGGCAGCATGAGAAGTGCCACTGTCCATTGATGGGCTCTTAAAAAAGTGCAGCTCTGGGACATTTGACTGATCACTGTGTCAGGGAAAGACTCCCACTGGAAGGACTCTGCCTGCAGGGTCAAGCACGGAGCCATGGTGGGAGCAGACCCTGGAGATCACACTGAAGGAACTTCTACAGCCCCTACTGATTATTCAAATTACAGCAGCACTTTGAGGAGCTGAAAATCAACCAGAGTGCTTGCTCCTCCAGTTCCCAGCGGGACCAGGATATGGTACAGAAGGAATCTAATAGACTCCCAGACCTAAAATCAATTACTGAAGTTTTTGAAATCTATTGCCTTTTTAATTGTAAGCAACTGTAAATTTACTCTCCTGGTTTTATCCAAAGCCCCACAGGATCACGTTTCAGTTCCTGTCTTTAAACCTACATGTTCATTATCATACAGTGGGCTTTTAAAAAAAATTAAATAAAGAAGTCACAACTTGTAAACAACAAGTTAGTACAACCAAAAAGGTATGCTCAGTATCAAGAAACAAAAAGAGAATGTGAATAACTAAAAAAACCCCCTTTTTAAAATTTTTTTACATTATTCTGTACTTGGGAGTGGAACAGCAGGATTGAGCCAGAATGCTTTAAATTGTATTTACTGCAACACAGCCTCAGGAGGATTTAAACCCAGCAAATGAGAGCAGAAGCCTTGGTGTTCAGCCCAGGAGCTGTCTGGATCAAAGGTTATAGAAGAAATCATAAAGCCACATAAGCATTTGTACTTTGACACATAGGACTTCTCCTAGAGCAGGTTCTGCCCAAATTCCCTGCAAAATAACTGCTAGCAGTAATGATATCTATAAACTGTGCTCACAAGGCAATGATATGGAAGGGTTTTGAGTTCTTCAAAGGGATTTGTGAATTTCACGCTTGCCAGAAAAGTAGATAAACCTTAATATTCCCCTTTGTTTTGCAACCAAATAATGACTGTGTAAGAATAGTTCTTACTCCTTTATGTTCTGCTTGAGTAAAGGAATATTTTATGCACATGAAATTTGTCCCTGTCTGTGACCCCTGCTACCTCATGTAAAGTGCACATTTTAATAGAATATTTAATTATAGGCCAGTAATTCCAGCATACCACAATGAGCTTATTTCACAATACCCACTTGTGTTGCAATTTCGATCAGTTATTTTTCACACATGCTTGGTGACAAGGCTGCAGTTCTGAGGCCTCCATCAAATACACCTGCCAAGTCACAACAACTGCAAGCAGTGAGAGCAACATTAAACATCCTGTTTATAGCACTAAGAGTATATGTTTAATGGAGCCTAAATGGCAAAGCCTCATGTCTCCCACATCCTTCCCCGTAAAGTCAGGTAAGTGTTAGAAGTGGTTTGCTTGTCTGGAAGGGAAACATGCATTTTTCTACAGCTGCTTATCTTAAATTCAAGCTTTCAACCTTAAGGGGTAAATAGTGTGAGGATTTAAAAATAAATCTCAGTGAAACACATGGAAGATTTACTACAGACAATTTGAAAATGTAAAAGGGAAAAACATTCTGACAGAAAATTATTTAGGTCACTGGGATAATTCATTGTTATGTGCCCTAGAATTTATAATGTCACTTGCTCACTATAGTATTTATATGTATGCATTAACAGTTACACTACACATCATGATTCTGAAACATGCAGTTCACAAACACTTTCATATCAATAAACATCTTTATATTGAGAAGACTTTTTTCCCCTGTGTTTTTAAGGGCCAACAATCTTGACTCCTTTTCCCCACATAATCTCTAGTACTGGTGAATGAAACTACAACAGTTTCAACCCACTCTGTAAAATTAGCTGCATAACCCTTCTACAAAGAAAAGGGCAGACACCCTGCAGAGTTTTTAATTCTCCTCATATCTCTCTACCTGCTGACTACACCAAAGGTTTTCATTCCTCACTACCACTTCCATCTTATTCAAAGGTGTTTTGAGATCTGAACTGAAAATCCTGCCCTCTGCTTCCCAGTTCCACTGCCAATCAGCTCCACACACCTCTAGCAGAAACAGAATTTTGTTCCGTATTTTTTCTATTAACATCCTTGGGATTTTGGAGTGCTTCACACTTCCTAAAACCAGATCCAATGTCAACATTCGTACCTTTGGAGACTAAGGAAATTCCTCTGGCCTGATCTATGCTACTCAAGTGTTGTGCTGAGAGGTTAGCAATCTACTTGAAGCCACAAATTAGGGTGAGAACCCTTCAGGAGCTCTAACAATAATTTGGGTTGTTGTTAAAAGAGTCTTTGCATGCTGGTAAACTAGCTGCAAAAAAGTTGATCAGAAAAATTTCTTACTAAATGCTTTGCAAAAATTTATTACCATTTTCAGCTGTTTTCCAAAGCTCTAGTAATGAACAAAAGATTCTCATCTCCTCTTTCTTCTGCACTTAAAGTTGCTAATTATCCCCAGCCCATGAGGCAGTCTCCTAACTAAGAAGTACACTCTTGGATGGAAAGGCCACCAGCCAGTAACTACTATTGCATGTTCACTTTCATTATCTGTAGCTTTCCATGATGTTTTTCAACGATTCCTTTGCCTTCGGATATTTATTCTTTGCTATTTTGCTAACAATGAGCTACATGTGGGGAAACTTCTCTTTCTCTTAGACTCCTGCAACGCACAGAGGCTGCAAAATCAACACAGAACTGGGAGCAGCATGATTCGATTTCTGCAGTTTCTGAATTAGCCGGAAGTTCATAATGACTTGTGGCTACAGGTCTACGAGACAGAACTCTATCCTCCAGCTCAACCAGCTTCCTAAACAGACACTAGATCATAAAATGGGCCCTTAGGCTCTTTGTATTCATGTAACAATTTCACTGACCACAAAGGACTTAGTGCCCGTTTGCATCAGTGCACCGCAGCGAGTTGTACCTTCCAATATCTCCATGGTAAAACACTGAAGACTATTTTCAGAATAAAATTGTTCCATATATGTATCACAAAATGAATTTCAGTTGAATTATTCCATTTGCTTCAGAAATCTACAGTAAGAAAAATTATTGGCATTATCCCACTCTATTTGTTTTCTTCATGGTCATAACACACAGTGATCATAGAACCTGGCAGAACTGCTTTGGAGACTTCTACACTTGGTGAATATTCTGTTTAGAGGGCAGCGTAGTGTAACTGCGAGACAAAACCCTGGCTTTGTGCTAGCCCTGCCACTGACCCATCTGTGTAATTGCCACAGATTGCTGGTTTGTGAAACGGAGATGAGAAAGGGACAACCTTGCACGCGTGCAGCACCCGCGGCAGAAGGCACACGGCAGCTCAGGAGGTTTCTTCCACTCCACGCTCTTAAAAATCTTTAATTTACATATAGTTCTTTGAGTTCCTTAAATAATTGAGGCTCTTTTCAGAGGGCACATTGCATCAATTCCCTATGGGGCGTAAAGGGGAAGGAAACAATTTTTAGAAATACTAAGAATATAATCTGACCAACTTTCTTACTATTTTAACTTTATCCAGATTTACCTTGCTCGAAGCAGACCAATAAAAGACGTATTACATTGCAGTGAAAAAGTGAAGGCACAAAAAAATAAACTGAAACTGAAGTTCTAAAAACAAAATCAAACCCCAAATCCAAGATGGATCTATCTAAATCTGCAGCCAAGCAAATTAGTCCAAGCACCACTTCCAACCCATTCACAAGCCTTTCCCAAAATCAGTAGCTTCCAGTGAAGTTCCATTGCAGTAAGCTGAGCTACACAGAGAAGTTACAAATTAAAGAAAGTGGTAAATACTATCCTTCAGATGCTCTCCTAGAAAAGCCAGGCTCATCTTCAGCTTTGGTCGATCCAGTTCCAGAAACTGTTGCAGTTCACAAGGAAACTTCCATTGCACAGAGCAACGTCACGCTGGAGGATGACACCGAACACAAGAGTACATTCTGTGCAGGGCAAGTAATCTGGACAGAGCGGATGTCAGCATTAGGATACGTGATTTGGCCATGAGAGCAGTTATTCCAAAATTCAGGAGCAAAGGAAAATATCTTGAGATGAAAGTCTTGGCAGGTACAATAAAATAGATAAATAAAATAGGTTATGAAATCTCAGTTCATGATTCCTACTAATAGATTAAGTTCTTACAACTGGATTACAAATAAGAATTTTAAAAAGCATGTATCTGGGTAGAAGGGGGGTTATTATTTTTTTATTTTGAAGGAGGATCAAAGGAGCAGGACCGGGATGAAAAATGGCCTGCAAATCTCAGTACAACAGGAAAGGAAGAAAGAAAGAAAGAAGAAAAACCTCACACGAAGCCAAGAAACAAATGGATAACTGGAGAGAAAAGAATCCCTCCCTCTCTCATCATCTCCTAAGTTTCAGGCAGAATTTCTCTTAAACTGTAGGCTGGGAGCAGTGAAAAAAGAAATGGGGCATTTGTAATCACGATGGAAGCAAGGGAATATAACAAAACAGCTCTAGGCACAAATGCATTAGCTGGGACAGCAAGCCCACTGCCTAAGCCTGCTACCACAACTCCCTGCCCTGGCCATAAGTTAGTCTTAACATAACGGGAAGCATCATCATGGAAGAGGTAGACCTTGCCTCTGGGAGCCAAACAGCAAAATACACCAAGAGGAGAGATGAGAAGAAATTCCAGCACTGATCTCCAGCAATGCTCTGCTGCCGGAGCCTCCGTGCAGGTCTCAGAGCTGGGACTCTCCAGCTCCTGCTCCTGGCACAGATGCTCCACATGGCCCCCAGCAATGGGAGGGACACAGGGATTTGACAGTGCCTCACAGTGGTCTTTTTAATATCATTTATTTAAAGCCTTTCTGAAATCTCCTTTCAAACTATGGCAGAGCAAGGGAAGGGTAACTAAAAATTAAAGGAAGTTTTCATCTGTTTCATCAAATTCAAAGGAGAAGGTAAAGGAGCCTGTGAGTCCTGAGGGACCTGCGTTCCCCACCATGACAGTCAGCTATTGTCATAAGACATAGATCTGTATTTTATTCAGACAGTTTCGCTTAACAGAACAGTCCAAGATGCATCATCTCATTTTCATAAGGGGCCTCAGGGGACTGAGTAAAACCACCCATCCTGAACAAGTAAGAGTATTTGAATACAAAAGTAAGAGGGGAAAAAGAGGTAGAGCAGAACGCAGAACACTCTGTCCAGCTGCGGAGACTAATGAACCATGACCCAGGTTCGTTTAGCATCAGCTAACTGAACCTCCTTAGTGTAAGCAGGGCTTGGGATAAATTGGAGCATTTATTTCAGCTGACAGGACCAGAGTAAACAAGTAGATGCTTTTTAATTTCTCCTTTTACTTAGGGGGCCATTAAAAGTCCATGGCAAAGAGACCACATAGATGATTTAGATTAGCACAGGAAATTTAACATTGCCATCTGAGCAAAGGTTTGCCTTATGAAAAGAAGCTTCTTAAGTTCAGAATGGCTTATCCTTAAAGAAAAGGACAAGTTTTACTCCTGTACACATTCCTGCTCTCTTTTCTGCCTGCGTGCTGGAGTCCTGAGCCCCCCTCTTTCTTCTCCTCACGAAAGTAGCAGTGGTTTAAAATCCTCTTGTATCTTGTGAGAAAAACAAAACAAAACAAACACCATCACCACTAGTTAAACTAAAACTGGAACACTGAGCTGTGTGAGTAGTTTGGCTCTTCAAATCCCTATCTGAGCACTTAAAAATGACCTAATTTTAAACACTCAACTTCCTTTCATTCCATTTAAATTCTGGAGCTGGATTAGCCATAATATTGACTGCAACTGCCTGTATCATCAGTCCAAGGAAACTACAGCCCTGATGTTACATCTGAAACAGCACTTCTAATCCAAAGACAATTAAAGAAGGGGTTAAGAACACCTTAGGTACTTTATCCCTACATAAAATAACACCACCCTATCTCACAGAGAAAGGATACACCAAGCAAAACCAGTTATCAGTATGCCATGAAGGAGAGTATCTGCTAGGTAGGAGCATACAGAAGAGTCTATCCCATCATCATTTAAGAAAATTAAGGAGTGCTGTGACATGTATGTAATGTAACCAGGACTTTACACACAGCATCAAGTTGTGCTATCTACAGGAAGTGTTTCCTTTATTGAGGATAATGCCTTGGGTCTCATGAGTTAGATCAGTTTTTCATCAAATTTTATCTCACTTTTTATTGCTGTTGTTTAAGCCTTTAGGAATCAAAGTTTTTCCAAAACCTTTCCCTAATACAGAAAAAAAAGCCAGAAGCCTTAGGAGTCTGCTGCATACTCTACTTTCCTTGCAGCTATCTCTGTTGAAGACTTTTTTAATTACAAAATGGCTTTTGGAAAGCACAGGAGTGGTTCAGCAAATTACTGCCTAGAGCACAGCATAAAACCCAATGCCAACAAGGGGGCACATTCAGAATTTCAGTCTTGAAGGTCAGAAATACCAACTATAATGAAAGACGGTTCGATTTCAAAGTGCTAAATGACAGCTGTGATCCAGAGATTTTTTGTCAGACGTGCAGGAAAGCAGAATCCTAAAGAGGAAAAATTGGTGCATGCACATCTGGTAGAACATCATCCGGTGATTTCCTAGGGCATAGCAAGGCATAATAAGGTTTTAAAACGCAGGGTTCAAAAATGCACAAAAACCGGTATCAATACATATGAAACTTCCATACAAGCAGTTAAAAAATTCACTGTCTTGTTCTTGGATCCAGTCCATAGCCTGGGGACAACTGTGGAACGCCTCACTCAACATCAGTGATCAAGGTCTGAAGAGCTGAACTATAGTGAGAGAAAAATAGGAGCTTTGCATAGAGCAATCTTTCAGATACATAGATTTAAATTCAATTTTTCATATGGGGGGGGGGGAGAGTTCTCTCACTTTGGAAGAACCTGAGCCAAAGAAATATACTATTATTAAGATTTATACTAACGCACTTGATTGATCTTGCAGAATTCTAGTCATCACAGGAAATAAGTAAAAAAAAAAAAGACAGTGGAGACTCTGGAACTTTACAGTATAAGTATATACTGCTTTTCAGACTTTTTTCCTTGATCATTTTGTATCATAACCAGACGTATGAAGAATCTCTGATAAGTGCAAAGAAATTTTTTTCAAATTAAAAGTCATGATTTTGGTCTAGATATAACTCAATGTACATTTTGTGTTAAGAAATGCTGCCAAATTTTATCACTTAATTTGAAAAAATTCTCATTTTCCTTAGTGTACAAATTGCTACATTCCAAGCACATCCTACACAGCCTGGCCAAATTAACATATTCTAATAAAGCTTACAGATATCATTTTCACTTGTCCTGCAAGTCAATATGACAAGGATGAACGTTGCCTGTGATGCTATTAGAAATATTTAGAAAAGAAGATACAAAACATGGATGTGAATAACTCAGTAATATAAGACTTGTCTATTTTTCTTCCCCCAAATTATATTCTTAGTCACCATTCTTTAATATCAGATCCTATTGTCCAACAGATCACGTGTAATTTTGGCCCTTTAATTTCAAGTTCATCTCTTTTGCATTTTCAGTCCATACTTTTTCAGGGAGTTCATCTCCAGTCTTTCCTCACCCTGGTTTACTCAGTTGCATAATACAATCTTATTGAAGATAACAGTCTGCTGCAAATGGCTTTCTTCTGCCTGGAACTACAGAGAGAACTGAACTAATGCGGGCAGCATTTCAACAATAAGTCAGACTGATTCCAGCAAGGCAAACGAAATAATTTTCTGTCCCAATTACTTTGGATAATCTTGAATTTATTCTTATGCCATCTCTCTATGCAGTATTTTGCCATGAACTGGGGACTTGCTAATGCACCCTGACCTGCTTAATTGGAAGCTGAAGCATAATTGATATCAAAACAGATATCAGAGGAAAACATTAGCCAGTTGACCAGATTTCCCATGCCCAAAAAACTTCAACTGACTCATTAAGAAATTACTTTAAGAAATGAGATATGGAAGAGCAGTGACATCCTAATTAACAGAACAGGAAACCCATAATCAGCGGGAGAACTGCTTTGTGTAGTGGGTGCACTGTGAGATTTTTCAAGTAAATAAGGCAAATGCTGTGCCCAAATGCACATTTCCCTGCATTGATGGTGCAGTGTTCTCAATAACACACACCACTGAGAGTTTAAATAAACCTGCCCAACAGTCAAGTCTTAGTAATCTGCCGATCAAAAATAGATCAGTTTAAAAGATGTTTGAAATCTTAACCTCATGTCTTGAGGTTATATCCGCCTCCTGTCTGTTTCATTTATTTAAAAAAATACTTTTGCTCCATCGCAGAAGAATGTATTTTAACCAGAAATAGGCCAAGACTAAAAGATTTCTTCCAAGTCCTTAACAATTCAGGTGGGGCACCCATCCAAATCTGCTTTGGATGCAAGTCAGATGCAAAACTGGAGAAAAACTGTTCTCTTGTTCCAGTTCAAATATGGACAAAATCTCAAAATCTGTCTTGAGACACTGAACATGTGCCTCAGATGAAACATGGTTAAAAATACTGCTCTCCTTCATCTCGTGTTTTAATTCTTTGTAGATGGTCCCGCTTTGCCCTCTTGCACCATTTCACCCAGCACTGCTGATGGTCCACATGACACTGATGCAAAGCAATCTCCTCTTCCCAGCTAGACTTTCCACCACTTTCTCCTGTTCCAACCCAGATTTAACACTTTAGCAAAATATGGTGTGGTCCCTTCCATTTCCAAAGTAGACTCCCACAGATTAATATACATGGATTTATGAATCAACATATAGGAGTCTAACAGGAGAAGTTCTTTCCTTTCTGTAACCACACTCCATATTCTCAGGTACAGGAACTACATTGGAATAGAGTTATATCCAAAATCATTAATTAATGCCTTAATCCATCCCACAGGAAACTAGCAGAGGATTTATTTTCTGCAAAACCCTGCTATAAGGAAGGCTGATCTACACTTTCCACATGTTTAAAATCAGCAGCTTTTCCTCCTTTTTTAACCCTCATTCATTTTCACTTCCACCTCATAAAAATCACTTACAAAAACCCCAAAATATCAGATTAATAAAAACAAAGCAAATCTGACTTGCATGGGGTTTCTTACATCATGACCACCTTCCTCACCCCAGCAGCTGCCTTGGAGTCTAAGCAGAGCAGACCACACATGGGTGATGCCAGACACCTCCCCACTTCCCACAGCGACCGCTTCCAACTCAGCCAAGCCACGTTCCAGGAGAGGAACAGGTAAAGAGGCACAGACCAAAGTTATTCCTCACCCAAATATATGAGCTGTACACAAAAAGCACCAGCGAGTAACTGGTTATTTGGGTGGGAACTAACCTCTCCTGTGATGTTACAGGGAAAATGGGTAAGTTCAATTCCTTAAAAGCTTAGGAGTTCAGCATAACATATAAGGAACACTTTTTTCCCTACAACAATCTGCTCTTTGGCACTGCCTCAGAATACTTTACTGCCACGTTTTACTTTGAAATGGGAGGATGCCAAGAATGAGATAAGTGCAGACATCCATGACTGGGAAACACAAGTAAAAGGCCTTGTCCAGAGCCAATTACAGCCTTCGATGCACAAACACTTAAAAAAAAAAAAACAAACTTAAACTAAACTAAACAAAGTAAAAGCAACAGTAAATTTCTCTCTCTGCATTCAAGTAGAAACTCAACATTTATTTTGTTAGATTAAAAGACTCTCTTTTTTTTCTTAATTAAAAACTTTGAAATATCCTGCCAAATTGAAATAAAGCATTTGTTTCTTCAGAACATAAGTCTGAATTCTCAAAAAAATACAAATGCCCACATTATCACATCAAGAAGAGATTATTCTTTATCTGCTATTCAATGAATGGAAACCCAGATTACAGCTGAGACTTGCATGAGATATAACTGCTGCAGTGGCCAGATTTGTCTCCTAACAGATCCATTTGGCTTTTGTTTTCCTTAAACGTCTGATGGCACTTTATCATGTAATTTTATCAGCAGTTTTTTCCACTACTGAATGTTGTAGTCAAGATGACAAAAAAATGACAATGTGACTACAGTCTTCACTTGAAACCTTTTAGTTTGGCATATTTTCTTTTGGAAAAGGAAGAGCTAACTTAAGTCAATTAGGGAAAACGTGGTATGAATACTTTATAAACCATCAGGGAAAAAAAAAAACTGAGTGAAATTAAATAAGCCACAGCAAGTAATTGGCTATTTAGATTCAACTTCATGCACACTTAAACCTATCAAGAATCCCAAACTGACCTATTCTGCATCCACCATTCTTGCCTGATTAGAAAAATCCAGGTGCATGAAGCCAGAAGTGAGCAGGGGAAGCTCCATATAACAGAATGGTAACACCAAGGTATAAAGTCACTCAAATGAAAAGAGCTCTGAAATCTCTAAAATCAAGCAAATTCACAAGTGAATGTCTTTCAACCAGGCAGTCCAAATGAAACCGAATTATTACCTTCAAATAACAGAAGAAATATGCTTTAGCTCCTTTTTCTCTTGCCTGACCTGTTCACGTTGCCTCATCGAAGTGCTCTGGCAACTTCAAAGTCCTTGGTGCCACTCTTCCTTCTTTGCTAGTACAGTGATGCTCACCACTGCTATTGCAGAGGACAGATATAAACAATTTAAATATTTTTTTTCTTAAAGCATTAAAACAACCCCTTAACCAACCATTTTGAAAGGAGTTGGGGCCAAATTCAGAAGAGGACAGTGAAACCCAGCACATGGCTTCACGTCCTCGAGAGCCTATAAAGGAGATCCAACAAAAGCCAACAGTTCAGAAACTCAGCTGTGTGGGGTTACATATCCAAAGGTATTCACCTACCAAAGAGGCAGATGGGATCCGCAAAGCCCCAGCCCCAGTGAATGAGATCGTTAAACCCACTGACATCAAGTTAATTAAGATTATTGCTCAGGTAAATGTGGAAGCTTCCCTAGGTACCACGTATCTTTTTTAGTTCCCTACATAACTCTACAAAAATTCAGAAAATCCACCATAACCTTTGATATCAATGGAAATTTCAAACTCTTATTTTTCTGAGAGGGTTGATTTGGGTCTCAGCTACTTTCTTAGGCTGGCTTCAGCACAACTTCAGGAGATTTTGTGGTTTGTGTTGTACAAGAGATCAATCGGCAGCATCATAAACATTTTTGGTGATATTAGAAATAAAAGGCAAAGGACTGTAGCAATAATTTTGTGAACATGTGCAAAAGCACTCCAGAAGCAGCTAAGGCAGAGCCCTCACAGCTGCTGCAGCATTGGCACAGCAGTGGGAAAGTGGCAGGAACCCTGATAAAAGGGAAAATCCAAAAAATTATTGAATCAGTTTTATTCAAAGTTTCCACACAGAGGAGAATTTACCTTTGGCCTAAAACCAGGAATGAAAAACTCTCAGTCCAAAAAAAATGTTTTGGCCAGGGCCACATACAGCTTGGAAAGGGGGCTTCTTGTGAGAGCTGGAGTACTGTGGTTTGTCTGGCATGTGCTATCACATGTTTTGCATTTTCCTTTCTTAATGATATTATGCTCCTGTAAGTACTGAAAGTAACAGAGATTTACTTATTTTATCCATTTTTCCCATATGTTCTAGAGGTGCAGTAGTATCATTTGCCAATCTATTCCATTTTATAAGTATTTAAGGGATTTTGAATGTACAATAGTCTAAACAATTCAGTCCAAATTTCGTTTCATCAATATTTTATGTTCATTTTCTGTGAGTTCCACAAAAAGAGTCAATTGTCCTTTGTAAAAGATGGTACTTGGACCAATATACAATATAATATTTCAAGCACAGTGAAATACCATGATATGCACAGACTACTCCAAGAAACCTCCCTTTTCCAGTATTTTCCATAAATCTTAACCCAGAAACTGAAAAGATTTTTTTTTCTAAAGTAAAGAGCAATATGTACTTGGTAAGGTCTATGCAGAAGATCACAATATACGATGTATAAAAAGAAAAACATGACCCTGATGCCTGATAAAAAGAAAATTATCGTTACATTAACTTTCATCTGTTGGCTTTTAATTGTACTGCCCCAAATAATTGAATAATTCTCAATTTCAAAATTGGTGCAGCCACTACATTATGAAAGTAAAGTAACGCTACAGTCACTTACTGATGGACTCAGTCAAGCTGACCTCTTTTGAACCACCACAGCATCACCACTTCCACTGATTTCCTACAAACGGGAAAGAGAGGGATGCTTTACTACCTCTTCCTCACATGGCTCATGTCTATGGCCTGGGGAAGATTAAAAGAAGGAGATAAAACAGCCACTGAGGGAGGAGGCTGCATAGCCACAGTTGGACCCCTTTCTCTTTATGATCCAAAAATTGTCTCTCCCATACCCCCAGCTTTACCCTCTCCTTATGCAGGCAGGCTGAACCAGCACCTTTCAAGGAGCTGCCAGGCAAAAGGAACCTGGGGAACTGCAGCTCATCAGTAGCTCAGAGTGACAGTTCCAGCAAGGAAGAAGGGCAACAGACACGAATGTTAGGACACTGAAGTCCCAAATTTCCTTCTCTTGGAAGCAGTTGGTGATGCTGTGTTTAGTTTGGGCCACAACATGCAGAAGAGAATGAAATCAGATGGTGAATCAAGGAAGGGACAAACACTTTAGAACTGTTCATGTAGGAACAAGTCTGGAAAATGGTAGCATTCCTTACAAACCTGGGGCAATAAAAGACAATACTGATACTCAGTAATTCCCTCAGCAACAACAGAACAGAACTTTCCTGGTCTTCCAAAGAGGATTTGAAGATGGCATTTATTGTTTTACACTCCAGTGAGAAGAAGATGCAGAAAACTAACAGAAGAGAGCAACAAGTGTTATTTACACAGCTAGAATTTCAATAGGAGCAGCTGTATTTTGAAAGGAAGGAAAGGCCACTTTCTTCTCTGAAACTGGATTTAAGGAACACAGAAAACACCAAGCTTTATGTTATTTGTATTAAAGATTTGGTTGGTTCAGAAGCAAAACAGAAATTCTTTATCTAAAAATTAATGCCTGCAAAGTGACCAGAAGGCTTCCATTCTTTTTCCAAAAAGAAATTTTTTTAATATGAATTATCTCATTTCCTGACGAGCAAACTAAAACTATGAAATTGTTTTCCCTCTGGCTATATCCCAGCTGGATCAAAGCACTGGCCCAAGAACATACTGTATGAGATTAGTTATGAAGAAAGTCCACAAGAAATTCAAGCATCTACTTCTCATCTCTCCTGATAAAGTTATCACCCCAGAATACAAACATGGGTTCTTCATGCACTATACTGACAGATACTTGCCCAGATAGTTTTATACCTGGTTTTTTTGCAGTTATTACCTTAGCACAAAGAGTATCTGCTCTGCTTTGGGAGCAGAGTTCATGCCCAGTCCTAGACAAATCACTGAAGTTCATTCCACCATCACTTCTCTTCCCAGGTCTCACAAAGAAAGGTTTATTCCATACCTGGGGAAACCATCACCTCTAATGAGTACCAGAGGGCCACAGCTCCCACAGGAATTGTGTGTGCCTGTGGGCCAGTGAATGGTACAGGGACACCCCGTGAGGAGCAGTGCAGGGGGGGATGCTTCAGCACGGTTCCTTAGAGTTAAACATCACTGTGATATCTATTTTCAGTGAAGACAGAGGAAAGAATCTACACCCACATCTTCTGCATGCACAGTCATCAATAAAAGGAGTCTCCTGCTCCAAGCCATGAAGCCATAAATCAAGGCACAACAAGCCATTGACCTGTTTTTATTCTTGTGTGGAGATGCACCACTGCAGTGAGGGTTTAAGGCCATGACAAGTCCTGCTGCATAAATCAGGTCTCTCCTACATAATGGCATGAAGGATAAATCCAAATACACACTGACAGCCAAAACAGGAGAGCAGTACTGTGGTGGGGGGCCACAGGCTGGATGCCAGATGCCCACCAAAGCCAGTCCATCACTCCCCTCCTCAGATGGACAGAGGAGATAAAATATAACAAAATACTCCAGGCTGAGATAGGGACAGGAAGAGATCACTCCCCAGTTACTGCCACGGGCAAAATTCAACTTGAGGAAAATTAATTTAATTTATTACCAATCAAATCACAGTACAATAATGAGAAATAAAACCAAATCTCAAAAACACCCTCCACCTCATCTCTCTGTTCTTCCTGAGCTCAACTTCACTCCTGAATTCTCTGCCTCCTTCCCCACAATGGTGCAGTGGGATGGGGGCTGTGGTCAGTTCATCACACATTTTCTCTACTGCTCCCTCCTCCTCAGGGGGAGAACTCCTCACACTCTTGCTCAGTTCCGGTGTGGGGTCCTCCTCAGGCTGCAGGTGGATCTCTGCTCCCCCGTGTTCCTCCAAGGGCTGCATGGGGACGTCCTGCCTCACCATGGGGAATCTCTGCTCCAGCACCTGGAGCACCTCCTCCCTTTCTTCTGCACTGACCTTGGGGTCTGCAGAGCTGCTGCTCTCACATATTCTCACTACTCTCACCACAGTTACAAGTTCTTCCCCCCTTATTCTAAAATATGTCATCCCAGAGGCACACACACCATCACTGATGGGATTGACCTTGGCCAGCAGTGAGTCAGTCTTGGAGCCAGTGGCAGTGGGGGACAAGGGGGAAGATTTTAGAAGCTGCTCACAGAAGCCACCCCTATAGTCCCCACACACACAGTATCAAAACCTTGCCTTGCAGATCTGATAGAGGTATTCCTCTCTGTTTGGAAAAGTAGAGCTGTCCTTTAGGAGGGTGTCTGTATAAATACTACAAAGACTGAGAAGTGATTACTATCTTCCAGAGAGCAGTGTTAATACAGGCTTTAGAAAGAGATCAATAGGCACTTTTGCATTAGTCACATTTTTGGTAGCTTGTCCATATCTGGAAATACATATTTTAGAAGATCAAATCAGCAGCCAACCCGTACAGACAGAAAAAGGAAGGCAGTAAAAGCACATATCATACAATTATATTAATGCTCCATCCCAAAGAATGTTTTACAATTACGTCTGGCTAGTCAAACCAATTTCTCTTTACTGCTCACTGGAACAGCACTTCTTCTATTTCCTCCAAGTTGACTACGGCTTTTCTGTTCCCCTTCTTCAGTTCTTTTATTTCACAAATGTTTTGCAAATACACTGTCAGTTGGATTAGGCTGCACTTAACCTGAAAAGGGTTCACCATTCCCTGGGCTTAAAATGAAAAGCATCAGAGCAACAGAGAGAGGTCTGGTGTACATCACTGTCCAAAGCCTGTGCGTGTCCAGGGTCAAGAACAACTCTGCTGAGCATAGCACAGAAAAGCAGGTGCACCTGAGCAAAGTCAGACAGCCTAAAAACACACAGTGCAGAGAATCAGACACAGAACCCACTGACAAACAGTCCTAGGGGAAAAACTAGACTTTGAGTTAGTTGTTGAACTTGGAGCTGGGAGCAGGAATCTGTGTCCCATTGCCTGAGTTCAGTGAGAACTCAAAGAACTTCCTTATTCTTTGTAAACAAGTAGGAGGTAAAAAGAGTATCTGACTCCATTACCTTTCCCAAACTTCGACTGTCTGCAAGAACGCAGTTTTGGCAAATCTCACTAATGTCCAAAGAGGCAGCAGTACATGCAAATGCTTTGTAGTTTAAAATGTCATGTGTTGATGCTGACAAGTTCAAGATATGAGATGAGGTTGCTATGGAAACACATGCAGTATTGCCTGGAACATAAGGCAACATTTTACATTAAGAATTTTTTTAAAAAAACCAAACTTGGACCAACGAATTAGTTGGTTGCCAAATTAGGTTTGGGATGGGGAAAAATTAGTTTGTCATTTGTTCTCAGACAGAAATGTTTTTGCTTAGAAATAATAAAGCTAAATGTAATGAAAGCATTTGCATTATATTTTGGATTATTTCCCTTGTCTCAGAGCAAAAAGTAATTTTATATTGGAAGACTTTCTTTTGAAGCTCATAAACAGCAAATCCATCTCTATATTCCCATGTGCTGGAGTCTCCATCTAATTTTCTTCTTATAATTAATGAAAGCACTTTAATGAATAGTTACGTTCTTTGAAGGGTTAAACCTTTAACTCTTCTATAACCTTACTTATCTGTGTACCCACATTGTCCAACAGAACTAATATAGGAGTAGAACTGATCAGAAAAGAGCAGAATTGCATCCTTGGGCAGTCTGGCAGATCTCGGATGCTTCCTAAGCCCTGTTTCATAACCTGTCACTGTTGCAAGGTGACATCTGCCCTTCTGGGGTATTGTTGTGCAGTGGCATTTTTCAATGCCAATCTCTTCTGCTTTATTCCCTGCCTTCCCAATAAGCACAAGAACAATTTTGAATTCTCCAAACAACAGTTTTATTCTGCTGGCCTCATGAGAAGCCTGATTCTAAAACATAATTCCTACACACCGATCTACTCAAGGGGAAAAAAAACCCTCTCCACTTAATCTTTCTTACATAAAACATAAAGCCCTTTTTTTTTCTTCTGAAAACTTTCTATTAGTTATCCACTGGATTTGAAAGAGAAGATTTATAAAAAGAGGACATGGGGTTCTACTTCTGACACTTTATTTTTGGAAGCAGAGAAGAACATTTGAGCTGCTGGGCCTAAGACTGATTCTTTCATCTTTTTCTATTTTAAGTATTCTAGAAAATTTCAGTCTACTAGAACATTTATTTGTTTGAGCATTTGGGCCATCACAGAAGTGACAAATCTACTAATCTACAATTCAACTCAAATTACTCTTCAATCTGCAGCTGCAGCTGACAAGACCTCATGATTTCTGCAGGCAGAAACATATACACATATGTATAAACATAAAAGATGGGGTCACGGTATCATCATGGCATGATCAACATCTTTGCTTGATAACTTTAGTAAAAATCTGAATCAAACTGCAGACATCATTTCTTCATAAATACCTGAGCAGTGAAGGTGGGAAAATCTCATTTTTGCTAAGTTTGAGGGAGAAGGTTCTAGGAAACCTGATGACAAGTACCTGAAATGGAAAAAACCTTGTGAACTGGCTTAAGAGCACTGTCCTTGAGTAAATGCAGCAGCAGGCAAACAACCCCAGCAAGTTGTTTCTAGAAAACATCTCATTTAGGGTTGTGATGTCAAAGACGCCTAAGGAGAACTGACAGCCAAACACAGATGGGCTCCTCATGTCCTCAAAACCCCAGCTTACACGGTTACAGCTGAATCCCAACACATCCAACTTGTTTAAAATGAGGGGTGTTTTCCAACCATCCCACTGTCATAGGGAAATTCCCATAAATGCTTTTTGTGAGTGCTGACCTCTTGTCTCAGCAGGGCTGCAGGCTACCGAATTCAAGGGCCACTGCTGCCACCCAGGCAAAGTGGATCACAGCAAGAGGAATGAGGAACAGCATTTCTGAGTTTTAAATGCCAGATCCTTTTAACATCCATCCAGCAGCCCATATAAATTCATTTATTACTGTATTTTTAAGCTGTCTGTATATGATTGGGTTTTGGCTAGTTCCAGAACAGCCTTTTTGATTTTTTTTTTTTTAAATGCAACCCACTTTTTACGCAGATCTTCCAGACACATAAGATATTAACTTTTCCTTTACCTTCTACTTACAACATCAATAACACTGAAAAGCTGTTTTGCTTTTCTTTGGAATCTAGAAAATCTTTGTTCCTTAAGAATCTTACAAGAATATTCAGGCAAAGTAAGAGCAAATTATTGGTTCCTGATTTCAGTGTTGTTTAAAGCATAATTTTTTCTTCTGTCACACCTCACTTCCCATTTTTTTCTTATAATTACCTTGAATAAAGTAATATTTATTGAATAAAGTCCATAAAAACTTGTAAACAGACAGGATAAATGTAAGGATCTTTATAAGTTCAGTTCTCTTAAAAATCCACAATGTATCTGTGTCAGAAGGACTGAGGCAGAGAAATATGGAAAAGCTCATCTGTAAAGATGCTGAGACTTTGGCTGCAGTTCACTCAACTTCACAGGGTTCATCACAACAGTATTTGGCTCTCCTCTCTTCTGTTTTCTTCACTACTAATGGATACTTTACTATTTAATTAGTGCAACACGATCCAAATCCCATCAAAGTCAATAAAACTCTTTTCATTTATGTTAACGGGCTTTGGACCAACTCCTGGTTTAATACCAAAATCAAATAAAACACCCCTAGGAAAAGAACAAATATACCAAGCTTACACTTTAAAGTACAATCTTAAAACCTTCCTAAGGTTTTTACCCGCTTTAAAGTAAATCTCATTATTGAACATCTTATAAAAACAGCTGGACAGCTCTTTTTTTGCCAGTCTGATTAAAGTGTCAGAAAGCATCAAAATGTGTGCAGAGCTTCACCGTGAGAAACCTTCCCACGGCAGAAGGTGATGCCTTCCTGAAGCTTTTCCTGGGGCTCCTGTGCTCTGCCAGGACACGAGGGTTCACCCTGGGAGGAGAGACCTGGCAACAGAACTGTTCCAAAGGTCCTGCCCCAAACACTTCTTCTTTCTCTGGCACCACCACGGTTGTGACAACACTGGGTCTGTTAGGCTGCTCTGCGGAAAACTTCACCAATGTGATTCACCCACTAAGGCTGTTTGGCCAGAGACACCCACACCTGACCAGGTGGCACCAGGACAGCCAGGCCCCAGCTGAGGAGAGCTCTGTTCAGCAGAGCAGTCAGTTCCCGTGCAGTACAGCTGAACCTCTGTAACCACTTTAATCAAATCAGCAGGAGAGAGCACCAGCTATTTTTGTCACACAGAGGAGAGAGGAGGCTTCCTGCTCTTAGACTATACCCCAGTCACTGCAGAAAGCAATGAACCACAAAGCAAGCAAAATGACACTATGTAAACAGGGAGATTAAACCTTCTCCTGATACTTTTGACCCATTTGGGCAACACCAAGCAAGCCACACAAAGCCACCACATCATTTCTTGCACAGCAGCATGCTTTAATTGACTGGCATGTTAAACATCAAAGTTCTGTGTCAAGTTTGACCACAGAAATCACATTCACATCCAACCAGTGCTGACTCAGCGGCAGAGCCACAGGATCCATTTTTTAAATTCTCAAAAGCCCAAACAACCCAAACTCGTGCTGTTGGTTTCAATGGTTTTTTTCATTTCACACTACTCCAACCTGGCAGCACAGTAGGCTGGGGGATAACTTTCCTTGAAAACAACTTTGGCAGAATGTTAATAGAGAAAGAAGAAAATTCAGGGTGAGTACGAGAAGTGCTTCAGTCCCTTCTGGGCTGGAGCTGTGACCCTTCCCAGAGAATCAATCACAGCAGCTCTGGAGGGAACTGTCCTGCAGCACACCAGGACATGTTGGTGATGTGTGCACGTGTCTCCAGCTCCCTGCTCCCATCTGCCCAGTGCCTCTGGGCAGCCCTGACTCACCTCATACTGACATGTGCCCTGGGTTAGGAGGTGCAGGAACCTCCGTTTCCTCTCCCATGGATTCAGATTCCAGCCCTGCCCTGCAAATTTGCGCTGAGGATAAATGGGGACATCACTTCTTGCTTCATTCTCCCGTTTAGAGTTACCCATTAAAGGAGAATATTCACTGAGCAAGGATTGTGTTGTGAATTGCCAGGAAATATAGTGTTTTCTGCTCCTTCCTGCTGCATGGGCTACTCAAGAGCTATTCTCACCACCTCAGCACTCAAGTGCCAGTGCTCAGCATCTTGCCCTGCTGATAGTGCTCAAATGTCTCCAACTGCTCTTTCTTTTGGCCTTTTTTCTGACACATCCCTTCCTCTCCCCCAAATCCCACACAGAGATAGTCATCTCGCTGCTCTGAGCACTACATTTCTCCACAGGAACCACAGTGCATTTTTCCCCAGTGAAGAAAGTTTTTCCAGATCATGAAAAGGAGCACAGAACTGCCCAGCAGCCCAGCAACAGCCAGTGGGGAAGGAGGTGGACTTCCAAATAATCTGTGCAGCTTTGGAATTCAAACCCCTTCACTGTGGTGGAGGGAATTCACTACCTCCTGGCAGCAATTTCAAACATGGCCATTTGCTCCACATTCCTTGGCAAAGGAGGGATGCTGACAAGGTCCCTGGCTCTGTGAAGGTGAGGAGTGAGAACCTACAGGCTCAACCATCCCCTAGAACCAGCTTCAGGGAGGACATCATTACAAGGTGAAAGCTGCCTCCACACAGACTAGAAAACACAAGTATTAGGGCTAATCTAGCCAGCACACCATGAGATATAGAGGATTAGATTTGACCTGATAGGTCTCTGACATCAGTGAAAAGTGGTCTTAATATAAACAAATATAAAATGAAAAGAGAAAAAAAGCAATGCTTTCCCACAGTGGGATAGCTAGAATCTACTGTAGAACTTGCAAGCAGTGATTCAATATTCCAAAATTATATCCTTGGTTTAAAGACTGCATAGAGTTCATTCTGGAAGTGCACTATAAAAACATTACCGAGGCACAAATATTTCTTAAACCCACAATTCAAAGCAAACACCTCTTTGAATCACCCAAAAGGAATACAAAATTGCCAGAAGCAGCTAAATCCCTCAAAGACCTAAGTATATCTATCACGGATGAATTTCACATTACTAACATTGCATTTATTCAACAGTTTTCCTGGTCTTGTCATGATTTCTACAGGCTTGCATAATAACATGAAAATGTCACAAAAATTACATCAGAATGGCAATCCAGAGGCAGAGAGCCACGAGGCCCTCAGTGAGCTACGCTCTGTGTGACAAGAAGCAGCGCCCAGAGCTGTGTCTTTAACCCATCTGCCCATTCAAGACCAAGGACCCTTCAAAGATCCTGGGATTCCTGGTCTCCCTTTCCAATGCACTTTGCCATTTCCAAGTATGTAGACAAATCCTGATTATGTTACTTAGTGAAATCTCATGAAAGCATAAACACATTCACAGATCCTGTGTGTCCTGCTGCCTCCCAAGAAGGAGTATATCTGTTTTCAAACAATGGAAGCCTGTAATCCAGACTGTCGGAGGAGGACATATCACCGCAAGAGTGTGAAAACATCTAATTACATAAGGCCAGGTCCTCAGCTAATGCAAAGTGACAAAGCTCCCAGAAATCCATGGAGACACGATGATGCAGATTAACAGAGGTTTGGCTCATTATAATTGAATGGACCCAAATTCTAATTTTCCCATCTAGTGACAGATTGTTGGAATCCTGACCACCAGAACCTCAGAGTTCAAAGGGGAGTTGAAAGGAGATAGCATCAGGGAAGGTAAACTCCAGTTTGGCTGAAAGCATATTTATGATCCAGGAGTTTCAATTAGCTGTTGCTGAGTTATCACAAAAGTCTGTTGAACAGATGTGCAATTAGAGTTTTTCTCATGTTGTTCTCTCTCGTGACTTGGGTGTTTTTGTTGGGGGGGTTGTATTTGGCATTTGGGTGGGGTTTTTTTGCAAGTGATGCTAGTTTTATTGAGGTCAAAGCTAACATCTTAGACAGGCAGAGAAAGCTCATCCCACCACCACGCCTCCAGCAGTGCAGAAGCAAAGAAGGGCAGTCTCAAAAAGCAGGAAAATCTTTCTCCTTTCTGACCTCATCTTCACAGGAAGATGGAGACAGAAGAGCTGTCAGAATGAGCCTGCAAATTCAAAGCAGCTGGAGTTGCCTCATCCTCCTGGCATGGACTGGAGGGTTTCTCCTGATCCCCCCCCCTTACTTAATGCATCACCTTTTCTGTGGTGGGGATGTGGTGTGAGGCAGAAGGGGAAGAAGGTTTAGCAGAGCTATTTCAGGTTTAGAGGCACACAGTTCCGTCTTGTTCCATCCAGCACACGGGATATAAACAGCCATGGGAAAAGCTGCACTTGAGCCTCTCGTCCTCACCTCCCTCCCCACTACCACTGCACCAGGGGACGGAGAACAAGGTGAAAGACAAGGTTATGATGTGGAATACTCCATGGCCTGCTTTTTGTCCCAAATACTCTGCTAATTAACCTGTCCACACAAAGCCAAACGGAGCCAGTGAAACTAAACACATTCACTTCAGCAGCTTTGGAACAGACCCAAAAGTCAGCTACTTGCCGTGGGACCTCCCTGGCCCTTATGCAAAGTGATGCTGGATCATGACACAAATATTGACAGATATGGGTTTTTTCCTGTGTGATTTTCTGTTTAGATAAATGCAAGATTACACTGTATTTTCATAGGTCCAGCATTTTTATTCTATTTTATAAGTTGTGTATGATTATTGTTGGCCTTAATTTGACTGCAGTGAACTAAATACTTTATTTTCACAGAAATTCATTACACTCTCCTACTGAGGAGTTTAAATTAATACAAAATATCTTGACATTTGTCTTGTCTTTCTTTGCTTGTCTATTACTTATCCAGACTGAGTTTCATATTCTTCTTTCAGATTACTAAATCATCCTTTGATTAATCCCATTTTTTACACTTGCTGCTTATGTCAGGCTTAATGTGCTGTAACTTTGCAAACAAATTTAATATTGACAGACACCTTTAGCACTTATTTGGGAATTAAATATTTTGGTTTACTGATGAATGGTGGATTTGCCATTTTTACAATGAAACCTAAAACTATTAGAAAACTCTGATTTCAAGCTTGGTTATAAATCTAAAATCAGTCCAAATTCATCTCTAAAACTTCTTTATCCCTGAGGTCCTTAGTGCTATTGAACAGAAGTGGCATAAAGTTTCTGCTTCTGGGTTTTGGGGTGGCTTTTTGTTGTTGTTGTTCCCAATAGGTAAAAGATTGTGACCTTATGTCTGTTCATGGTGTTCTACAGAGCATGTTTTGAAGTCTGAAAGACATCGTTTTATCCAGCTATTACTTTAGGTATACAAAAATTTTTAGACATTTTCACCCTTGCAAGCTTCAAAGCCTGTCAGCTTCCAATATACCTCCTGTCACGTGAGAGAGTGTTGGCACATGAAAGACTCTTGGCCCAGCTCAGCTGTCTTCATCATCAGGTAGTGATTTATTTCTCAAAGACTGTTTCTTAAATACATTCTGGTTTGTAGAATGCTTCCCAAACAACATCTCTCACATTCCTTCCACAGCTCCTCTGCTTAGAGAAAGAGAAAAGCCTTGCAATTTTAACACACTGAAAAACGAAGTATATTCTTCTGCATATGAATTAGATGAACGTGATTTACCCAAAAGCCGTGATTTAAAACAAATAAACCCACTATTAAAACAGTAACCACAGCCTGTGCTGCCACCTACCCTTGGTTAATCTCTGCATTTTCTGCAGGCTCTTTTTCCAAATCATGGGCTCTGTCCTGGGAACAGGTTTGTCCTGCAGGTGATGTGATGGCCATGGGCACCAGCCCTGACACCAGCCTTGGGAGTCACACACTTCACCATGGGAGAAATGCAAGATGCAGCTGCTTAGGGCAGGCACTGGATGTTTGTTCTGCGTTTTGCATATGGGGGACAGAGCAGAGAAATTACAATCACAGAACCACAGATTCATTTAGGTTGGAAAAGACTTGGAAAATCTTTAAGTCCAACTGTTAACACAGCACTGTCAAGCCCACCACTAAACCACATCCCCAGGTGCCACATCTGTACTTCCCTCAGCAGCCTGTACCAAGGCTTACAGCCCTTTTGGTGAAGAAGTTTTCCTAATGTCTAATCTAAAAATTCAACAAGTGCTTGAAATAAAATCTGTGCTTTCCCCTCTTCCTTTCTAAATTCTACCATTTTACTGTATTTGAATTAAAATGTAAATGGTTTATTACTATGCTTAGCTCTTGAAATAGTTTTACTCCCAAGACAGAAAGCCTTTCTTTCCTGTTGGACTTGACATATTATTTTGACTTTCTCTATTCTATACTCTACGATACTCATTAAATCATGCCCAAAAAAGCACATGTTCAGAAACATGACTTGAAAGAGAAATCCCTCCCGCAGACCAAATTGTGCAATAGTAGCCCTGAGTCTGCAGTGCCCATGCTGGGTACACGATGTGAGGGTGCCTTTGGATGGGTTTGCCTGAGGGGGCTGATGCACGTCCAGAGCTCCACTGGACGTGCTGGAAGCTGCTGCTGCAGCCCAGCAGCCCCCAGAGCACAGAGGGAGGAGGCAGGTGTGAAAGAGGGACTGCCCACAACCTTGGGAAGCAGGCACAGCAGCAGGCTGAGAGAGCTGCACTCAGGGATCCTGTAGAAATTTGCTGTATCATTCACAAAATTCAATCCCCCCCGCCATTTCATGGACTGCTTCTTGTCAGTATTGAAAGTGATGGGGTAAAAGAAAAGAGCTGCTGGCCAGCCTGCTGATTAGCCAGGCTGCTCATTAGCCATGCAGGTTCTTCTCTACACGTCCACTTCATCATTCTTAGAGTGATAATAAATCAGAAAACACATTAATAAAGGCTAAAAGACTCAGGGCCTACATCAAGGTGTGGCTCTGTGCTACCCTAAACCTCAGGTAGATATTTCGACTTAATGTTTTTCAAAAAACAGTTTAAATGTTCACCATATGCCAGGTATTTCCTTCCAGTTTTCTTAACTCAAAAAGCTGTAGAAATCATTCACCTTCATTAAAGGGCAATAACAGCAAGCTATAGTCAACACACTTAGTGAAGAGAAATAACTTAAATGCATAAATTAGCTGTATCTAGTTAAAAGTAGAAGGAGCTCTTCTTATCCACAGATCCAAATGATGTCCACTGACTTTCTCATTACAGGATTAGTAGGCTTCACACTTAATTCCAGTGGAAAATAGATTGTAATTTGTCCCCTGAGGTCCACCAGGCTAGAGGTTAAATGCTGGGAAAAAGCAGTCTGACCATATAATGAAATTCAAACACAGAGGTGGCAACTACAGGAAAAGTTAAAGGGAATGACAGTAGGAAAGAAGTTAAAGTAGCTGTATTTATAGCTCACCACATCAAAAGCAAAGTGGTAACATTGTACTTTGCAGGTGGAAGAGTCAGAAAGTACCAGGGACACTGGGCAATTCCAACCTCTGAATTCTCCACAGAGAGCTGCATAAGTGAAGAACTAATTATGTCTTTACTTTGAAGATAAAGGTCACAAATGCAGCAACAAAGGGGCAATTTTACGTTAACCAATTTAAAAGGGATTTAAAAATATATAAACTTGAAAGTAACACTGAAAAACTTGAACACACCTAGATGCCAAGAACAAAAAGTAACAGCAAGTTGGACAAATGGGACTTCCATTTCAGCAAGGCAAAGATTTGGAAAACAAATAGATCAGTAGATACAGTCCTACAAAGGGCATGAAGAGGGGGCGAAAAAAAGCAAGTATATAAATTAGTGGTGAGGGCAGGTTCTCTCTGGGGGATTAGAGATTATAAAATGATACTGAAGTTACCATGTTCAGTAAATGAACCTCCCCCACTTGGGGGGCAGCCAGCCCACGGAACCCCCACCGTGCACAAAGTCTCTCAGAAGTGCACACAAGACAAAATACACAAGGTGTAAAGAGAAACTCATCTGTACTGTAAAATGACACCTTCAAAACAACATACTTGGGATGATTTTCTCTGGCCTGGTGAGTTTTGAGACTTCAACAAAGAGAATTGGCACCTTTGTCTTTTCCTTGAGGGAAATTCTTACTTTAAAACACTTTCTTTAAACAGAAAACGGTTACTTAGAAGAAAAAGCAGAAACATTAATGCTGAGATTCACACTTACAACTCCAAGAACTCCAGATCTGAAGAAAGTACCAGACGTTTTGAGACCTGGGAATAACTCAGAAGATCTATAACAGAAGCTGTGATTTAGATATGAGGAAGCAACGTGCTCTTCTGCACTTGAAGAGGACACTCTTCTTTTCAACGTTATGGTTTAATAGAAGAGTGCTGAAAATAGCGTGTGAAATGTGGGCCTTTCATTTGCAGACTATTAAAACTGGGAACCTGCTGTGTCAAGACTCTGCAAACAAAGATGAATTTAAAACACACTCAGATAAAGGGGCTAAAGGAACCAGATGTGATGTGTTAGAGAACTTACTGAAACTTTGGAAGAAAGAAAGCAGTAAAGGGACACGGTGATCCAAAAAGGAGAGTGTGCACATCAGAGCAAGGTTGTTCAACTCCCTACAAGACACTCAAGACCTGCTCCCTGGTTCTGCTTTAATCAGACCCGGTGCGAGAAATGTCCTAGTGTGCCATTAAGTAATGGCATGACCTGCTTACAAAGCAACAGTCACCATAAATAAAAAGTACTCAGAAGTAGGTCGAATAAAACACTAGTGTGATCTCTGGAGAAAAGGTCCTGCTCCATGCAACAGCTGGAATTCTGGTTGATCCAAAAAAATGGTTTTTAAACTTCTGTAGTTAAAAAAAAAAATAAAAATAAAAATAAGTAAACATGTAACTAACTTGAAATGCAGTAATGCCTTGCCATTTGCAGGAGTCTTGAATTCTCAGGGAACACCCTCGCCACACCACGAGGAAGCAGCGAGCTGGCAGGTAAATGAGTTAATAGCACTTTTTGAGGGACACACCTTTGGAAGCTGAGGAGGGACAGACTTCTCAAAATAGATGTTCTGCTTATCCCAGAAATTAATTATGACCTTATCAAAATTAGTTCCTATATTTGGGTCTTTCAAGATGGGAAGCAGAAGGAGACACTAGGCACCTTTCCTTGGATCTACAGAGTTTAATATTCTGGTTGGAAAATTAGTTCTTATGTGGCCAAAGAGTGTAGTACAGCTGAGACACTACCACAATGAGGACAATGCAATACAAGGTCAAATAGGACATAAAGAATGCTTATATTTTATCCAAAGGCCTACAACATACCACAAAGATACCGGTTTTGACTGCCTGAGGATACTCTGTCCAGATGGTGTCCACCTGCATGATGTAGGAAATGACTTGCTCTGCTCTCAGATAAAACGTAGGTGAGATGATCCATGCACAGAAGATGCAAAGAAAAAAAAATACTATTTACTGATGACAGAGTCTTTTAAGGACAGCAGAGGATAATTTACTCCAGTCAGAGGCTGAATCATAGTGTTTACACTCTTTGTGTTTCACACCATAACTTTTAAAAGGGAAAGCCTGTGCAATTTACACAGCAGAAGGGACTGTCCAGCTAGGCTCTTGTGGGCCAGGAAAATGAACAGCAGAAACCCAGAGAATGGGTTACAAAGCAAAGTCTCTGTCCTGTGAAAACAGGGACATGCTGGAGTGTTAGGCAGCAAAACAGCTCCATTGCTTTGCCAGGCAACACAGGTCTTTTAAGTTATATGTGGAGATGGGGATGTGCAGGCAGGCTCTGATTGTGCTAGAATTCACATACATGCTTGGCTTACCCATGTGGAAACCCCAGCTGAATTCAAAATGCCCTTGAAAAAGGGTTAATGGTGATCCCACTGATTATCAGCAGAGGAAGGGCTGCTGTTTCCTTAAGGAGAATGGCTTTTACATTTTGTTCTATACTGTGTCACAGAAATTATTTGCACTTCTTCTGCCACTGTATTACAGTTCTACTTACCAAAAAAGCAAAAAGCCCACAGTGAGTTTTGCCATTACATTAAAAAATGGGGAAAGAAAAAAAAAACACAGATGGCAACTTTGGTTTGATTTTGGTTTAATTTAACGAGAAAATGCTCCCATATGAAAAGATTATATATGCCAAATTTTGATCTCCTTAAAATGGATGCAACCCCACCATAATGTAAATGCTAAGAATTTAGCATACAGAAAAGGAATTACTGGAATTATTTGTAGCAAGCATCTGTTTTAACTGTCAGGCACTAGACCTGACCAGACTTTGAAGATAATATTGTGCTACCTTGAGCTCTGCTTTTTTGGTACATCACAAACCAGTGTAATCCAAAAACCAGATCAAAAAGAAACACGACTAAATTGTAAATCCATATGAAAGCAGGAGATGGATGTCTAGAAGGAAAAATAACACAGTTATATAAGCATGTCTGCCTTCTCCTGGTATATTCATCGTGAGCAGCTCCTTCACCCTCTTATCCAGGTAAATTACATGTTCCGCCTAAGGTGAGTTAGATTCACCTTCAGCTCTGTGGGCAGTTCCAAGAAAGCACCTCTGTCAGGACAGTATATAAGGATATAACCTTAAAATTCACTGACTTCAAAGAGCTCAAGCTTATGCTCAAAGTGAAGAAGAACTATATTAAACAAGGCTAGACTTCACAAGGTGTCTAAATGTCTTTAGGAATGCAGGGAAGGTGGCAGGAGGAAGGGGAGAAAGGTGGGCATTTCACATGGGTAGATGGAATCGCTCTTAGGAAACACCATTGACTGGACTGGAACCTGAGCTCCTACATTTACAATTTAGAAATTAGATTGTATAAATACAACCCTGTTAAATAAAAACTGAGGGAAAAAGTTTTGTTCTCTGATTTAAAACAGGAAAGAAAATACTCGTAATATAAATAATACATAACAAAGTCTTGGGACAACTGACAGATGTGCACTTCTATTGATAGCAGTCAAAGCACCAGCCAGTTCCTGAGGATCCATGACTGGTTAGGAAAAGGAAATGGATCACCACAAGCCCACCCAGGTCAGCCCAGGGCTACAGATACTGTAGCATTGGGCATGAGTCGAAAAAGCACTGCTGGTGTCCCAAACATTTCTAGAAGAAATAGCGTCTGGGCAAGCAGCCAGCCAGCCAGCAGGCAGCTCACAAACAGTTTGGGAGGGTTAGCACAGAGCACAGGAAAGACTGAAATGTTGTAGAGCAAACCCTGCCTGGTTCATCACGAGAAGAAATAAGTCCACTGCACTTGTAAGGTGTCTATGTCTTGTTACCCCCAGCCATGGAATGCTTACAGCTCATTAAGAAAACAACCAACCATAGATGTCTTCAAAAGCTCAGTTTCTATGTATCTTCTTCTAATAACTTTCCATTTTAATGACAATACTGTGAAATTTTTGGACATCTGATCTTTTAACTTTAAAAAAGGGAGAGGATTATACTAATGGAGCCAAACTAGGACATCATGATGTGTTACCAAAACTGATGTTCCTTCCTTTGCTTCAGTGGGTGCAATCAGATCATATTGATTGTTCATTATGAAGTTGTGATCCTCAGTCTTCTCAGTCCTGTCAGTACATCTGACTCTGCACTGCAGCAAAAGTTAATCATGTGCTCATTATCCACTTCAGATATGGTGGTGATATTGTGTTTCTCCTGTCTAAGTACACATTCTAGCCCACAAACTACAAATGTCATGAGGAGACTGGGAGGGAGTTTATGCCTCTGAATTTCCACAACCAAATAGTGCCCTTCTGCCAACCTGAAGAAGATATTTTTGGTATATCTGCCTCAAGCACCGCAGAAGTATTTATCAAAAATCAGAAATCCAGCTGCATAAAGAGTTCTTCTACAATGGCAGGTTCATCTGCTAAGGTGAAGAAAGGGAGTTCCCATAGTTCCAGCAATAATCTGAAAGGATTAATGTAATCCTAACTTTTTGTTGGTTTATAGCATTTTTTTACAGCCTCCAACCACTTCTCCTTCACAACCCTTGGAGAGGACAGCCAGCTCCCTCACCCTCCAACTGCATCCACAAGTAATAATCTGGCCAAGGACCAAGAACGTACTCAAAGCACAACACCTTCCACCACAGCCTGCAGGCCATGGAGAGGTGACCATGCTTGTTCTGCCCACTCAGTGGAGAATTAGTTTGAATGCTATCAGGCCAACCAAGATGATAACAAGTTGTCCAAAGTGTTTTTATCCTGAGTGGGAAAGCTTTCACAGTACTTATTTTTGAATATGGTAAAAATCACATTCATAATTCAGAAAGCTGTTAAAAATCTATTGATTAGCTTCAACTTTGATTCTTCAACCATGATTTTTAACAACCCACTTCAGCTCTGACAACACACCTAGACTGCATACTTCAGAAGTTCTCTTCATCTACCTCAGATTTGATTTTTAGGTCAATAAACTTTGTCGTTGACTTCTGATACAGAAAACCATGAGTACCCAAACTAATGAGTATCTCCTCAGTCAGGGCAACAGATCATCATTTGTAGTACAGTTCAAAAGTCCCTTCACAGATCTACTATTTTCATGTAAATCCCTTCCAACAACTTCTCATTTGGCAATACCAATTCCACCAGCCAGACTCTTCTCAGACAATAACTGGAAAAAAAGACATAGCTGGCAGTACAGTGCAAACCAAAAGGGATGTTCAAAGGAAATAACATCAAAAGTTGGCAAGGTGGCAGATGCATTTTTTGACTTAAACCAGATTCAGTCAAGAAAAGTTTGCAATGTAAAGATCAAAGTAGGACATTTCAACACCAGTATTGTTTCAGCCCTGATGGCTGATGCAAAAGACAGAAGACCACGAGAAGCATAGACAGATGTCAGAAAACCTTCAAAAGCAAGCACTTCAAAAATAAATACTAGGAATTAAATTAATCAAGTTTGTAACGTAAAATTCTAACACTTGTCACTTGACAACTCAGTTGTAAGGGAGCTCCACCATCTCTATCTCCAGAAGAACCTAGAAAAGGTGGTGGAAATACTTGAGCCCACTGAAAAAACTAGGTGTGAAGTAAAAAATGAGCATAGAAAAACAGTTGAGAATAGCCTTGTCCATGTCTTTATTCACATCCAAAATGTCAGCAAACCCAAGAAAAGCATACAGCCCAGTGGTCTCTAAGTATGTCTTGCTGGCAACACGTTGCTCCCAGGACTCTTCAATACTCATTGCAAAAACAAGAAATAAAAAGGTAAAGGGAGAGACAGACACATGCAGTATTAACTTCTGTGGTTACTTGCTTATTATTTCTGTCCACGGAGCAGTGGCTTTTGGAGAAACATAGGTATAATTTCTTGGAGTTTGTGTAATCCTATTGATAATTTGTTTTATACTCTCACCCTGCAAGAAAGAAAGAAACTGAGATGGAGGGAAAAGGTAGAGATGGAACATGGTACCCAAGGGACTGGAGTTCAATTTGTTGTTCCAAAATAGATTTACTGCACAATCTCGGGGAAATCTTTACAGCTTAAAGATATCAAGGCAATGCTTCCTGCAGGAAGGCTTCAGTGACTTGGGCAAAAAAAATACGTCTCTGCCCTGCAACACCTACCATGTAGATACACCCTGGAGGAAGCAGTAATCCATTTCCAAACGTATTAGCAGAACCACAGAAGTTGTAATTCCATGTGAAAATCATCCAGATTAGAATGTGGCACCTCCCAGCCCAGACCAACTCTCCAGCTACTTCTAATGAAAACAAGAACACTGGAAAAGGCGGGCAGATGGGTTGGGCATACAGGTTGAAAACTACAATTCCTTTGGTAGCTTTCTGGATTCCAGTCATTTACAAGTGCCATTGAATTGAGGACTGGCTTCACTCCTTTGCATTTGAGAAGTTACAAATGCAAAAAGAGCAGTAATTTATAAAGCCTTTTCATTTATATTTATATTTTCACTTCATTTTATAAACCATTCTCATTCTTTGTCATTTTCACATGCAACATGAGGCCTTGGACCTTTAGAGTCTCATCCATACTTTGGCTTTAACTCCTGTTCTATTTTATGACTCTTTTTTCTGAATATAAGGAGCCCACACTCAAGCAAACACTGGAAGGAAGCAGGAACAAGCTCCCCCCCTGCCCCTACAGTCAACACCTGTGCTGAGGAGAAGAGCACAAGGCAAGCAGTAGCCATTGACAGGATCTTCCTCCACCTTTCAGCACAGACAAACAAGGAAGAAGAGCTTTGGCTCTGCCCCAGTTCTAAAAGTAAAGAGCAAGTTAATTTGCCTTTCACAAAATGATCTGTGCTAGATATAGGGAGAGCACAGAACTTTTGCTTCCCCCCCGAGGCAGAACTGCAGGCTCGCACTCTGCTGTCTGAACGGCTCTTCTTGCTCAGTCCTGGTGCTTCTCTTACCCTCAGCCAGCTGTCCACATCAAACAACTGCAACATTAAAACTTGCTTCTCAAAACAGGAATGCACATGGCTAGGAGAAACCACAGGAAAGGAAAGACTAAGAGGAAAAGTATTTGATTCCCTTCCATTCTCAGACAGCCAACATACTATCTCCATACATGTAATCTTGGCATAGCAAAAGAACAACTTCCTATGACTAAATAAATAGAAATACAAATGACTCCTACTGGTTCTTTATGCAGAGGCAGAATGCATTACAACTAAGCAATCTCAAAATTACAAACTCTAAATGCTGTTGCAAGAAAATATAGGCTGGATAAACTGGTCATTACAAAAAAAATATAGCCCTTTTCTCACTAAACAAATTGCTGTGCAGTAATTACTGCTCAAATGACAGTGTGACAGTTTAGGATGTCAGGGACAAACAGTGATAATCTGAGTGCTGAACATGCACTCCAGAACAGAAAGCTGCAGCCAGTTTTAAAACACACAGCTTTGACAAATGTAACACAGGATGCTGTTTTGCTCATAAAACCCAAAGTCTTCTGCAACTTTTCATCAATCACTTGATTAGGCAATGAAACTCACCAAGTGAAATATCCAAGAAAACAGACTCTGAATAAATTAAAATTTTCCAGAACAAAACCATATTTTACCTATCAAATTTGTTTCCAGGGTAGTCCAGCCCATTATATGGGGTTAACTCTTTCTAACATTGACCCTTGCAGGCTGGAAGTGAGAAGTGGAAAAGGATGATGAGAACTTGCCGCTTAAGCCTCTGATTTAGAGCATCAGACCCCTCAAGTAACTTTACCACAAATCAACACAAATGCTGCTTTCAGCTGTTCTGTTCCAGAGTAGCTACCTCAGAGCATGTGCTCAAACTTCTAGTGCCACTGTCTGTAAAGCAGTGCCTGGTGCAGCGCAGCTATTCCCACACAAGGGAACATTAGTTAATTTGCATTCACAGTTACCATATGAGGTGTGAGTTTCTGACAGTCCACACATTTTATATTTAAAGACTGCAGGAAATTAATATAATTATCTTTGATATAATAACAAAAGTAACTTACCAGCCCATCGCAATTGCTGATAGCAACTGAAGCATTTGGCAGATCAGTGATATCGCCAACATAGAGGCAATTCCCATAGAGAGGTTCGATATGAGTCTCCTCAGAGTCCTCCTGCCACTCAACTGTTGCTCCAGGGGCCACGAGCCTGGAGTTTGGCCGCAACCTGAAGTGAAACTCTCTTCCAAAAACAGTGACATTGTAAAATATTTGCTCATTTGCTGCTTCATGTTGCAAGTCCTCCACAGCTCTCCTGAAGCGTGCTTTTGGCGGTCCAGACACCAAGTGGGATAGGAACCTGCCCTCTGAATCAGTGCTGGTGGGGATGACAAGGCTGTACTCCTCTATGTTCCTCAGGATTGAATCTTTACAGGGAGAAAGCAAGAGAGGACAGAGATACTAGAACTAAACATATCCTGATGCCGCGGGATTTTTATTCCATTATTCATTAGCATAGCAGACACTTACATAAGGCAGATGGACACTGCACTCTGTGCAGGCACTTGGTTCACCTGCATGAAGTGTGCAGAGTTCACTCAAACTTGCCTTTTCCTCCCCAGAATACCAGTCGGCAGCGTGAGCCTCCCCACCCCACCAGGACCCCGCACTCCAGCCCCTGCAGCGGGGTTCCACTCCCTTTTGCCCATCTGGCCGGGACACCGTGCCCCGGCACACCCAGTCAGTGACCGGGTCTTCTCGGGGACTTCGGGGGTTCCCGGGTGGCCAGCGTTGAAGAGAGTGCATAGATTCATTTCGAGACTGCTCGCAGGGGCAGGGGTAGAGGCTGGTTTTGCAGGTGGCAAGCCCGCAAGGCAAAGGCACGTCCCTCAAACTACCCCCGGTGCGGCGGGTTTGAGTCGAGCGGTGTTGGGGAGCGGTCTCAGCGGGAACCCCAGGAGTTTTGGACGGAGGCGATAGCCCGGGCAGGAGGAGGAGCAGGCAGACGAGCTGCCATGTGTTTCATCCCACACGGGGAACCCCAGGCACCGCTCCCTGCCCGCCGGGGCTCGCCCGCTCCGCGGGGCAGGCAGCGGGCGGCGCGGGGCTGCGGGCACCGGCGCAGCGCTGTCACTGCCGGGCGCTCCCGCGTCCCTTCCCCGTCGGCGGCGCGGCT
>VZRV01005702.1:3737740-3790305 GCA_013398115.1 Falcunculus frontatus | reverse complement strand
CCCCCGCCGCGCTCCGGGCAGTCCCGGCCGGCAGCGCCCGCCCCGCGCCGCGCCCCGCTCCGGGACGGGCCCGCTGGCGGGGACGGGAGTTGGCAGAACGCGTGTGGAGGCGAAAAGAAACGCCCCGCGCCGGGCTCGGGAGACCCCGGGCGCTGAGGCAGCGTCCCGCCACCGAGGTCCGCAGGCTGCGCCGTCCCGGCTGTGTATCCATATGGAAACGGGTGGTCAAGGAACATCAGAGACAGATGAGGGAAACTTAAGGCACCTCAGCGTGAGTTGTGTTGCAGTCTTGGTTTCCAGTTGACAGCAGGGACCCAAATGGAAAAAGTGCCACCAGCAGAGGCAAATCACGATCAGAGATCTTCATCTGATCCAATAAATTACTCTAAGCAGCCATTTCACGGGAAAAAATGTTTGGACTATTTGCTAATAAGACCGAAATTGCTTCCTGCAATCTTGTATTAAATATCTGCAATTGGAGAGATAGACCCTGAAAGTCTTTAGGAATACTATAAATACAATATAGAAGAAGGATTTTTAAATAATTAAATATTCAAGAGTGGCCTTTATGGTAAAAAACAAGTTATATTTGTTTCCATATGGCCAGGATTAATGCCATACCGCTTATTCCCTTCAGATAATGTATATATTTACTCAGCTTTTACATTACTGGAATCATCTGCTGTTTTCACCACTTTGCTCTTTAACCTTGCAGAATCCTATTAGCCCTTCTTGGGCTCCCGCTGGCCCTGCCAGCCCACGGCCTTACCTATCCCAGGCTGATTCTCACTCTATCTGCATGTGTTAGACCTCTCTGGAAAGCTGCAGGCAATGGCTTCCTGCAGGAAGCTGGTCTTTTGCCAAGGAATTTTCCTGGGTATCCTTGACTATTCTTGCTCCTTTATGACTAAAGGTCCAGCTATTACCTTCCACCCCTACATTATGGAAATAAATGAAGGTTATAGAAGAAAAATAACAGCAAGCTGGTCCTGCTCCATGCCCATGGTGAGGTTTTATGGACCCCAGCCCTGATCAGTTATGGCGGTATAGGATTTCTGTTTATTTGGTTTGATATTCTGGTCTGGCTTTCCCATTTTTTAGGTTAAGGATAAAAAGGGAAAGATTATTCTGAATGATGAGGTAGATCAATTTGTACATTGCATTCAAACACCCCTTTTCTTATCTTTTCAAATGACCCATATTTGGAATTGCTGTCTGCAGCAGGTTTCTCCCAGTTCTTCCTTTCGGATTGGTTTTCTGTTGGCTCATTTTTTTTTGTTTTGGTTTGGTTTTGAGTCCATATTGAGCAGCTTCTCTTACTTAAAATCTCATATGCTTTCATCAGTACACAGCTGGTAAAGTTCCAACTTCATTTTTATTGGACTTGTATTTTAAGCTGATGATGTGGCTTTTTTATGTTTCATCCATCCGCATCCTGCTCAAATTGAAATAACTTCTGCACATAAACTTGAAAGGGAGAGGGGTTGGCCCTCTACATTTGAAATCAAAGTTCTTATTTGTATATAATTCGTCAAAAAAAAAAATTGACAGAGTAGCTTATACAAACACAAAACAACCCAGCCAATACTTCTATTAATTAAAATGGATTTTTACTCTTAAAAATACTGGAGGTTAGAAAATATGCTTTAATATGGATAACAGCTGTACTGCAGAGTAATGATATAAACAAAAAGATTCAGTAACTGCTTTCATGCAGTTTATTTCTATACAGAAACCAAGTTCTGTGTGCACAAGTTGTTACCTTATCACATGGAGACAAAAGCTCCATGGGTTCCAGGGCTTGGGGGGACTGTTTTACAACCTCCTTTAAAATTTTAAACAAAACCAAACTGAGAACAAGTGTCAAACAGTGGAGCCAGATCTGCAGTTGGTAAAAGTTCTGCTTCCACTGCACTCGCTGGAATAAATCCTGATCCCCACTGAGGTCAGTGAGAGTTTTGCCACTGACTTCAGCAAAGCCAAGATTTTCTGCAATAGATTCTCAGTGCAATTTAGACCAACTGAGGACGTGCCACATGGCCCAGCAATGGGCCCATTATCCTTCCACAGGAAAAACGGATCCATGTTTGACCCTGAGGAGGTGGCCCAAAGCATGCCAACCATCACAGAGCCCAGAGGAGCAAAATTCAAGAAGAGAAGTTCTTACATCCCTTACACCACTGTAGCAGAGAAATTCAGGGAAATACCCTCCTCAAAACTAGTTCTCCATTTCCTAAACTGGGATTCTTGTCACAGACAGATGAGGTTGTGGCCTGGGTTTACTTTAGTGAAGCATTGCCATGGCTCTCTCCAGTACAGTGCTTCTATACTTTTTAGAATCAACTAGAAAAACTCGATGTATGGACTGCTGCATTAATTATAGTCCACAAACCTCTAAATTAATTGGTGTGAATGAAGTCACATCATATTTATTTTACTGGAATGAAGGGAGAAGGACTAGATACTGCAACTGTGCTTGGATACTTCGATCTGAGAATATGGCTGTGCTGCTGCCAACCATGACTACAGCCACGCAGATGTTTACCTTCACTGGATACAGGCATATAGAAAGGAGAAAACGATGCTCTGTGTGTCCTGAATGAATGCCCAGCCTGATGGAAAGGTGTTCTAGCAGCTGAAATACCTGAAGTAGCTTTAAACAAGTCGGCAAAGGTATGAACAACCCTGTCACTGAACTGATATGGAGCCCAGCACAGACTGTGGAGTATTTATTGGATTTACAGATCTTCTAATCCACACCAAGTTTGTGCTATCTGTTCCTGTTCCAGCTAGGGTACATCTGCATAAACTGCAGCCAGACCTTCCCTTGGTGACATTCTCACAACATTTAATTTTTCTTAGGAAAATGAAAAGATCCTAAGTTTAATCACCAGTACTGCTCTGAAGGTGTTTAAAACACATATAACTGCACATTGCAATGAGAAATTGACTGTATCTGAAATTTCTAAGATCTCTTGCTGTTTTCAAGGGAAAATCACTCTTTTGCTTGTGTTAGTGGGGCTGTGAGGGGAGATGCTGGACTGCAACACTGTGCCTTCTGCAAAGGGCACACCATCACCTAAGCAGGTAACTTTGAGTCTGCTTATGGCCCAAAGCAGTCCGAGCTCTCAGGTGAGAGGTTCCCCAAAAGGGAAATTTTCATTCCTGACCTCCTGATGGGGAAGATGGTACCTGTCTGCACAAGGACTGTGTGTTGCCTGTGTTTCTCATGCAGATGATTGTCTTTGCTCTCACCCTTGACTGCTGTGCACACTTTGTGGCTATGCAATGTTATAAAGTTTAAGAAAAAGGAAGAAAAATTAAAATAATGTGCCAGTTCTCTTCCTTCACACTTGACATTTCCAGGCTTCATATTGTTTGAACCCTTTTGCCATTATGTGGCACTATGATATACTGCCTACAAAAAAAGCATGTATTTAATGCTGATTTTTAAGCAGTGGAAGCTGAAGAGCAGTAATTAAAATTGGAACAGTCCTACCTTCCCCCCCTTTACTTCAGCACAGTAACAAAACAATTCATCACAGAAAAAATAGACCAATGGAACTATTAATAAATTATCAAATTATTCCGCTCTTGCTAATAATTTCACTTCCACTTCTTTTTTAAAAAAGTGCCAAAAAAATATCCTAAGATAAGTAAAGTGAAAATGAACTAAATTAAAGCAGTAATACCCAGGCTAGTCCCTTAGATTCCTGGAGTAAGAAATCAGGTAATATTACAAAAATATTAACATCTTTGACTAATAAAATCCTGCCTTCAACAGAAAACTACAGACTGAAGGTATAAAAGAAGGGCATCCCCTCTGCCTGTTCAACCTGAGATTTCTGAGAATCAGTTCCTAAGCCCTTCCCAGACATGCTCAGTGTGCCCAGTCTCCTCAAGAGACTCGGTGATTCTACTGAGCCAGGAGCAGCATGGGACATATCCCAGAATTTCAGGGGATTAAGGAACTTTACTTAGAAAAACTTAGGCAGACAGAAGCCTGTCACTGTTGGACGACGGGACTTAACTCTCACTTTAGCTGTCTAAGATTCAAGTGTCCATTCTTCCAAGACAGAAGAGAGCAGCAAGCATTCTTCCCAACCCTACTCCACGCATCACTGCTGGGACACCTGAGCCTGGGACAGTTAAAAGGTCACGCTGCCTGCAATTCACTCAGGCCAAGAGATTAATCTGCAAGGTGCTGCTCACACAGAGACCAGCTGTGGGTGCCTTCTCCAGTTTGTGCTCATTGATAACACAGGTTCAAATTCCTTCTGTGCTGGCCCAGAGCTCCTGCCTGACCACAGCCTTGCACCTGAACTGTCCACACACACAAGTTTGCACTCAGATCCAGGGAAGGAAGTAACAGAACTGCAGAGATGGATCCAAGTTTCCTTCAGCAGCTTCAGTATTTGGTTCAGTCACTTTGTCCTGACTTTGTGGCCCATGGTAGATGTTCCATCTTAATTCTCCTTTATGTATTATGCTGACAGAGAAATGCAAAATTTCATTGTTACCACTTCTTCCACTAACCATCTGTATTTACCAGCTAGTGTAATTGTCTTTTGATAAATAGTGCAATCCCTCCCCTATGTTTTCACCTTGATTCTTTCTGTTCAGATTTATTGCCTCACTATTAATATTCCAGCCATGTGATTCATCCCAGCATGTTCCCGGGATACTTGCCTTCTCTATATAAATATTTGAATGATCTTAATTTCAACTAATTTGTACTGGGACATTTGATTTCCCTCTTGAAGAATTCTCATTTGCTGCTAACCAGTTCCCTTCCAGTATAAGAGACACCTATTTTGAGGGAAGAGAATAGAGTCACTGAATGAACCAAACAATACTGCTCTACCCTTCTTCATATTGTTTATGTCAACCTGATGCCAAAATAACTCTCCTAGGTCAGAAATCTCAAAAACATTGAGTATACAGGCAGTGACAATAAAGCACTCCCATCCTGCCCATCAACATGCTTCCAACCTTACAGAAAGACAAGCCTTATTT
Source organism: Falcunculus frontatus (assembly GCA_013398115.1). Taxonomy (NCBI): domain Eukaryota; kingdom Metazoa; phylum Chordata; class Aves; order Passeriformes; genus Falcunculus; species Falcunculus frontatus. The sequence goes on along the minus strand of VZRV01005702.1, from coordinate 3,785,289 downwards.
AACATCTTATTATGCTATAAATTGGGACAAGTCACTAAGTTCAGATTTGTGCAAGATCTGGGAAATATAACAAAAGTCTGATGGCACTCAGATCTACCACTATCAAAGATCCAGGGAAGGAAGTAACAGAACTGCAGAGATGTCCCTGTTAGCTTTACCTATAAAGGAAGTTTAGGCCCCAAACAAGGGTTTGGGATTTTTTCCCAGTGCAAATCTAGCCGTACATAATTTACCCAGAAAAACATTTAGCAAGTTTGGCCGAAATATATTGGCTTTGTGCACCATTACTTTTTAAAAAGAGAAGGATCAACATCTTCCAGAAGAAACATTTCTGGAGGAAAATCATGTTTCTAGTCAACATACTAATTTATTGTTGAGAAACAATTTCGATGGAGCTGTTTCAACCAACCATACTTACAAATTGTTCTGCTAGAAAGAAAACATTTCAGAAGCATTTCAGCCATGCAGATTTCTTCACTCTCCAGAAAAACCACACCACTCATTTTCACTGATTCACCCACTGCTGATATTAATCGGTCATTCATTTGGATTAAGCATTGTTTTAGTGAGTAAAGATACACATAAAGAGTGTGTGTTAAGAAACAAAGCAAAAATATTCCTAACAACTAGTAGCAAACACCTCTGAAATACTTATTAATAAATCTGAGTACAACCAAAAGCAAGATTATTCCCAAAATAGAGAATTTTTGAAAATTAAGACTTATCAAGATCTTCAGATTCAATTCTCTCTTCAAATAAAACAAATTTTACTTTCCTGTTGCCTGTTTCACAGCTGCACTCTGATAATAGGACATCTTAGTAATTTATATCTTCACTAAAAACAAATACCCATTTAAAATAGACCAGGAGATTTTCCAGTTTCAGAATCATTATTTGTATATTTGTATTGAAGTAATGCCTAGAAGGCCCAGCTGAGACTGAGGTCTATTGAGTTAGTAAGACAGTGAAGAAAGTGACCTCCCTAAGTACAAAATTCAATATAGCAGTTTAGTGAAACAAGTACAAAAATAAGGATTTCCATCCCAAAATCCTAACAGGTTGGATAATATTTTAAAAAATTATCTCTGCAATCCTTATCTATTACTCGTAGGCACACTTTTCAAATAGTATTTATTCTTTACATTTACAAACAATTTATCTGAATAATTTTATCCTTTAACAACAGAAGTCTTAAGCTAATTCCCTTCTCACCGCCTACTCCATCTCCTCAAGAGATGCCGCGCATTTGCAACTTAGCCTTTTTATTTTTTTCCCCTTAATCATGCTTGCTGGGAGCCATAAAGCTGAAAGAGAGAAAACCGTAAATAATTGCATCTTCAGAGATGAGTTTAAGCTTTAAGCAGTGGCAGAAATACTGAATTCATATGCTCCACCACGCTTCATCAGAGAAGGCCTTAAAAATTAGGGTAAGGAAAACTTACTACTACCCAGGACCTTATATTTTAAGAGGTTTTTCATCAGTCACAGAAATGATAGAATTTCTGTAGCTGCCATTTCAGTGTATAAGTAACACAGAAGGAAAAGCACAGCAGACTACTGGGATCTTATCCAATATGGAATATCTGCAGCCTCAAGTCAAACAAGCTCAGAAGGTTCATGGAATTTGACTCGGTGAGAACTGCCAACTCAGGGGGAAGGTTACAATCATAGTGCCTGAAGGATAAAGGAAAACAATTCTCAGGCTGTTGGGAAATGGGAAACTTTTGGGCACGTGCATTTTCTACCTTACAAAAAGAGAGTTGTGTTAAGATTGTGAATTTTGCATTTCCTCTAGCTCCAGTCTCCAAGCCTGCCAAATGATGTGGCACCGCACATGGAAGCTCTGCCCAATCCTTCACTCATTCACATGAGGAAATGAGGGCAGGAATTCTTCAGGAACATTTAAAAGCAAGCCACTTGCATCATTTGTCACTAAGAAAAATTTGAGACAAGGGCTAAGAATAGAATAATTTCTATTCACCTTTATCATGCAGAAATTGGATCCCATCCCTGCCTTCTTTTTAATCCCCAATCAGAATCTACTTGAGTGTGAGCTGGCACTCCTAGAGTGAGCTATAAATTGTATCACACCAGCATCAAAGGAAAATAGCATGGAAAATCTCTAGTAACCCCAGGGCTATTATTGAAACACATGCAGCAGAACAACCAAATGTTTCTGGCTGTTCTTCAGCTTATTCTTTAAATGACATGTCAGGGTCTAGCCTAATATAAAGAGCTTTAACTTGGGTAAGCCTCCTCTAAGTTACACAAAAGAATTGTTGCAGCTTCAGAAAGTCCAGTTTAGTGGAAATAATAGAGCAAGCTCACAGAAATGGAAATTTAAGGAAACACATTCAGAAAGCATAATAAGAAATAATTTTCACCTGAAAATTCAAAGCTGCGGAAAGCTGGCTTGGTCCAGTAAGTGCAAATCACACATTAGGCATTTCAGTGCCCCAAGGCAACAAAGGAAAAATCTTGATGTTTCTAACTACCTTCTTTATTTCACAAATGTAATAAAATCACTTTCAAATGGATATCTGATGTTTAGCAAATTTATAACTGGTTTTTGCTCCACTTTCAACCAATGGTTGACAAGTAGACTGCAGCGCTCAGTCCGTGACCTGAAAGCTTGTTAGCAGCCTTCCTTGTTCTTTGGTCCTTTGTATTGATTTCAGAGTATCACAGGGAGTATCTTATGATTGCTCCTGTCCTTTACAGACATATAAATCAAGAGTAAATTCACTGAACTAAGAGCTGTGACCCTCATGTGAAATGAATGTTAATACAATCAGGATCACCTACTGACAAAGTGGTTTTGAATCATTTCGGCCTGCTGTGCTTACAGCATCCTTGCCTCTAACTTCTGGTTTTGGGCAATTATTTAAGGTGCATTTCATAATCAGACAGCAAAGAATCCCTAAACACAGAAGCAGGTGAAAAACATGAAGTATATCTACCAAACATGGTGTCCTAGAGTTTATCTCCTCAGGCATCATGGGGCAGTTTGGGGGCTTTTGGGCTGCTTTAGTTTCAGAATAGTTAACCAACTGCAGTGGAGTATTTTGTCGATCTGTTTTTATGCTCACAATAATGATGTGATACTACATAAGGGATACTGTATCAACGATCAAAGTAAATGTGCTTTGCATTCTCTGACAACTTTTTCCACCTGAAATAACATCTGGATTCTGTCTTCTTTAGGCACTGCTGTACATGAATTACTGAACTTCAAAAGTGGTCCGTGTATCTTGTCTATGTCAAAGATGAATTCTTTAAAAGCAGGAACAACTCTAGTTTCTGATCTGTGTTCATGAGTGCAAGGCCTTTCATTTCTCCAAAGCATTTGTGGAAACAGCATGATGGATCTGCAGGACTCTCTGCAGCTTTCTCCAGCTCGAAGGCATGTTGTGGTTGAGTGGACAGAGCCCTCAGACACCAGAAATAGCTGCGCCTTTCACTTTGCATATTTGCTTCCAGCATTCCTGTTTGCAAACATTGAAGATTGTGGCACTCAGTTTTGCCAGGGCAATGCCTGAGTACAAACAGGATCAAACTCTTCCAGTGCAACAGTAGGTAAAATTACATCTGCCTCCTAATTACGACTGATGCAAACCTTGATAGAACATGTCTACTTAATGTTTTACAGTTTAATAAAACTGTGTAAAATATCCATCTTCATTAGGTGGCATATTACAAAAGGATTTCAATTGGACTAATTTACAAATAGTCTTTCTACACTGAGCTTTGGGCACGTTCTATAGAGACTGAGAACATAATTGCCATTATAGGGACTACAGAATAACACAGGTCCTGCCTAAACTTGGTCAATTCTCATCACTGGTCAGACTGAAGACACCAGTACAGGCCTGTGCATTCATCAGACTCTCTCAGTTCTGAAGATTCCAGGCTTCTGGCCCTCTCTGGAAATGTTCCATTCACTACGAAAGAGAATTAAGTTGTTTTTCTTTTTAAATCAAACTTACACAGGCTCATAATCCGTGAGGCAACTTCACGGCCTATACACATCTGCATAATCCTCCTGAAGTTGCATAACTCTCCAGCTGTTCTCGTAAAAGGGATTTCATTCTGTGCCTGGCAGGCTTTGCAAGAAGTACATGTTCTGTACAATATGTGTGTACCGATGTGCATGATTCTGGGGGAGATCCTTAAAACCAATCAGTTTTTAATCTCCGTACCTTTCCTTTGCAAAACCTGCCTTCCCTGTGGCTGTGTGCACACAAATACAGATGCACAAACTAAGGAACAGACATCAACTCCTTTCGTTCTAAAAGTGACTCCAGTTAAATATTTTAACAAGAGCCATATATTCTTCTGAATTGTATCATCTCTTAGAAATATGCTTGAAATATTCTATAGAAATGTCATACTTAGGTCAACTGGCAGTAGTTAAATTAATAATTTATCAAGATGGCAATCATGGGGTTTCTCATATACATATAGAGTGCTAAAATGCATGTAGGATCTCTCAAGAAGACATAGCTCTGACTGTAAATTATGTCAATTATGAAATAAGTTAAATCAAGAGCAAAAGGGGAAATGCAGCTGGAGCACAATTGGTAAACAAATCTAGACAAATCCTTGTCCACATGGAAAAGGAATCTCTTCCTAGAGAGTTTCAAATACCACATCATGACTCCTTCACCCTTTCCCTCTAAGTGATTATTCAAACATTATTTGCTACTGAATATGTATGTACCAAAATATGAGCAATTCTAGTTTTGAGGGACAAGGGAAAAACAGTTGGTTTGTTTAGTGTCTTCAAGAAATCTACTGTACTCTTCCTCCAGTTGGTCTTCTATTTTAACTAGTACCTGCCATGTTCCACAGGAGAAGAAAGAAAATCAAACACTTTTATGACCAGAGTAAGTATTTCTAAGATGCTGTCTTTTCCAAGGTTATTCAAGTCTCTAAGACAAAGAGTTGTTTTATTCTTTTCTGAGTTTCTTTAGAAATTTCCCTGTTCCAACATTACCCCTGTCTTACGTAAGGATGGTGTTCCATCTGGCTTCAGTCTTTAATTGCAATTTTAGCTCAGCCATTCATGCCCATGATCTCATAAAAACTTGATGTTTCTCATGAAGCTGATACTCTCCTATATTTAACTGAATATTGCAAGCAGGAGAGCAAAAGGGAAGTAATTTTCAAAATAGAATTTCAATCTTGTGGAAACAAAAGGTTGAGCAGTATCTGGCAAGTTCTTAAACCTTCTGCCCTCAAACTGAAGGGAGGAGTGAAGGGCAACCTGAGCTACTGGTGACCAGTATTATTACACAAACTGATATTCCCGTTACTCTGATTTTTACTAAACCAAATAATTCTCAAAGCTCTCTGAGGCTATTAAATTACTAGATTTGTATTTTGCAGTCCAGCCTCTTACAACTTTAATATCATTACAACAATATCAGCATAAGAGAGGATTAATGTACAGATTCCCTAAAGAAAATGTGCCATTGGTGACTGCAGTGGATTAAGAGTCACGATTATAAGTAATTATTTAATGCAAAGCAGATTCAAACAAGACCAGAACATATTGTGGTAAATCCTATTAAATACAGTAAATGACTCACTCTTTTGTAAATATCTTATTATTTACATAAACAAGACAGGATAAACATGGTAAGAAAATGACTTGCAGGGAGTAAGGGTATAAATTGCCTAAAATCATACAGCAGGTCAGCTAAAAAAAATCAAGAATAAACATGTCTCAATGGACCATGTAATCATTACCTCAGAACATAATCTAACATCACCATAATGAATCTGCATTACACTTGGATAAACATTTGTTCACTGTTACAAGGTTTGGTAATTTGATACATCAGAACGGTGAAAGAACATGCAACTTACATTAAACACCTGCATTCAACCCTTTCTTAGATATTACATCACATTAGATATTGATCAAACAGTATGTTAAACAATGAAAGAAATGAAAAAGGGAAAACATACACAAAAGCAAAAGAAAAATATTGATTCTTGTTTCAAGGTCAACCATGTGCATGTCTTCACTCTAATAGGGCTAATTATGAAAGAAAATCATTGCTCCCTGCTGTTATAATCATTAAATGCTGCTCAAAGAAAATGCTACTTACATCATGATGAAAAGAAACTATTTTGCTTAGGTTTATATTTCAATTATCTCAAAATATCTAAATACTACCTTTTATGTACCAATGCTCCTGCATATAACATGGTGATTCTCTTTGAAACAGCAGAGGAGCCGAGCTCTATGGACCTGCACTCAGAACCTACAGGATCTCACATCTGCTGAATCGAGTTTCCAAGGCAAAGGTTCTCCTCAGCCCCATCCCCATCTCATTCAACAGGCTTCTAAATCCACAGTTCAGTCTTCTTCCTAGGAACTCTCTCTAGCTGTGCAGTGATTAATATCTTTCCATTCCTGACATGACATTTTAAATTGTTTGAACTGAGGGACAAGAGAGATCGTTATTGTAACCAATCTGCAGATATTGAGACCTCTCACATCCACCCCGTGTGGCTGCTTGGAACATCCTGGCAACAGCTGCAATAGGAAGCTGGATAATACCAATGGAAAAAAAAGCCCTGCATATTTATTTTAAAAATAAGGCATCAAGGGAAATTAAAATTGAGCTGAAAGTTCAGCAATCAGTTTGGGTTTGAATACAAGATTGTTTGCAGGCTCACCCACTTTTTACTCTGCAAGCTGATCTTATATCTGCCTATTCTCTCTCTGCACACAGTTACAGCTATGGAGACAAAGATACAGCTCACTGTGAGCAGCAGCCCAGGGTGTGCACTGCTCTCCAAAAGAACTGGAAGAAAAAGTGGGTTTTTTTTTTTTAAATTAAGACAGAGGAGCAGACATTTCCGACTGAGACAGCAGATGGCTGCCAGAAAATGGTAAAGAATTCAGGAAGATGAAGGGCGAGGCAGCCTGTGGGCTTTGGAAAAGAGACAAGAACCCACTAGCAGTTAAAGTGCTCTATATGTGTGGGACAGAAAGGTTTGGAGTGGTAAAAGTGTGCAGGACTCTGTCTCCATGCCCCTTGGTCCTGCTGCAGTCAGCTTCCCCTTGCAAATTCAGTTCTAAACCCAAGCATTGCATGGCAGCAATAATTCAGCATTCCGTGTATGACGAGGAAATGTGTCTATAAGTGCTCTGTTCTGGCCTCTTTGGCCTCTTTTCAATACAACTGTAACTGGAGCTGTATTTCCTGGGAAAGGTGGCCTTATTCTGGTACAGCAGTTCTGCAAATGCTTTTCTGAATATTGCAAACAGTTAGCATTGGAAGGGTTTAGACAATTCCACAGGAAACCCATCTAGCTGTGGAGCTTAAGAAACATTTTATTAGCAGAACTAACAACCTTTATAATAATAATAGGCAAAGTCAGTATTTCCATTCATTTATGTCTGGAGGTGTTGATACAGATGCTTTCTTTTGCAATATATGTTATTGTAATGATCACATTTCAGGAGGGTGGGAGAGGAATTTCTTCTGTAACTATATAAAAAATTCTTGAGCTATCCCTAATACAAGCCTTTTTAGCTTCTTATTCTGAACTGTTCTGCATCTGTTTATGTGAAGCCTCAAAATAAAATGTAATCAGATGGAGCAGCACAGGATGGCACATAACAGTTCAAAAGTACATTATTTGCTCATGGCTGGGGTTCGGTGTGTTGTCATTAGAATGTGTCCCTTTTGGGGGACTTTTTTGGCACTGATTTCTGGGAGAGCAGAGCGCCTACACGGGGAGATTGACTTTCAGCATTGCTCAGCTCCTGTTTCAGGGTCTCGGGAGAAAAGCCACTTTGCCTGAGAGTCTGGCACTCCAATGTTCTCGGTCTCTCCAAGGCAATGGCAAGCTGCTTCATAACCCAATTCCTTCTCATCAAAATACAACAAATCCAGGCTTTGCTGTCTAATTACAGCCCCCAAAACAACCCATTCAGTAAAAATACCCATTCAAAGGATTCGATTGTATGAAAAGCCATTTCCTCCCTAATCCATTCAAATATCTGAGGTGATTATTCCCAAATTAAGCAGAAATGCTATGAATGCAAAATACGAAATTCAACAGCTCTGTGAGCTGTTTATTAAACAAGTCCCAAATTTACACCAAACGCAAAGATTAGTTATTGGAGCAGGGGGAATTCTCCACTTACGAAAATAAAAAGACATAAGATTTCATAGTCTTCTTCATGGACTGCAAGGCCACATCAATATGTATTATTCCATGTAAGATAACTTTGTGCATCTCTTTTAGACACACACACAAATAAGAAGACCTTCTATACATTTTCTGAGACTAATTTAGTAGCTGAAACTATATCCTATGGTCAGTCAGCTCTTTGAAGGCACTGTATGACTGCACTGAGCTGCTTCAGGACACATGGCCTTGCATGAGACAGATTAAAGGCAACTCAACAGAGCATCTGCTTTTACATATTAACTAGGGAAACTTCTCCTATAGCTCAAGGGAGACACAAACATGGGGGAAATATAAAAAAAGGCACTGCCACCAGCAATTGTTAGCAGTGGCATTCAGCTAAGTACTGATTCTTCAGTCTCTGTATTGGCCCTACTGTAATACTAACAGAAAAAATGTTCATAGAGTCTCGACATAGTTGAAAACTACTGTAAAAATTACCATACTGGGAAGGTTGCTAGATATCCTCTAATACAGAACATCCCACATTATAATCCCAAATCCTCAGTAAAAGCAAACAGAACGTTAATTCCCCTGTATTTTCTCACCTGCAAGTGGCTGCTCAGGGCCACAAACAGCAGGAAAAAGCTGTTCAGCAAGCATGTGCTCCTGTAGGGTGGGGAAACTACAGCTGGGGACACACAGCTCTCACCAGCTTCCTAGAGTAACAAGGAAAAAACTTCCAGTAAGACCCTCTGGCCCTATCTCTCACTATTGTAGGGACAGGCTGGAGCTGCGCTCTTTTCATTGTCATCTTGATTAAATCTATAGACCAATCAAAGGAACTTGTTCCAACTGTTTTTTTCCAAAACAACTCACATTCTCTGCCACACCTCTGACAAAAACCTTAATTGTTAACAAATGGTTGAGGGCTCAGTCACAATAGAAACAACAATTGTGAGGCGAAAATAACAATAACATAAACACAGCCTCATCCAGTTCTTGCTGTGGTAAATTATTCCTGCAGAGACATGGAATTGTAACCCAAGGGTATGCAGTGACTTTATTATTTGGCTCAGTGATCTCTCACTAAGTATTACTGCTGGTATTTATTAGCAACAATGCCCTCTAACAGCTGGTTACGGACAGAATGAGTGGGATAGAACTTTTTCTGAGGAGTTCTACCTTAAAAACACAAGCTTTTCCTGTTCAGTATAAAGCCAGGATGGCACACAGTAATTGCTTATCTCGTTCACAACATATGGTTGCTGGTGAGCACTTCCCAACAGCTGGCATGATCAACTTGTGGCAAAAGATTTTAAATCAGCCCTGCCCGTGTTTCGAACACTTGTGTGCTCTTACTTCTCAAAAGATGCCATTTGCATCATCCACGCTGAGGCACAGCCAAGCATCAAACAAAAAAAGGCTGGGAATAAACACACTGACAATATGAGATTAGCTGCCATTCTGTTCACCTACAGAACAGATGTTCAGCTTCCTAGTCACCTAAAATCATCCTCCAGGAGTGAATGATTTATATCTAGCTGCCTGTGTCTAAAATATTGGCTATTTACAGTAGAATCATGAACATATTCAAATAGTTCACAACACAAAAGACAGCAATTGTTTCTTTTGTATTACTGTGCTTAGTAAAGGAATTGGTGAAAAGTGTATTGAATTGCTGAGGTTTTTAATGATAAGGGACAAAAATAAATGTCAAGAATAAAGTGTATAGTAATGGAGAATTTTTTTTTTTTTTCTGACATAAATGCACTTGATGCAAAAATATGCTGAAAATACCGGCTAAAAATGCATTTTCAAAGTGCAATACCTTGTGAGGCTCAGTTGTCCTGGAAAATGCTATCTTTCAATTCACCAAGTTTTTGTTTTAAATTACACAATGGCCATGGCAGCTGAACTTTTCTAGTGTCCATATACAATTTTAAAGTATAGGGAATTATTAAATATACAATATTTTAAAATTGTCTAATGTGCTCAGTTTTATGAAAAAATTTTAAAATATAGTCTAACCATAATATGAGAAATCAGAATTAATTGATGTAAATTTTAATCTGATATCAAAGACAACTGTAATCTCTTCTGATCATTTCACATACAAGTAATACCTTACAACAAAGCCGAACAAACATATGCCATTTTAAACACATGTGCAAAAAAACCTTCTAACTTCTGTTTCAAAACCCCACACTTCCCTCACATTTTTACTTGAGCACTTACCATCCTTTATCTCCTCCAGCCACCAGACACAAAGTCACTTCTAGGTAATAAGCACACAAGCAGCCCAAAAATACATGGAATAAGAAATTAAAGATAAAATGTTATGGTTTTCTTTCAAGCCTGTCCTGATGCTGATGCAGATTTGATCCACGGGAAATACTGTGTCTCCCGTGGCTTCCTGCACTTGAGTTTTGTCAGTTCCTGTCCCTCAACCTTCTTTCCCTTTGGGTCGTCCTCATTACCTTTCATCTGAACACTAATTCTGTCATTTATTGGACTGAGAATAGGATTGGATTCTGGAAGGCCACAATCACCTTATATTTGCTGAGTAATGGCTTCAGGACTGCCCAGTTGGTGCAACTCACCATCTGCAGAAGCTACACTGTCCTGCCTCTTAATCATTTTTGTTGATTGTCTCTAAATTCCTTTCACATTTCTGCTATTGAGCTGGCCAGAACTGAATTTATCAATTCCTCCAGATATATCAGCTTGCAGTTCTCCAGCTTGAATCTCATTTTGCTTCCTGCATATATTTCCGAGCTCTTTAGATCCCTTTTTATTATTTCTCCTTGCTCGCTTACGCTTGCAACACCTGTCAGTTTAGAGTACAATTGTGCCATTAGAAAGCAGGGCAGCTGCAGAGCAACGCTCCAGGGAAACTCCAAGCAGTATTGGGTCTTAAACTTTTGGAAATTTACCCATGGCAGAGAGGAAACATTGGGAACAGGTGCCTAAAACAATCTGCCTGCAGAAGCAGGGCACACAGTGTTGCTTCAAAACAACAGAGAGAGTCTGTTGCCATCATTTTACCTGAAGTAGCTGCTGCTGGCTGAGTATGGTTTTACCTGGGCATGAGGGATCCAAAGCCTCTTCATGACCTGGGGAATGCATCTTCCAGGCATTGGCACATGCCCATAACATAGCTGTGCCTCTGCGTCCTCCCGCTGACTCTTCTGTGGGGAGCACTGAAGTACAAGACAGTTCCTTGAAGCCATAATTCAAGCACAACTGGTTTGTTGGGGTTTTTTTGGCTCTGTAGACATTAAAATATTTACTTGGGGATATTTAAGACTCTAAAAACTGGAACAGCCTGTAAGTTTGGTACTGATATTATGAATTCTAGTATTATTTAACTCTCAAATGGAAGCACAGGGATTAAAAGTTTGGGAGATTTTGTTCATACCAAGTGCAGATGTTACTTTTACTTTGTAAATTTTTATCTGGAGCCTGATGTTCTTCCATGACATTTTCCATAGAATTAGCAATTCTCCTCATGTCTTATTATTTCCCATGGCAGATCCCAGGGTGATTATGATACTGACAGCTACCTCGAGGGAGCACTGGGTTCCGACACGTGACTAACTGGGTACTTTATCTAACGAGCTTCGAGCACAGCCCACCTGGGCAGGGACATTTCTTACCCTTGAGGAAAGTCAGACAGTTTAAAACAGGGACATTAGTTCTCTCTGAAGAGAGGTGGCTTTTCAGCAAATCCACGATACTGTCTTGAACAAATATCTCCCCAAAAATTTACATTTATCTGTTTTATTCAGAGTATGATCATTTGGGGTTTTTTGCTCCTTTTCTGTGTCTTACTAATCCCACAGAAATATGAGTTACTGAATCAGTTTTCTAATAGATTGTAATTTCTTCTGCTGTCTCTTCAGTACTAAAACCTCAGATTTCTAAAAAGCAAACTTCGGTAGAGGGATTTGCTGGGAGTAATTCCTGTTAGAAACTCTTTCGGAAACATGTAATTGTGAGGGACAAGCCTGTGCCCTGCCCTCTTTCCACCCTGCAATGAGCACTCGGGGCCGCTCCCTTGTTCTTCATACTGGCTGCAATTATGGGCTGAGTAAATTGTCAAAGATGTCAATACATTGAAAACAATAAGCTTAGAACCAGTCTATTAAAGAACTAAGGACTATGTGTAAAATGGCCCTTTCAATAACAAAATAGAGTAAATTATACCATTCCCTTGACAGAGTCCTCATTCAAAAATAGAGCGTTTAAAGAATAGCTTAAAAAGCTCTAATTGTTCATGTCTTTCTTTTTTCACAAGTTGGATAACAGCTTTACAAATAAATCATCTGACTGATCACTTAACTGAATCCCCTACCCTAATTAGACTACAGTACATGGTGTAGCATACTATACTGTACATAAAGGTGGTGAATAGAGTTCAACTCCTAAAATGATCCATCTATAATAAATGTATATACTTATAGATTAGAATAAATACCTTTGTAGTAATCAAGAGGGGTTCCCTGAGGTTCTCCCCATCATTTCTATTCATTATTAACTATGATAATTACATTTACTTCAAAACCAACCATTCTCTAATCAGTATTAAAAACAGTATAAAAGAACAATTACTTAATAAACAAGGCCCTCACATTTAATTGATTTTTAGACTGACTTCACAAAGTGACATTTAGTTCTTAAAAATTATTCACCATTTTCTCTTCTGTTTGAATAGTGAGTGTGGCAGATAAGGCAGCTCCCCCAAAACACATTGAGTAAAAACCTATTTCGCTTAAGGACTTTTTCTCTTTTCCCTTCTGCCTCACTTTCCTTTAGAGACAGGTAAGAACTCCCCTATTTCCAATGGCTCTTCATTTTAGGCAACTATCTAACATTAAACTGCGGTAGTATGGACACCCAATACAGTCAACAGAGTCTGGAGAAAGCAATTCAGAGCATCCTCACTGCCTAACTCTGTTCACAGTATACTTCCCTGATTATGTGCAGACTCAGAGGTCCTATTGCAGGCAGCCGAATTAAATATCTAAATTTGGATGGCATGAGTAGTTTAACTTTAGTGTCTTGCTTTCACTACAAAAGAAGCTGAGGGAGACATGGATTTTACTGTAGAATTGGGGTCTTCATAAAACCAGAAAAGCTCAGCAATCTGCGGCTGGAAAAATATGGCTTAATTCAAAGGAAATATGATGTTGTTTAAGAGAGTAAGGAGAGCTTATTTAAATTCCTGTTCTGCCAGACTTCCCCTGTGACCTTAGGCAAGTCGCTCAGGGCAAGGTTTTTACGGGCCTCTGGACATCCGACTCCAAGGGATTTTAAATAACTAACTTTGCAAATCTAGCCATTGAGCACTATTCTTTAATTTTCCATTTGCCAAATGTAGACAGTGTTATTTCCTCTTTCATCTTCTACCTACAACAGCTTCCAGGTGGAATACTGTGCTGAAAGAATAATGTAAGGCTGAGAGACCGTGCACCATGGTAAAAAAATTCCACTGCTTACAAATATTCTCTAAAAGATTAGGAATTTCTCTTTTTTTAGGTTCTGGGGACAATTCTTCTGATTCCCTATAGCTGAATACTGGAACTTTCTTTGCAAGTGTTTCCCGTCTCCATTTGAAAAGGACAACAGCCATCACTAAAGCAGTCAGGTAAAGTTATATACCAACTGTTTCAATTCCCAAAATAGAGTGCCAATATTTACAATTCAAATACCTGTCCATTTAAATTAAAATTAACTTTCAAGGCCTGCCAGCTAATCTAACTTGAGTGTGAGCCTCACACCAAGGTTCTCCCTTAGCTAAGGCAATTCCAGGCACCAGCACTACCATCTCTCTCCCACTCTCTGCTCCCACGTATCCTTTATCTGCCAGCCACGTTTGTGTCCAGCACCACGGGGCATGGGGCAGGGGGATACACAGCGGTGAACCTGGCACTGCAGCTCCTACTGGAAATATTTCTTTAAACGGTATTGCTGGATGGCACCAAAAAGTTGTACCACAGCATTACATCCCGTCATGTGTCATGAAAATTTCTGATGTGCTTCTCTCAACATGGCTCAAGGCTGGCCTGTTCCAGAAGCCAAAGCAAAGGAAACTCAGAGGTTTTCCATTAATTCTTGCCTATGCTGTTTTGATTCACTTTCTGCAGACATTTTGCCAATAAAACGTAACACAAGCCAGATTTCCTTCTGCCATGCTCTCTAACAAGCAGATGACTTGTGGATATGTCATTCAGCTGGATTTTCACCTGGAAGAAAGCAGCACTCTGCCTACACTGAAGTGACTTGCTACTAGCTTTAATTGGCACATCCTCCCTTTTGCATCATTCTGTGCTCATAGGCATGTCTTGGCTGAATCTGATGGAATATATTTAACACGTATTAGCATTTCCAACCTGCTGAAAGCTTGAAATACGTATGCTGGGCATCACTCCAAATACATATGACCCCAAAAGGTTTCATGAATTTTGGACATTAACTTGTTTTGCCGTTATTCTTAGTGTATGGAAGGCTGGAATGAGAGTACCTACACAGGCTAAGTTCTAGTCAAGAGTTGTGGTGTGCCAAGGGATCACAGAAACTCTACACCACAAGCAAAGCTTGGAAACTAGAATGACTTCAAGTAAACGTATGTAAAATAACACTTTATTCACTAAGTTATTTGTCATCAACATTTGCACAAATTAAACAGCCCCCAGAAATGGTTTCTAACATATTTTAGCAAGTCACTGCATTATAGTGAGCAGTACCTTGCCCTTTGAAGAGTCCTATTGATTTTACTTCAGAGTAAGGTTGGCAGAATGAGGACTGAGCAACTTTGGAGGGACAGCGATTCCTTTCTTAATTTATATTCAGTGGGTCAGGTTTAACAATTATTTTTTTTAAAAAGGTTCAGTGTCCAAACGTAAATGTCTTCAGTACATTTAATCTGGACATTTCTCATAGCGATTTCCCACTGACTTCTTTTGGAAGATGTTGATCCCACTACATCAATGGCAAAAGTTCATCGGTTTCCATGAGGCAGGGTTTTGTCCTTATTCTCCCTGGGTGTTATTACCTACTATAGTCATCTTTGGCATATTTCATTATTTCTCTGCCTCAGACTTCATTAATGAAATATTTCCTTCTAATAAAGCTCTGCAGTATAAAAGCTCTGCATGTTTCCAAGGCACATTTCTCCATTTCCATGTTTAACTTCTTGGCAGCACTCTCCTCCTTTTCATTTTTGTTTTAATCCCAAGTCTATTGCGGCTATGATCCTTGCTTTATTATGTAGTGAATTGTACCTCCAATATTAACTAAAACTGTACCTAGAAGCATACTCTTTGTTATCTGATGTACATATTAATTGGGAAACAATTTTAAATCCGTTTCGGTGTCGTATCTTTGATTTCCAGTATTAATTGCGTAGTTCAGTGTATAGACCTCATATACTACTATATTTTTACACATTGGCATAAATACTGTCTCAGATCATCTGACTGTAGCCATGAGCTACAGCAGCCAGATTACCCCCTACTACCTCTTCATTCTCAGAAGACAAAAAACAACAGCCTGCCTCCTTGACAGCACATGAAGGAAGTCGTGCTATATTTAAATTGCTATAACATATTCCTTCCCATGTGAAGGTTCTTAGCTCTTTTTCTGTAATCTCCACCACTGAAAAAAGGAACTTTTCATTTTGCATTATGTGAGTACTAAAAAAAACCAGGTTTCTGTAACATCCTAGGTCAGTTTGTCCCTTGGAAGACAAAAAGTTTTTTATCTTTGGAATGGATGTCTAAAATTAAAGTTCATACTTCCTACGGTTCCCTGCCAGTTTTATTCCAAATCAAGTAAGAAATTTATTGACTTCTAGGTTTAACATATTCCCTGTAGATCCTACATTAGTTGGGGGCATGAGAGGAAAACTCAGCTGGCTCTAATCCAAAAATATTATTTGTCATTTTCTTGGGTTCTGCCATTGAGGAATATGGGTTAAAGGTTTCCCTTGGCGTCCAGCTTGTTGAGGACATAAATCCTACAACTTCATTCAGGGTGTTTCAGCCTTTTAGGCAAATTTATCTGAAGTTTTTTGTTCTGGACAACATGATTTAGTTCACACCAAGATGCCAGCCATGTACACATTTATTCTAAGTGAAACTTCTTGTCATTTTTATCTCCTACCATCTCCTTTTTAAAAATATTTGCTCCATCAGCATGAACATGATGCAGCAACACTATGCCCTTCTCTTGAAAACATAAATAGTTTCCAATATGTTTTCTGTCCCTCTTCTTTATCTTTCTGTTCCTTTTTAATTTATGCATTAGTAGCATCTGCAGACCTCTGTCTGGAATTATAAGCACGGCATTTTCTAGACAACCCTCTGTTTAAAAACTGAGGTACTTCATCCCAAGCTATTCTGTTCTTTTTTGGCTTGTTTGGGGTTTTTTGGTTCTTCTGCTACCCTACAGTCCACTAAGAGCGTACATCTTTACCCAAAATAAGCAGAGAAAATATAAAATCGCTATTAAATAGTTCTCTTGCTTTTGAAACATGTATAGCATTTTCTTCCCTAACATTCTGCCAGTAATGTAACATTTTACTTGAAATCACACCTCATTGTGCTTTGACCACACCATAACTTCCCAATGGCAGCCAAGCACCTTGTTCCTCAAACAACCTATGCATAGACTGCTACAAGAGGAGCATGTTAATAAAAAACCGGGGACATCTTGTTCAAACTGAAAGGGAACACCACCATTTCCACATTTCCACATGCTGCTTCCACCTGCCATGTTTTACTTCTGCCTCTCCCTCTCAGTTTCCCAGCAACAGCACACTCACTCCATCCCCCAGTCAATAACAGCGCTGAGCCCAGCGAGGAATTGCTTCACATGCTTCAACTGAAAGTCTTGACAACAGAAGAGCTATTGAAGTGACAACTATCATTTATAAAACAACAACCACTTGCAGAAGATTCCATGTTCTAAAGCTTTGCTACCACAAATGACCTCCTGTCCTTGTGTGTGTGCGCTAAGCATATTTGGTGGTTTAATACCAGATAATTATACCAGGGATCAAGTTGATCCACGACTATTTTTACAGAAAGTGTCACAGCAGAGGCAGTCACACTCAGGTGTAACTCTATTTTGCCCCTGGATGAAAACTAAATAAACGAAATAACTTTTAATCACATTTTCTAAATGTCTCTTAGAATAGGTTTTTATTGCCTGCTTTTCCAAGATGCAGTGTAACACAGCCGAATTTTATATATTTTGTGTCCTATTATATTCCTGTTCAGCTAGGACACCTGGTTCTGCAGACACTTTTCATTGCTTCAATTCTGGGCAAATCAACATCTGTGAAATCTGAAGAACTGCCGCAAAATTCTACTTCCCTGCTGACATCTCCAGCCATAGCAATGGAAAGTTACATAAAAAGAAATAAATTTTCCATAAGAAAAATATAAGGATTTAAGTTGCTGGTTCAGAACCTAGCATCCAGAAGATTAAACCTGAAATGGCCAATGAAATTGGCCAGGTTAATGAAATATTTCAGAGGACCATGTGAAAATGTTAAATTAGATTTGTCAGGAGTAGGACCTGGATCCTATGGAAGAAAGAGCTTTAAGGACTGCAGCAGCTTTCAAAGCTACCTGAGACCTGTGGTTGGAGAGCCAACATGAGAGAGAGTTTCATGGAATTCAACAGAATTTCATGCCACTATTCCTGCCTTGGAGCTCAATGGTTTCTGTCACAGGTTGCAGCTACCAGAGAGAGACAATGAGTGTTGAAAAACAGTTTTGCTCTGTTAATTGAACAACCAAAGATTTCCAAGTAGAATGAAACAACAAGGTTTCATTGAAATATCATTGGACTCTGTAGAACGCTTTTGGAGAACTATTGATTTTGCCAGAGAATTCTACATTTTTAGTGGGCCTTTCACATTCTCAATGGAATTTGAGAGGGATATAATTCGTCACTAAAATTTATAAGAAGTTTCAAAAACCTTACAGAGATTAACTTTTCACTTAAGGTTGTAAAATGGTTCCATAAGGAAAGAGATAAGAGGCAGAAAATTTTTCATTTAAGCCAGCTATAATTCAGTCTGTATTTCTGTCAGTAGTGTATTTAAGCAACATAAACATCCTCCCAAAGACAGATCTAGTTAAGTGCTTTGTGATGGCCCCATGAAGCACTATGTTTTATTAAGGCCGGATCCAAAATTTAATGAAATTTAGCTGAAAGACTGCTATTATTTTCTTGGTTTAGGGAGCAGTGACAGAATTCTTACTGAATTAGTTTTATCCTCTTTCTTTCTTCTTAAACCCTACCAATTACTGAGTGTAAGTTTCTGGGAATTTTGCTGACCATGGCCAGTGACTTTTACTTCCAGCCTCCAAAGTGTGACAGGATCAGCAGAACGGCTTCCTGATTTTTGTGGTACTTCCTCTCCTGGAGAGGGCATAAATCACACTGGCAAACCTACTGAAAATGTTTAATTTCAGTCCATTACTCTTTCCCTTCTTTTACTGATTTCATAAGGGATAACAAGGAGTGCTGGGATCAGATGAATTCATCTGATTTAAATGATCTGCCCAACGTGTTAAGCCAAATGAAAATTAAAACTGCTCACTTGTTCCTGGCCAGAGCAAGGCACAACCCTACAGCAGCTTTGATCTGTTTCAAAGAACTGTGTTTTGTCCCAACCCACTGCAATAATCAATATTTTTATTTTAGTTTCTACTTGCTTCAGATTTTAATCTGGTTTTAGTGAATCTCAGTCAGGGGAGTGTTTTTAGTAAGTGAGAGTTGCTATTTGACAAATATAAATTTAAAAGTCTGTTTATTATAACTTTAAAAAGTCTTTATTATATTTGTGTAGGATGACTGCGACTGATCATCTTATGTAAAACCTTAATCAGGTCTGAGTGTAAAATGATACCAGACAGTTTTATTCCATCCCTTTTTTTCTTTTCTTTTTCTGACCTGTGTAAACCTGAGAGATGCAGAATACTGACTTAGCTGTTGCCTTTCATCTTATTTTATTGAAAGAACTCTGCAGGAATAAACACACTTCAGGAGCTTGTTTGTTTTGGGGTTTTTTTTAATTAAAAGTGAATAATAAAGTAGAATGATCTGATAATGATATGGACATAAATTCATACTCCTCTGAAATTTATATGAAGTTATATAACAGTGGAGTTTTGGGAAGTCCAGCATATTCTTCCATCTTTCTACTTTGAGTCTGTCTGAATCCTGCATCTCTACTGCCATTCCTTTTAACTACGGGGTTTTTTTTCTTTCTTTATTCTCTGGAGTATTAGAACCTTTCTTCATTACTATTGTGAAAATACATATGTTAGCAGTAGCTGGAGTGCACAGAAAGATCACCCCTGTGCTATGCAAACACAGAATAAAACCCAGTCTTGCCTCAGAAGGTTTTAGTGTCAAGCAAGGTGTGAAGAGAGAAACAGGCACAAGGTGATCACACCCAGGCAAGTGAACAGCATGAAAAGTTGGATATATTTGTTAGAAGATGCTTCTTGTTCTGTTAGGCTTTGTTTCTTGTTAAGGATGGATTACAAATAGCTGGCACTGAGAACTAGGTGATCATATGAGGTAAAAGAAAGCAAAGAATGAATAGGACAGTCAAAGCTCACCAGCTGGATCTGGATGCCCAGAAGATACATCAAGGCTGAAAAGAATTTTTGAGACACATAAAGGAGATAAGACAGCAGCTGTAATGGCGTAGTTTTGTTTTGTACATAAGATTTTTTTAAAAAAATAACATTAGGCATGTGAGAGAAAGTTTTTAAAAGAGCATTGCCTACTACATCACATACTCTAACATGGGGGGGAAATCTTTGTAAGATTCAGATATATCAGTTCAAAACAGAGAAACCCTTCTGGTTTTTCCACACTATGATAAAATCTTGTCTGCAGGACTATATTGACCCAGGAGAACTGCAGATGAACACGTATCAGACCTGAAGTACTGTCATGTTTCTCCTTTCTGCAGGCATTCTATTTTCAAACAAAGGATTTAAAGGATTATTCTGGAACAGAACATTCCCACAGGAAAGCAGAGGCACACTGGCATCATTACAGAGGAATAGTAACACCCTGTAAACATGACCTATGTTTTACCCCACCTTATGCCAATGCATTCAAAAGCCCTGTAGAAACTTTCAGGTGCTCAGCAGCCAAGCAATTATACTCCTGATCTCTGCAGTGCCCTGCTCTTTGGGAAGGTCTCCCTTGCTGCAGTGAAGCACTATACTCTCTGGAAACTCAGTGAAAAAAGGTTTTCTGTTTATAGCAGGAATTTTTGTCAGCTGACTGTGATTCTCAAGCTATGTCGAGCACAAGATGGGACAATAAAATGCAAACAAGGAAAAGTGAGAGAAGTTAGCTGAGAGCTGCTTCAAAGATGCTCAAACTGGCTTCAGCAAAATTGTTACCTTAAACATTTATTTAATAATTGGATTTTGCACAGCCAGCTTAAATGCACTAAGAATCCGATCTTTCAAATGGAACAAGACATGTCTGGGCTGTACTTCAGTTTAAATTTAGTTCTTGAGATTACCCCTTGCTGTTACTTTGAATGTCTTAATTCTGACATCACTTACCATGTCTCATCAAACACAGCATCATATTGGAAATAGTGACAACGATGCTGCAGCATATCTTTTATTTTGAGCTGAACCACTGCAGGCTCACAGGAGTTATTCTGATTGACACTCATGTGAGAAAAAAATTAGGTGTTTACACTTGTTGAAAGAGTTTTCAGTTCATTCATGGTCAGTTCTGGTCTTTAACATCAAGTTGTCATTTGGCAATTTGCTACTTCTGGTTCTCTTTTGTCATCCATAATTCCACCAAAGAAAAACGCGCACACTGGAGAAAACTATCACAGGCAGGACAACCAGCCAAGTCATAAAACAAGACCTTTTATTCCTCCCTCGGTGCAGAAAGAACACTATGTACTGACTGAGTCCCAAATCATAAAGCCCTAAATTCTTTAAATCTTCCCAAATAGAATTAAAAGTGACAAATATATTACATAACTCAGATGATATATCTGCCACTGTGGCTAGGGACCAGCCTATTTGAGTCCAAATCAAAAATAACCACATAGCACTCTGAGGAATTGTCAGTGCCCACTTTCCCTTTTAGAATAATCTTCACACAGTAGAATTTGTAAAAAATTATCACAGTCAACTAGAGAGCACACGCTGAGTACTGTCTGACTGACCGCTCGTAAATAGGCAATTCTTCAAAACTATGGAGAAACTGAAAAGTGAAGATGATTATTTGAGTGTGCTGAAAATTAAGACACCAAGATGAGCTTTCTACTGCAAATAAAAAATAAAAGAAGATTGTGTCCACAGATGGAAAAATTCAGAAGTAATTAGGGATTCTGTGAGCGAATTTGCACATATTAATCTGAATGAGGAGTTGAAAGAAAAGGATTAGTTGAGGTTGGAGCTTATTTTTTCCTGATCAGATAGTGAGGTCTTTTGGGTAAAAGACAAGTTTTGTTATATATCCGTGTATAATGGATGTTAGGATGTTAGGAATATTGCTGCAGCTGCACTATGGTGAATGGCAAATTGCAGGACATGGAAAGATGTGCTAGGATAAAAAAATTAGTATTCTCATCGAAGAAAATAATTTGCTCACTCATATGACAATGCAATTGTTTTCTACATTCCTCCTACACTGTCATTGCTGTGTAAGGATGTGGTTTCATAATCAGTTTAATCCGATCTAAAAACGGCACTGTCACCAAAATGGGCTGTCCTGCCTTCTGCCCTGGGCAGGCTGAAGAATGGGAGATCAGCAGCCATTCATCATAGATCACCTCAGTCTGACCATGAACATGCATCCAAGGCAAAATATGGCATCCACCAAGAGAGCAGTAAACACTAACCTCAGTGGGTCCTAGAACACCCTGATAACTCATTGTATTGTGATGTGTTATGTGTTTGGTCACTGAATATGTGTTTGTATGGCTACACACACAGAGGGTGTCTGATCCAGCTGTGGGCAGCTCAGTCACAGTTTATAACATCAACAGCTCCCTCCTTAACCTGGTTTTCTCTATGAGCCAGCAGCCCTGGTCTCTGGTGCTGTGAGTCTGATCCTGTCACAGGCAATGCTCAATAACACCAAGCTAATTTTAGATTCTTGGGTACAGAGGTGGTTGAGGAAAATGATGCTGCTGTCTCACTTTCAGGAAAAAAAATAGGAATGCCATGGATTCACCATAAATATGCACAGACTGGAAAAAGAACATCTTTTCCCACACTAACTCTGTCCAATTGTATGGCTGGGATGTTCCCAAGCTGCCGTGTACTATTTGAATTTGTCCACAGTGAGTTCTGAACAGTAATTTGCTAATTCCTTTCAAACATGCTGTCCAGGGGTTTAGTTGTAAAATCTTCAGCAGTAGTTGGATATTGTAAGACTTCATTCCCTACCCTGTATTTATTACAGCAGGGATCAGCAGATAAAAGGAAGTGCTGCTCTTTCCTCACTCTCCTGTATGGTGTGCTTTTAAAGTACAGCTGTCTACCAGATGCAAGAAAATTAAGACATTTAATTTCCTTTCTCTGTGCATACCTGCCATTAATGTTAATGGCAGCTAAGTATGAAGATAGGAAAGGAGCTACTGTGAACAGATTGAATACAAGAGCTCACCCATTTCAAATAAATCTGGTTGTTTCAAGAAGAAAGGCAGAAAAACCATCACATCACATCGCACTTATCCTTCAGCATGAGACGTACAAATTCATACTCGATTGACTTCAGAGCCACAGTGGACATCATGTGCTGAACAGTGTTAACCCTTAAATGCGTCCCATCCAAACTCAATAAAAATTTACAGCTGTGCTATATAAAATGCAGTTATTGACTGCATATATTTTAAACTGCACATCCTCGATGGTTTCCCAGAATTTTTTTTTTTAATATTTTCCCTGTTTTGTCAGCTGTATGTCTGTCTGCTTGGATTACTAGGTGTTCTGTTCCCACAATACAGCAAAATCAAGCTCCTTTTTCAGTTCCAGCCGAAATTCTGAAGAGTGTACAAATTTTTAAAAATTTAAAATCTGTCTCAGAGTGCTTTTGACAAATTTAGTAGTGCTCCCAACCCACCAGTGACTTATTAACAATGAGCTATTATGATGTTTACGGTTAGGTAAAAGGTGTTTCTAAATAACACACACTTGTTAAACAAGATATGTGCATCCACCTTATCTGATATGGGTTTTGAACAGATTAAGAATTTCTTGGGGATCATTTACCATGACCTAGAGTCAAGTTAGTGACACAGAGGAATTACAGGATTAAAATTCCTCTTACAGATACACTAAGAATCCAACTTATTGCTATGCTGAAATCTACTGTTCTTTTGTTCAATGCACTGTATTGCTTGTTCATGGTTGATTGAGATATAAGACTGATTAATCTGCAGTTCTACAGAGGTAGATTTTAAGGTTAATTGTAGAATTTCATTGTATCTAAACTCTTTAAGCCTCCAAGTGGTTATTGTCCTAAATTTGAACTGTTTGCTTTCATAGAAGAAGTATGCTCTCTCCACCAAATCTGTGGTTCAAGGTATAAGCCACAAAAAAATTTCATCACAGATTTTCTCTGTCTTTTAAATAGTGCATATTCATGCTTGTAATACAGAAGACTTTCAAATTCAAGAACTTAAAAACTTAAGTCATGTTGCCTAAATAATCTTACGTGACTGATTGGTGTCTCTGTGTTGTATATTTCAATGACTGCACGCACACTTTTCAAGTCACATTTCTTAGTGGTTTTGAAAGTTTTCTTTTAGAAGATACCTTCTGTCAAAATTCAAGTTCCACATTATAAAATCTTAACAGAAGATCATAAACTATGATAAAATCGGGGATACATGCAGAAGTTCTTCTAGGATTTAGAGATCAGACACAGGAAACATTGTTAACACTGGCTGTGCTCTACCGTTCTACACAGCCCTCCACACCTGCCACAGGGATTCAGCTGGGTCCTGGAGTGCACCAGGGTTTTAGCTAGCCTCCTGCATAGGCCACTGCAGTTATCACATAGACTGTTTCCACCTCATTGTCATGGGTGACAGCTCCTGAAAACACCCTTAAAAAAGTATAGATACCTTCTGAAAAATCATAGCCCTTCAAGGCTCTCATTAATTGCCCTTTTAACTGGGTGAGGTTTTTGTTTTCCAGGTTCTGAGCTCCCACAGAACAAGGCTTGTGGCACCACAGAGGCAGGATACAAGCAGGCAGCTATTTCTGTGTACCTTTCAAATACTGGTGCACCTGTACCTACATCTGTGCATGGCAATGCTTTCCTGTTTGCTCTTCCCAGTGCCCACTTTTAAGCTGGATCAATACAGTCATACAGGAAATTTTAACAATCCACCACAGTTAATGTGCAATTGCACATCAAAGGTCAGGTCACTCACAACATTTGTATTTTTCCTGTATATTAGTTTGTACAGATTAATCCTTGGCACTTTTTTATCTTTCCATTCTGCCACTGCTGAACACGCACACACAGCTGTCCCCAGAAAGACTGCAGAGAAGCCCAAATCATTATGAAGTTCCAAATAAATCACACGGTTATTAGCTTCAGATTGTTCATTGATTATCATTTCAGAACACAGATGAAACGTGTTGTTATTATATCATTAGTTGTTTGTGCCTTGTTAAAACATAATCACTCCTAATTTGCAGAGATGTGAATACACAAATCTGGAGTATATATATATACACGTGTGTGTTTGTCACATCTACAAAACACTATGAACCAAAAATTTTTAATTAAACTGAGTTATTATTCTCTGTATCACCATATATCACATAGGATTTTAAAGGCAAAGTATAAACAGTTCATTTCAGCAAGTTCTTCTAATGTCCACCATGTATTTAGACCAGAAAGCAGGCAATATTACGTATGAACTGATGGAAACAGCACCACAGAAATACATATATTACCTATATCCTCTATATCCTATTACACTGTATTTATATCTAAAACATATATATACTATATAAAAAGATGGACACATGCAGGCAAAAAAGAGTAGTAAATTATAAAGAATTGCTTTACAACAACTGAGTAAATATTTATATCTTCTTTTACTGACTGTACAAGAGCACTCAATGCAATTGCTCACAATAAAGTTGAAATTCCACTGAAGTTTCCTGACAACCTAACCTCTTGCAATTTTTTTACAAGATTATGAAACAGTAATTGGATTTTTTTATATTGGGGAATTGTCATAAAGTGTTTATTTATTAAATTAAATCTTCCGGTAGTTCTCAGGAAAAAATATATTTGGGAGAGTTAATTATTATATCAAATAATTTTAATTCTACCACCAAGTGATCCAGTTAGTGTAGATTAGAAAACTCAGAGATAATCACTCTGGTTTCATATGCTTACACTGAGCACAAGGAAGGCCCATATAGCACTGCTTGTGCTTCCTTCATTTAAATCTCAGTTTATAACATTAGCCTGAAGTTTGCAATTTTGACAAAAAGAAATACTCTAACCACCAGGAAAGAACAATAAAATACATTTTTCATGATCTCTCTGCATGCCTTTAATCTACTCTCTACCAACATACAAATCTTAAAATATTATACTTTCTGACTTCACTAAAGAATAAATTTTGGAAGTTACAAACTCTGTTACCTTCCCCTTTGGCTGTTTTAGTAAGTCCCTGCTTTTTGGTAAGTCGCCATCAACCTGCAACATCGTTATTTACAATAGAAAAAAACCACGATGGAAATTTAGCTATTTTGATTAAGAGTCTCCGGTCTACTGATTACCAGTTCCCAATGCATCTACATTATTTATTTCTATTTAAAATAAGAGCCTTAAATGTTGGTACAAGCATTTGATTTGTTCTCAGTGGGATCTATCCAGTGATGTGTACAGGAACAGTCTGTTCTTTGAAATCCATTTTTAAATTAAGGTTCAAATCACAGATATTTTTCACAAAATTTTGACCCAGAATGCTAGAAATATTCAAGATCAAGTATTGCAAAAAAATTTGGAATAATAAATCCCTTCCGATTTCAGCACAGAAGCAATCAGTCAGGGACAGATTTGAGATTTCAGATTAATTTTGACAACCTCACTGAAGAAACCAGAAGGCGTCAACACTGATATTCTTGTTACAATTGCATTTCTGGTATTAAATAAAAGCAAAACAGATCATAATACCGAAATCAGAATTAATCAGAACCTGAAACACAAAAAATTACGGTAATATTAGAAATAAGCGTGAAAAACCTTGAGTTCCTGGGAACTGCAGCCTATATCTGCAGCCTATATCTGTATACTACACCAAGTGGCAAAATAAAATCTCTGCCAACTGTTAGAAAAATCAAGATATGAATTTCAGCAAAAAATAAAAGACAACATTGCTGAGATGCAGGATAAGTTCAGCCGAAGCAGTTGAAGAGCAGCTGCTGTTTGAGGTTTTGGGACATTTCCTGGCTAAACTTCTTCCAGTTCCCCACACAGCCAGAAGTGGACAAATCAGACTCTGCAGCCCAGAAAGCTCAGGATTACATTGGGGAAGAAACGTGCTCATTAACTTTGATCAGATTCCACTTAGACAGGTGTTTCTCAGCTTGACCTGATGATTACTCCCACAAGTGCAAAGCAGGCACCGTGTTAGTGCTGGCACTGCTGGGTACTGTTGGCAGCAGGTTGGGATTGGTGCTGAAAGATCCATAAGTAGCACATCTGTGTGTGACCTACCACCACAGCTTCACCCCCGTTCCAATAGCAATAGGTGATTTTGTAATATGATCTAGTATTGTGAAGACAAAAGGGAAATGGTTATTAAAAGGTTCAAAATAATCACAAGGCTATGATTTCCGTACATTAGCTACAGAGCTGAATTTGTGTTAGTCACAGTTTTTCCATACAGAATGGTAAAAATTTTGCCATATTTAACCAGGAAAAAAAAGGGAGATTATCACATTACTTCCCAACTTATCTCTCTGGGTTCAAGCAGATCTCTGTCTGTCTCATGTTTTCCAGCTGTGTTCTAGACAGTACCTTCTCCTATAAAAAACTTCCAGTGCCTCTTTAGGAATAGCAAAACTGTCCCAGGGTTTCTCAGCACTGCAGTACGACCATGAGACACTGGCATCTGCAAGGAAAGTGACCAGGGCACACCTTTCCCGGGAAGGGGAAAAAGGAAGGGAAAACCAGCCAGAGATCTGGAAAGGGAGCAAAATTTGGCTTCTTCTAACACTGTTTAAAGGGAAAGGTGTGCCCTGTTTAAAGGGATGAGATGATATGACATGGAGTGACAGGCTTTTCAAAGGGCTTTCTGCTGTCACACCTGTGGTGACCATGTTACACACACCGGCTTCTCCTGAGGCAAAAGCAAGAAGCTGCCAGTGCTCTGGCAGTGGCTCAGGGCTCTTGGTTGCTGTCCCTAATTCTCTTGCTGCCTTGGGAGACCACTGCTCTGCCTGTGCCTCCTGTGGCCCTGAAGAAAGGCACAGAAAAGGCGGTTTCATTGCAAGTATAATGAGAAAAATCGCAGCAATTCATTCTGTGAGCTGCTCATTTACCATTAGAGGTCACTGTCCTGCCTAGGACACAGCCATTAGCTCCAGGTCATGTGGACACACATGGGGAGGCATTTGAAAGCCTAATAAACACTAAAGATACAATTAACACTAAAGATAAACACTAAAGATACTATTTAAATAGCCATTAAAAAGAGCTTGTCGATATACAAGTCCTGTAGAAAACCGAAAAACAATCAAGAAAAATAAAGACTACCTATTAGAACATGACAATTATATGTGCTTAAAGGTCCAGTAAGGTATTGAGTAGATGGCTTATAATAATTAAGAAAACTACTTAGCCAAAGAAATACTGTCTTTAAAATGCTTCTCTTTTTAACATGGAGTTTTAATTCTTGAATAATTATTAATTGTTATGTACTTTCAGCAAGAGATCTGAATCTGAATGCAATGCCTTAAATGAGTACAGAGGATACAGCAAAAAAAAAAGATGATGACTCAAAGTTTTGTGTCCCAATCCAGTAAGATCTGATGTGAAATTGGAATTCTGAAAGCCAATATCAAACCAAACAGGAGAGCAATGATTACTGCATTCAGTCATTTGCACTGAAGGCAGAGAGACAAGGACATTTCCCTTCTGGAAATTCTTTTTAGTTCACCCCAGTGCCTTGAGAAAAGGATTCTCTAGTTACTGTGGTTTGTATGCCAGTACCTCACATGTACAACAACATGAAGAAAACTCAATATTTGTTCATATAAAGGACCATTTAGTGCTTTATGATACTCTTTGGATTAAGCCCAAAGTTACCAGGAGTTTTCTGAAATTCATTATAACTACTGTAAAATACTGTAATGGGCTTAAAATCCAATGATTACAATTTCTACCATTTATCCCTGAGTTATGTGGTTCTTAATGAACTTTATTGAAGCATAAATGCATGTACTATAGGTCAAGAGCATCAGAACATAAAGATGGCAAATATGGCATTCACTTGCTTCTCAGTTTTAATTAAGCCAGCTGGGAGTATTTTAGCACAATGTATTTCAGCTGTAAAAAACACCACTTTTACAGATGAGCATCCCCAGCTAGGCATCTGCAATGTTTTATCATTGTGTTCAGGATAGTTTCTCAGCAATGAATGCTCCATCACCAGAAAGAAACTCAGTAACAGTTCTTAAACAAAGGTCACGATCTCTACGCATCGAGTCCTTACCACAGGCTGATGATCTTTGTAAAATTAAGTCACCCTTATTCTGGTACAGAGTGAAATCTCAAGGAGCAGAGCCATCTCTGGCTGTAGCAGGCCCCTCCTCAGTTAATATTCTGATGCCTCATCATGTTCTGTATAATTCACTTTCATCACATCTGCACAGACACTGGGCTGGGCACAAGAAGGGACACCTATGTTACGTAACGACAACTTTTTCCGTAATTTTTCAGGAAGCGATATCAGGTTGTGGTACTACCCTTGGGAAAAGAGAATCAGGAGCTGCCGTAATGGTCCTGATTAAGTGGAATACTCTTGGAATATGGAAATGGCAATTCTAGGAAGATTATGAAGTTAATGTTTTCATTAGTCTTCAAGCCCTACTGCTGAATTCATCCTCACATACTTATTAAACAATACTTATCTTTTATTACAATAATGAAAATAAAGAAGTGTAAGTCCCACTCCTTAATCTCCTGCTCTCCCCCTGCAATGGAGACTGAGCTACAAAGAAGTTGGCAAACTTGGCTATAGAACTTACAGAGATACTTTAATCACAGTTATAGACAATAGATCTTTTCCCAGGACATTTCAGGTAGACTTGGGTGTTAATCACACATTTCCATTAAACATCTCAATTTTGAA
This sequence comes from Falcunculus frontatus, assembly GCA_013398115.1. NCBI lineage: Eukaryota > Metazoa > Chordata > Aves > Passeriformes > Falcunculus > Falcunculus frontatus. Next base: position 3,755,723 of record VZRV01005702.1, on the reverse strand, counting down.
CATCTCTTCAAAAGACTATTTCATAAATGAACATCAGGTAAATCTGCAGAGAATTCAAAAAGCCAAAAATAAATATCACTGTCACATTAACAAGTCCCTAAAAGTGAGGAGAGAGGATAGATTTTTCTTTTGATGTTGTTCTTTGTATGAAATTATAGAACCTTTCAGGAAAAGAAGAAAAAAAAAGAGAAAAAGTTATTGGAAGTTGCACCTTTTTGAAAATCTTTTTTTCAATGTAACAAATACTTGCCAGGCTTTAGTCCAATTACTCATACTAGGAGGAATTCAAAATGTCATTCCAGTTGAAAACAACTTTGAAAAATTAGAAACTTTTGAGGAAAGGCCAAAGCATTTAGATAATTCAAGTATGCAAAGGTCATACCTTTTTTCAATCATTAATGGATACTAGGGTGTTTGTCTGGGCTTTTAATATTTGTATAATAAATATTTTTTAAAAATAAATATTATTTATTTTTCTATATTTATATATTCTGTAAATATACCTGTGAGTACAGGTTTACTACTAAGGAGTTACTGACACGTGTGGACAAATACACACATTCCTGGCAGGGCGAGGAAATGATGACATTGCTGAGGGAATAACTTGACTGATAAATTCTAAACTGCCTTTCTGTGATCTAGTGCTGGTTTTAATTAGATAAACCCCCAAAACACTTCACATTAAGATGAAACTAATACAAGGAGCAGCTTCAGACTTTGAAGCCTTTGTTATTGTTTCTCATGCTCCCTTCCAATTACTAATAATATGCTGTTTTATTATGGTTAAGTATTTGAAGTTAAGTACAAGTAGTTAAGTGTACCTGAAGAAGGGGACCAGGCAAGGTGTTGAAGGAACCTTCACTAAGGCAAAAGTAGAAAGGGAGGCAAAATACATTTGTCCTAACAGATTTGCCTCTAAGAATTGTCTGCCTTGCTTTGAAAAATTCCTTGTTCAGTGTTAGCAGAAAGTCTCTATGTACTTCATTATTATGAAAGGAAATGTGGAAGAAGTACCTGAGCTTAATGAGATTTTGGAAAATAAATATACATCTTGAGTTGCCTGTGTGGTGGTGCTTTTTAATGAGTTTAACTTTTGGTGTATAAATAAACACTCTGTTAGATACCATCTGAATAATGTGCAAATTAAAAGAGGCATAGGGTAAGCACTTCGATGCAAAATTTCATTCTTTTTACAGTGCAGTATTTGCTGTTTGTTATCTTCTGTAGGCGGCAACTGATCATTATTTCCAGGATGTGCTTAGGGAAATCATGAAGTGTTTGTTTTAGATAATGATGTGCAGCATTCATGGCTACTTGTGACTTTCAAAAACTGAAATTAAAGATCTTGAAATATCAAGCATATCATTAAAATATCCTTCATCGTTCAAGACTTTTGCTAGCTTCATTTTCATGTAATTGGGAAAAAATGTTTTCTTGAATGCTTTGCAGTATGATTTAAGTTAAGCATAAGTTCACTTAGCTGAGTGGATATAATTTGATTTCATAAGAGCTGAAGTACAGAACACCAAACTAGTGAGCTGCTCTTCTGACCTGCTGCAGGCTGTGCATCAGGATGCCAGAAGCTTCAAATACCTTTAACTACTGAGTGAAAAACAACAGCCTCATTTATCAAACCCGCTTTTCCTCCATCCTCAGCTGACTCTTCCAGTTAATTAACTGGCCAAGGTCTTTCTTCAAGATTTCATATGCTGGTAATGTGACAATGTAGACCAATGGCAGCAAGAAAATTGTCAGCTTTTGAAAGGTGCTGACTGAGATTTGGCCATATGCAAATACCTTCAATGCTCTACTAAGAAGGAAACTAAATATAAGCTGACTTGTACATTTTAGAACGTGGAGAGTATACTTAACTTTGTTTTTCATCCTGAGGAACATGACCAACATCACTTCTCATGTCCACTGCATGGATTTATGTCCTTTTTTTATTATTTTCCTTTCATGCTGCTATGATTCGGCAAAGCACATAGAATTTGCTTATGTTTAATACCTTACAAAGAGAGTAACTAAAAAATCTTAGGGTTTGGGGGTTTTTTTAGTGATAAACATTGAGATATTTTCCTTGTTTTAATACTTTTTGAGCCAGTATGGTTCACTTCTTAGTCTATTTCTCTTCTCCAACTAACTGTTCAACTTAATAGAATTAGTGTCACTCAGTTTGATAAATTGGGTCAGGGAGGGTCAGGAGTCCAAAGCAGCCAAACTTACTTCAGAAATGGCAGCAGAAATTCACTGTTATGGGCACAGGTTAGAGGCCAGAAGACTCTGAAGCACGGCAAAGTTTAGTGGTATTTGAATGGCATTATCCTTGTTGTGACACTAAGTAGGATTCCTAGCCGAGGGCTGGGACCCAGACACACGACGTGTGTAGCAGCACAGAATCAAAAAGAGATCTGTCCAGAAGGAGCTTATCACCCATGCAAAGAGATTGGAGACAGCTATGGAACCACATGCAGAGCACAGCACAACAAGCACATACAGATATTGCCTGTTAGTGTCATAAATTGTGGTGCAAATACATCAACAACCTAAGTGCAGCCAATTCTTTTTACAAACATTGCTGGAAATGAGATTCTTAAAGAGAAATACAAAGTTGCATCTGAGAACATCCTTCTGAGAGCTGATTAATAAAAAGATTTCTCCCAGCTATATTAGAATTACAGAATTTTAAAATGCCTTTTTTTTTCTCCTTGGAGAGCTTTCAAAGTACTATTCAAATGCAGGCTCATTTCCCATAAATTCATAAAGGAACATCTGGACTTAAAATATCCTTTCATCCTTTGCACAACATTTTAACACTTTCCCCTGATACTATTTTTGCCTTCCTTTAGGATTTATTATCTCCTAAGTAATTACCTTTCGTTTCTCTTAGGTGTAATCATTGCTTGGGTCAACATTTTCAAGGAGCTCTCACAGCTTTAAAAATGTGGTAATCAACATTTTCAGATCATTATTTGCTGTGCATTTCTTTCTTGCCTCCTCTGCCATGGCTGCCAAAGGATTTGTTCTAGCTGTCTGTGTTGTACATGTGTATTCAAGTGCTTCCTTCTTTTCATCTTCCAGGGGTTGAATATTCTCTGCTTTTAATTTAAAATTGATCTCTAATCATTAAATTGACTTGAGCACACAAGAAGAGAGTCAATAAGAAGGAAACTGTGATGGAGAATAGGCAAGATTCTTCGACTTAGACATTCAGCTGATGGCTACAATGTTGGTTTATGCAAAAGTGTCTTCCCAGAACTGCCTCTTCTTATATCACACAAATAGCAAAGAAGTCCCATAAACCTTCATGGGTTCACACAAGAGGTTCTTGCAGCACTATTCCTCTGCAAAGCAGGTATTTACACGCTTCACTGAAAAGCACAGAGAGCACCTGCAAAACCCTTTAGCTATCCTGGGAGATCTGTGGCCATGGTTACACAGCTGCTTTAATCCAGCATAAACCCAGTCTGCCAGGGAAATGGAGGCTTCTAAATTCCTTTCTCTATGAAACTACTCCTTCTCATTCCCTCACCAACCCTGGCTTTAGCTCTCCAATGGTTGCACAGTGAGTCTGATATGGGAACTGATGCAACTGCAAACTAAACCAGCAAGACCCCTTTGAATATCCGTTTTTAGTCAAAGAAGCTCCCTGATATAACTCATTGCAAAGCTCTACAAGCACCAGCTCTGGAGAACAGTGAACATATGCTGCTGAGGATGAAGGGCAGGGACTGAAGATACTGCTCTGTTTAGTAACAGTGAGCTGAAAATCAACTGAAAGCAGGTGTGAAGTTGCAGCCCAGTCTCTTCTTTTCTGTGCCTGAAAATGTAGCTCCATTTCCAAACTTATTGCCACTGGTTTGTTCTCTCAGTGCCTTGTTCTAACAGTTTGAACTCATGCTAACATTACTTTCTGCTGAACACAGGGAAGAACATGCCTCAAACAGACTCAGCTCCTGGTAAACAGGTCAGATGCTCAAGACTCCTCTCTCCCAAAGCATTCCTGTGCTATGGCACTGGAGCAGGAAGGCACTCACAATCCTCTGCTGAGGCTGAGGTTTCCAATTTTCACAAGGGTTCTTAGGATTCTGAGCTTCCACCAGGTAAGCAAGACCTCAGCCTCCCTCCTGCTTTGCAACCCCACTAATCAGATGTTGGCCATACGCACAAATATCACACACACGTTTTATCACCTTGCTAGTAATGGTCTTATTCACAGGAACAGTTCAATAAAGTAAGTAATTAAAGTTTTTGCTATTATCATCAAAAATTGACGCTGAAGAATAAAATATTTGGAACAGACGTGGTCCTATATCAGAGTCTGCATTGAAATAGTTAATACCACTTAATCTACAGGCAAATAACTCCTACAACACTCAATTATAAGGTCAAAAGAAACATTTTGTCAACTTTTATGACCATCTAGACCGTTAAGCTGGAATATATATGCTTTAGGGGGAAAAAATCGGTTAATAGTCTCTCTGATAAGAACTTTCCCAAGCACATGTATGTTTTAATTTTTCTCTCTTCTCACACCTATGTATAAAGAGTTAATGTATGTTATACAAGTACAGTTATATAATTTTAAAAATCCTCATAGCAAAATTTAAAAATTTTGTGGAACTGTATTATTTTTAAATGTATAGCCACATACCCATGTATGATGACCCAAAGACAAGAAATGTTAATAAATAGTTTGAATAAAAAGTATGTATATTTTTAAAGCATTTAGACATATTACTGCTTCCCTGCTGCACCAACTCACAAAGCTGGCTAAAGAAACCTGGATAATTTTAAAGAGCAAATCTGGTGTTGCTCAGCAACAGCACACCCTGATAGAAAGGATGCAGGATGTTGGAAGATTTAATATTAGGGAAACTGTGCTTGCAAGGGGAAGAAGAAGAACAAATACAATTTAGTCATAAAACGTCCATAAAATTGGGACAGCTTAAAAATAATAATCAGATGAAGTGATCATGCTAATATTAATCTTTGCATAATAGAGCTAAATAAAAAGTTATTGCCTGGAACCAATGAGCTGCCATTAAAGTTCATTAAATGGCATTGATGTTTGCACTGTCTTGATATGATATGACATGATATGATGAGAAAGAAAAAGCAGTGCATTTTATGAGAATTTGAGAGCAATCTCATGGCTGAAGACTTCAGTTCTGGCACTAGCTTGGATGAGTATTTGCTAAAGTGAGGACTGAGTAAGAACCCAGAACTTCACACTTTGTCTTGGATCAGAGGAAATCCAATGCTCTCAAAGGAGAAAATGTCTTAGATGATACAGGCTTCATCTCTACTTTGGTCCCACAGAAGCATCTCCCCTAGTTATTTATTCCTGATCAGAGTAGCAGCCCTTCTTTTGGTCACAGTACTCTGTGATTTTTCATTTTGAAGCCACACTGGCTCAATGTTCCATAGTGTTCTTTCTTACTGAACATAAAAATTCCACAGACGATTAATTTTCTGTCTCTCTTTACTCAGTGATCCCTTCTATTACTGTTGGGTGCTATTGAGAACAACTGCAAGGGAGGCTGAACCTGCTGAGATGGTAGAAGGCATGGCAGGGTCTAAGAGCCAGCAAAGACAGAAAAGTGATAGAATCCCACTTAGTGCTTTGGTAACTGAGCAGCCAGACCTATCTGAAGAAGAGAGAGGGCCACACACTAGAATTCACTTGCAAGGCTGCTTACACAAAACAGATTCTGTGTCAGCAGCTCTGAGGGTACGTCACTACAAACACATGCTGCAGTCCCCATGTGTGACAGACTCCAGGGCATCTCCACTGATGACACCAACTCCAAACATACCGCTTGCAATCCAGTACAACGTGGACAGAAAATCTCTGCCTTGGTCAATTTTACCAATAATATTTCTTTTATGGTAATATACAGGACAAACAGTGTGAAGGTCCTTCTACTCATAAACCATGAGGATGGAACTCAAGGCATGGGACTGGCTGCTATATCTCAGTCTTCCCATCAGCTGTCCCTCTGTAATCATTTGCCACACTGCATTGTACATTAAAACCCTCTTGCTCTTCCTAGACATGTAAGTGGACACTTAAAATGGGCTTTAAAGTCATAACTACCTGAAATTTCATCAGCCTACTCAGAAGACAGAGATTTTCTCAGAAATAAGGTCTGTAGGAGTAAAAGGTACACCTGAACAAGACATTAGCTTCTGTTTTGCTCATCGATTCACTGCTGAAACAGAATCATTAGGACTGAGCAAAAAACCTGTTGCTATAATGTTTGATTCTCAGACACCTGGTGACAGCACAGTCATTAGCAACTGCATCACTCTTCTCTCCGTCCTAACAGTAAATGTCAAACTCTGCAAGGTTCTTTGTTGGTTCTCCAATGTAAAACTTATTTTATTAAACAGGAGTGATACCATCTTGCCTTTTAAATGATTGGCTGCATGGAAAATGAGTCTGACAGCACACCTCAGTGAATCTGTCCTCTGGGTGACTACCTTTTCTATGACCCAGTGATACCCTTAGCTTGTCAGAAGATATTTACATCAAATAACATCAAACTTCCATTGAAAATACAAAACAAAAGCCCTTCAAGCACCTGCTGTCTCAAAATGACAATGAAAAGTGTTTACTAGAATGAAAAAGTATAAATATTTCATAAAAATAAGCATTTCATTAAAATTTCATACTTATAATTTCCGTTCTACTACGGGAAAAGGATTTTAATTAAAATATACAGAGCACAAGTGTAAGGTAAAAGACAGAACTAACACCTCAGGAGAAGAAAAAAAATGGAAGGAAGAAATTATCAAAGTATTACCATGCTAAAGATTTGACCTCTCAGATTTTCCCATTGCTGACACTCCTTCTCTCAAAAGGCACAAAGATCTCAGCACATTCCTGTAAGTGATATTAAAATATTGTTGAATCTTTGTTTTCAAAATGTTGGGATGTGTTGGGATTGTGCTGCAATCATCAAAGCAGCTTGAAGCCAGTTTTGCATCAGAGCAATGCCAAGCCCACGACTGAGCCCTTTAGTACCTATGTCAAAAAGAAATCACGCTTTTCTTAATGATAGTCAATGATGATATTTACAAAAGGAATTGTGAAGATGGGGAGTTATGTTATAACTCAGAAGAAGGTTGTTGGAATGAAGCGGAAGAACTACAAAATAACAATGCTGGAAAACAAGTCAGGCTCGGAAAGTCGAGTTCTTGCTGTCCTTTTCTTAGCTCTGACTTTGCAGGGTATATTTAGTAGAAATGTATTAAAAACAACATTTATTCTATAAATTCTTGTTATGCTTCTCAGGTATGCAGTTCTGGAAGAGTCGAGGTGCAGTGCCTTTATAACCATGTTTTCCTGACTTGCGTTTCCTCGGGTTCAGAGAAATGGTAACAGTTGAGACGAATGCACTGAGGAGGACGTGAGGTTGTTCCACAGATGCTACCTTGCTAATTTGCAGTGGTTCAGAGTCTAGAGCTGGCTCTCACGTAAAACAAACAGTGTCTTTTTGGAAGAGAAAAAACTTCTCTGAGAATATAGAACAGAGTTGGTATAGATTACGAAAACCACAAGATAAACAACTGGCCTAGGCCTATTCCATGAGTGTATTTTTCTACTCGAAAGCTTTGGAACCATTGTGATGTCTTTGAAAATATCACCAAATGAAAGACTTGGAAGTGTATCCATGACAAAGTATTTTAACTAGTAGCACTTGAATTATAGTTCAGAAATGAATATAAAAATAATCAGCTATAAAAACTATCTTCCAAATTAATTTTAGCTGAAAAGTTAGGATATATCTCATCATTCATAAGCAATAAAATGAAAGGGAAATGATTAGATGAGTACTATAATAGACTCATCAGATAAGTAGAAATAGTAGATATATGATCACTGGGAGGGAAATGGACTAAAAGTGTATGTGTGAAACAGATGGGGCAGATTATCATGAAAAGAAATCATACAGCACCAGGAAGTCCTGTTTCAAAGTAATTGTTACAGAATGCACCAAACCTGCAGGTATTTCATTATGCAGCATCCTCAGAAAGGCTGCATTGTGAACTTGTTTCTGCAAATTTTTTCTCGCACTTTGGACACAGATGTATAAATGTAATGGATTCAACTCTAACTTGTCAATGCTTCCTTCCAATTGCACACCGGCAATAATTCCATAGCCCATCCTGATGTAAGAAATCTGACTATGTCCTTCATAGGACATATTAATGATAAATTATGATCAATGTATATTTTTTGTGTTCATATCCTTCGACCATGTAGTGGATAAACATATCAGAACATGAGACTGACTCTTGCCAGGTGTCTTATAATGCAAATTACCGTAGAAATTTACTGATACCAAGTATCTGCTCCAAGAGCCCATCTCCATAATTGTAAAACTGCATCCAGCAATATCTGTCAAGAAAGTGAGGCAAAATCCTAAAAAGTCAGCAAGTATTCCCCTAATAGGGTAACTTGCATTCTTCAGACCATGCAGCAGTTTTACCTTCAATTCTGAACACATTCTAAATTGTAATCTGTTTGGAGAGATCTGCGTGCGATGAAGAAGGAGCTTGTTGCCCTTTTCAGTTTATAATGTCACCAGAAATTAAGTCTATTTAACAGATGTGGAATTCATCATTTCAGCCTTTAACTTGCATTAGAAAGTCACCTTTTTGATAACTGATCCCACTGTGTGTTGTTTACACTGCAAGTATCAAAGTAATTCACATTAAAACAAGTTTCCTTCAAACAAAAAAAGAAGCACTTTCCTTATACTGTATCTAAAGAACGAGTCTCCTAAAACCCCATTTCTGTGCAGTTTAGCTAAATAAAATCCTTGCAAGCAAAATAAATTGAAATAAAAACTAGTTGCACTTTAAAACCCAGATCTTCACCCGGTCATCACACATTGACAACAAGAACATTTTTTTACCTAAATTCCTTAAAAATAAGGTGGACGTGCTTGTAACTGAAACTATTCCAGTAACATATAAACTGACTGACTAAACTAATGTTGGTGTTCCAAATCAACTTCCCTTACACAAATTTACAATACAAGAATTCATTAAGACAAGGAGGAAACAGGTTTGCTATGTGGAATAATATTTATCTAGAAGCTTTGACCAAGATAACTTATCCTCAAATTCCAATAGCAAATTAGTTCCTTTCTCCTACTTCTCTGCATTTCATTTACATATATACCAGGCCCTTTCATAATAATCATAACAATTCCCTCAGCTTACTGAAATAAACATTAATTCAAAATAAATACATCAACATGCAGATCCTCAAACTGAACAGGGGAAAGAACAAAAACTACTGCACATCAATTCCCCCACACTTACAAATTTCTATATTTGTCAAACTGTGATTAGTCACAAAACTGAACTAAAAATAAAAATTTTATAGTTTCATAACAAATCAGGAGGCAATTCCAAAAAAGCACTAGTGCCATTTCCAGGCAAATGAAAACACTTGTTATCTTTTTTTTCACCATTCCCTTTTTTTCCCCTTTTCTAATACAAGCAAACACTAACAGAAAAAAACTTGATCCTACACTCATTTACACCAGTTTTAGAGAACTTTGTCAATTATTTTCAGTGGAGGGACTTTTAGCAGCATCACAGTCCTATGGTACATGTCTGGTTCAGCTGCAGTCAGATTGTTCATTTGATTCAAGTTAGGGACAAATTGAAGAGCTGGGGATCTACAGTACAGAGAAAGCAAGACTCAGTTCCGTACCTAGAGATCTATACAGATTAAGGAAAATCCATGACAGTCATCAACATGTCAAACCCATAATTTTTTTCTGTGTCTTGTGATCACTGATTTTAGTTCAACAAATTTGAAAGAAATAGCGGTAGGATGTAGGCAGCTCTCCACCTGGAGTAAGTTGGACAGATCCACTGAAATCAGTGGATTAGACCCTCCAGCTAACATAAATATCCCTGGGACCACTGAAGTTAATCGCGAGCCCACTAGTTGGAATAAATTCATATACTGCTCTTAAAATCCATGGTGTTACTTCAATTTACAGTCACTGAAGAAATGTTACCATGTTACATACCAAAGAAAACAGAAAAATTGGACATATTTGTAGGAAATTTTTGGGAGGGGAGATATAGGACTTTATTTTTTTTAACAAATGTCTGAAACTGTTGTAGCTGTTTGAAATAAAGGGTGGGCTTTATTTTGACCCTGTCGTTTTCCCAAGCTCAAGGACCATTGAAGTGTTGGGGGTTTTTTTACCTAAAACTGTCTCTAAAGTCAGTGCATAACATGAAGATACCACAGGCATTCATATCCCCTCTATGCTAAGTCAGGTCAGGCTCCACAGGACACCTGTGGAGTGAGGAGGGAGAGAGCACAAAATCCTGAGGGCAGATAAGCACAGGAGTATGGTGCTAATAACCATACTTTCAGCTTTAATCCTTTTGAGAAGGAAATAACCCTCTCTTGCCCTGCTCCATTAGGATGGTGAGACTGTAAAAAGATGTGAGAAGCTTTTGGGTGTACCCTTCTGTGCATTTTCTAGTTACCCAAGGCTCCTGTAAGGAGTTCAACAAGATGTTCATGGCAGGGATTCTTCATACCAGTCTAAAGCACTCATTAAAGAGCTTATGGACTATTTTCCAGAGCCCAGTAATTAAGTATTGGCAGGATATTGGGTTGCAGCTGTACACAAAAGAAAACTTTACTAAGATGGTACCTGCTCAGTCTCTCTCATTACTTGCCCCAGATTTTCCCAGCTTAGTCAAGACCACACCGTTCTTCTCACTTCCCTTCCATACACGTTGTAACCACCTCCGCCTCACCCCTTTAATTTCCCCAAAGTAGTGAAGGGAGACAAGGGCACTTTTTGGTATAATCCTCTAAGATGTGACTTTCCTCAAGGTTTTTAATTTTCTGATTTACAGGAGAATTTTAGACTCACAGAAAACCTTATAATGCTCGGAATCCCTGAGGAAATTCCAGTATTTCCTCTACAGTTTATCTTTTATATATTTTGCTCTTTACTTCTCTGGAAAGAGAAGAAAGCATGACTGGTGTTCAGGTTATCAATTAGTTAATAATTTTCACTTTTCTACTCTGACAATTAAAGTGTGGAAACATCTCTTCTTACAGAAGTCAGTCTCTACTTGAATCATTTTTCCACAATAACAGCGAGGTTTGTGTATACACATTACTGTAATAATGTCAAAGTTCAGTCATACGCAGAGTTTATTAGATTTTGTTTTATTCTTTCCCTTGAATTATTCATTGAATATCTATAATTTCCCAAAGAATAATTTCATAAAGTGCTGCAGCAATAAAACTTTCCATACATAGCACACCAATGTGAATGGTATTTATGATGTACTCAAAGGAAAATCAGCCCATTACATTAATCATGTAAAACTATTGAAAAATTACATTTAATCATTTCTATTTCAAAATAAAACCTGCTCAGAGCTTTAAAACATGTGTGAAACCTAGACTTAAATTTCATACAACATTGCCTGCAAGAGTATATATAATTATTCAATACTTCCAGGTTTGTCTGGTGTTCAGTAATTTCTCATCTCATTTTCTCTGAATTGTGAGTTGTATTTAAACTTTTTTATTTAGTCATTTTTGCTTAGAATGTTCCAGATTTAATAAAGAGAAACAGCAAGATATACAAAGCCCTGTCCTTTGGTCAAGACAAGCTCAACCGTGAGATGTCTCCTTTCTCAAAGCCAGCTCTGACTCAGGGCACCAGGGCACTGGCACAGCTTCCAGCACTTTCTCTGCTTATCCCAGGCCCTGTGACTGGCAGTACCACCCTCCAGCACTTGTGCTGGCAGCCCAGGGCAGGACACAGCAGGTTTTTACAAAGTACCACAAACTTCCTGTGGATGACTGTCCATTCAGCACTTGGATGAAGGAAGCAAAGACGTGGCCCACTAGAGATCATCACTAGAAATGTGGTGACCCTGGGATTGTGAGTAGCTTTAGTAAGATCAGTAAACTCTTTTGAATGCCACCTAGTTAGAAGATGAATTTTTCCTTATGTTTGACTTCTGAGAGCACTGAACCACACTGTAATTCAGTTTGATCTGTCTGACAATTAAGCTTTCCAGGCTTTACTATACTCTTGCCTGTACAAAGTCAAGAGAAAGTCAAGTCTGAGGACAAAATCTGCTCTTCATTAGGCCAAAAAGCAGAGGTTCTGCCTTGTGTTCCTGGCAGGCTCATGTGCGCTGTAAGCCAAATCATGCTGACATCTTTCAGATGTTTGAAAAGCTAAATAGGGTGTACCAAGATGCTGAGTATGTGGCATATGAAATCAAATAAAAAATGAGTGTGCATGATTCCTAATGAACCAGAATATATTGCCATAAAGCTTTACCTTTGTCAGGACTGCAGGAACATTCCATAAAGTCAATTCTTCAAAAGCTGGTATCTATAAATAAACAACCATGTACTTAATTAGAAAATAAATCTATGGAAACATAATAAAGCCTTTATGAACTCTAAAAAGCAAAGCGTGTGTGTATAGAATATATAAGCCTATATATATAGCTGAAAAATTTTCAGAATTTTATGGTCCCTACTAAGGAAGCAAAGAATAAACAATTGGTGTAATATTAACAACCTCAGCTTTCAGGTTTGAACATTAATAACTTATTTGAAATAGCTCAGCCTCCTGTATATGAGCCACCCTGTAGTGTTTCAGCTGATTCTGATTCTCTTTGTGCAGAAACCTTTTAGCTAATCATTTTCATCTCTGTGTGTCAATAAATCTTGCATCTCTAGGGCAATGACTTTTACTCAGCAAATGTTAAGCAGAAATAAAACCACCCAGAACAGTTTAAGCATGAGAATTTCAATAAGAATTCAGCAATATATTGATCCACTTCTCCCCCTTCTGACTTTTCATTACTATGTCACTTTCAGCTCCTAAATTCAATAAGATAAAAAGCTCAAATAGCATGTGACTCATGGACTTCAGCCAACCCTACTAAAATTATTTTAAATGGCTTCTTCACCAACAGTAAACTCAACAAATGGTCAATAATCTGCTCTTGAAGGGAAGAGTTGACAGTGACAGACTACAAGAGAGTGACTTCGTCTAGAAACAGACTAAAATGTAGAAATTAGAAAATAAAAAATTAATATATGCAATAGTAGGAAAACAATGAAAGCAATGAAAAGTCATGTTTCTATGGATTTCTAAATGTATTGTATTATTACATGCCCTACATTTCCTCTTTCTTGGAAGCCAATTGACTAAGTACCTACATTTTACCTTGTTTCCTAAACAAAGTAAAACTAAGTTAAAGTAACTCTTATGTAATTATTTATAAGGATCTACCACCTAAAAGCCACTTGGTTGTGTCAAATCACACTTCCTGCACACTAGATGAATAAGTACTAATTCCTTTCCCTTCATATTTATCAAAAAGAACCAGAAGATAATTAATAGCCACCAAAAAAAAATTATTGAAAACCGAGGCTGCCACTAAAAATGGTCATTGAAAAGCTTCTCACTGCTCTTATTTTCCAAGTTTAAATTCTAGCCCAAACAGATGGCAGAGATACCATGGCTCTTCAGCCCTAACATCTGAGTGTGGTAAACAGTGATGAGTACCAAATCTTAAGTCCACAACACAGATAATTGTCAGTCTCCATGGTCATCATGACAACCGAGGAATGTCCATCAACATTTCATAGATATTTTCTCCTATGGCACCCTATGATGGCTGAGGCACAGATAAGGGAATGGATGTGTCAACACGATTGGGAAAATCACCATGCACGCAATACTGTGCTCTCCATACCTGTGGAGTATGGCTGAATTAATGTATAGCTGCATTAACAGTGACTGCCAGAGGAATTAAAGTATATACTGTATAGTGCCACAGAAAGAGATGTTCAATTTTTTTAAATTATGTTCACTGATAAAAATAAGTATTGTAAGTTACTTTGAATCATTGCCTTAGGAACACAAATTTCATAGAAGTCAGCACACTTAGCTTCTTTTTTTTTTCCTTTTTTCTACTTCCCAACATTAAAATAAGTCACATTATCCAATTATACAGGAAGCATTTAAGAAAATATTTCTTTTATTAAAAAAAAACCAACCATATAAAAACATTTTCCTCTATGTAAGCGAGTGAAGTCTGGGCTTCAAGATGCATCCATGTCACTGAAGAGCTGCACCCGGCAATATAACAGAAATGCTGGGGGCAGCAGTTTTCAACAGATTTTGCAGAAAGGTTTGCCCAGGCAGCGACTGATAACTTATAAATCCAGGTAAGATCTAACACAACCCGTGCGACTTACCATTCTCTGTCAAACAGAGCCATAGAACAACTTCACAGAGATGGTGAGTTCTGGGACAAGATCTCTTTTCTTTCAGATGTAGAGCAGACCCATCAAAGTGAGGTCATGATCCAAGATTTACACCCCAACAAGTTTTTCCTGAAAATGCCAAAAAAATGGCAATGAAAATAAAGGAATTTGGCCATTAAATGGAGTTTGCACTCCAAAATGTAGGAAAACATTAAAAATCCAAAGTAAAAGGTAAAATTTGCAACCTTGTTACAAAACTTTAAAAGTAAAACTTATAGTGTTCATAGTGTCCTGTATGTTTTATGAAAATGGTATCGCTTTGTTTCCCAAAGGACAGAGGACACATAGTTACACAACTGAAGTTTCCCAGAATACACCAGAATGAAGTTCTACACAGCAAATCAGCCATGGGAAAACTTATGTTGGGCTATCACAGACCATTTTTGCCAGCAATGCGTCAGTTTAAACAAAGCTGCATTGAGAATTGTTTTGGAAATTGCATTGCTTTGTATCCTGAGATGAAGACAAAACATGGAATTCAGAACATCCCACAGACTGAAAATTACAAGTCTGTATCAGGTCCATTCTGTACAAAAATCGCAAGTTGAGCACTGACTGAAACCTCCTCACAACATCGTTATAAACGTAAGTGTCAGCAATCAGGGTTTGTGTGCTGCAGCCAACCAAAAGGTTTCCAACCCAACTTCAAAATGCTAAGTTGATCTCATCTTCTCCAAGCATCACTTTCATCCAAGTGTTGATCCCATTTGTCCTCATACATAACATTCCCACAGAATGCATAGCAACGGGGGCATTATATAAATATTCAGAAAGGTTCTCTGGAGCATTTACTTTTGCAGCGCTTCATGCAAACCTGTGTATTAGTTCATTGATTTTGGTAGATATCTTGCCCAGAAAATACCAGGAATGCTTTTTACTTATTCAAGGTAGAAATGAGAAAGTGGGCTTAGAGTTGCTTTGCTTATGTTTAAATATTGTCCCAGTTTGAGACAAATTAGGAGGAAACTTAGGACAAATATGAACACAACCATATTTTCCAACTTCTTTGACATGAGATTTCAACTTTGCTTTTCATAACAATGGAAATGTCAGGAAGAAAGAAACAGATTCTGATATCCCAATAATTTTTTTATAGTGCAGGTGATACAGTGGCAATTAAATTACAAGAGAAGTATGAGAGAGCATTTAATGTGGCCTTCTCAAATAAAAGTTAAACTCACCTCAGGCTTCTGAGCACCCGAAGTATTTTTCAAGATCACACTGCAAATTCATAAACTTAACCATAATAGAAGTCCAAATAATCTGAAGTTTGATGCAGAGTCTTTCACAGGTTGCTCCCATAACATTCTCACATAACAAAGGAAATTATGTAATTAGTCATGACAACGGACTTCTTAAAAATGCAAATTAAGCTGCAGTGTCAGTGCACTTTATTAGCTGCAGTTCAGATGCATGAGCTACAAAGTCTGCTTGTTCACTCACTGTATGTGTCCCTTCTGAGACTGGGAAAAAGAACAACCTAATTAGAAATAATCCTGCCAAGAACAAATATCAAAGAAGAAAATCTAGAAGAAAAACTGATTTTTTTTCCCTACTTGCCAGATGAGTCTATTAGCTATGATGTGGACTGTGGTCTTTATCTCAAGCAAAGATGCATTAGGCCATTTCACAACTATTTGGTTATTACATCTTTTAAAAATATAGTGATATTTTCTAAACATAATGGGACCTGCACAAAACCTGCTGATTGTTATAAAACCCAAACAGGACACTGTCAATGCACAGAATATATTTAACACTAAGTAAACGGAGCTGCAGAGAAGAAACAAGCTTTGCTTTATGTAATGTTATTGCTTAAACTCTAACTCTTGTAATGGGAAATAAAACGCTTTTTATGAGGTTCTAGTCCTTCCAGCTATTTGGTAATAATGACTTAATAGCAAAGTTTGAAAGTAAACCCAATTTTTAAGCGAGCCAGAATCCTGGGTCTTTGGAGACTATCATTGGAGATCAAAGTCAGTAACAAATATCCAGAGCTGAGTAGAGAATGTCAGGGTGGTTTTCTTAGTTCATAGAAGCTTCTGAGTTTTATATGGTCTCCTTGCTAATTAAGATTCAATATAGCAGTTAGATGTGATCTTTGGTGTCTTCTACACCTGAATAATATTTTCTGACATTTAAGTCAAGCTAAATCTGAGTGTCTTAGTGACAGTAATGAACTCTATACTCAGAACTATATTAAAAGAAGGTTTCCCTGGTTGGGTTTCCTAAGTTTCTTTTGCAAATGTGGAGGTAGCAGCAGACTGAGGTCTTTTTCAGTTAATCCCATGACTTGTTACAATATTTCAAGATTAAGATAAAAACTGAGTGTATCTCTGTAAAGAAAAATGTAAAACCTTGTGAAATCTGGTTTTTATTTCCTATTGTACAATGCAGTGTTTCTACAAGTAGTACCAAAAAAAGAAAAAAAGGCCTTTTTTAAGACTGAAAAGTCTGGGAATTTTGAGACAGAAATTCAGTCCAGCAAAAATCACTACTTCTATCAAGGCATAACTCTTATTCCATAATATTTTCTATTATCATCATCAAAAACCATAACATTGGGTTCTTTCTTTTGACCTTTACAATTCAGTGTATTAGTCAGAAATAACTCAGAGAAAGAGGTGTGTGAAAGATTCTCAGATTCTGAAAAGGAGACCACTGCTTTTAAACTCTTATTTTAGACTGATACTAAAACAACAGAAAAAGTCATAGGTAGGAGAATGTGAAAATTACAAAGAAGCCACAATAACTCTCATACCATAGTATAAATGTTTCCAGCAAAAACATAAGCCATTAAATTGCAAACTCAGGAATAACAACTTACTCAGCAGAACTGTAGGGCTCCCTGCCAGCTCTTGAGTCATCACAGAGTGTTGGTGCCACATGTTTCTCACAGCAGCTGAATTTTCATCAAACTCTGCAGTATAGCAGGTAGAAAACTATCACAGTCAAAGGAAGAAGTCAAGTATGTGCAGACAGTGATATGGAAATCACACTAGTCTAACTATGAGCAGAACTGGTCATTAATAGGTCAAACCAGTAGTAGGAGAACTGATCAAAAAATGGGAACATGGCATTTCTCAAGATGCCTTATTTTTTTTGTTGGCAAGGCTCAAATTCTGACTATTTTATTCCTAAGGAAGATCACTCAAACCAGAAAAATTAAGCATATGCTAAGGAAAAGTAGATTGTTAAGTGCCACCTATAGAACAGATTTCTCAGACTGCAGCAGATACTGAAGATGTCCTTGCCAGCTTGCATGATTGACAAATATTAGATTTTTGTATTGATGGTCTTCTAAAAAAGAGACAAAAACGTAACATTCCAAATTAATATTTGACATGTTTTTAAAAAAATGCATATTGTACATTTAAATGTTTTTAAATTGCAAGAGGAAGAGACTTATTAAAAAATAAAAAGGATTGCACCTAGAGTTTTGATTTAATAACTGAAGTTCCTGCCCTGTAACTGAAGTGATATGTAATTTCCCATGGACAGAATGGGTCCCTCTCCCAATTACATATTTTCATCCTTACACAGTCTCTGCCACTCGCTTGACTTTTAGTGAGTTCATTCAACTGTCCAAATAAGCAGAAAAATACTGAGGTT
>VZRV01005702.1:3702291-3737695 GCA_013398115.1 Falcunculus frontatus | reverse complement strand
GGGGCTGTTTGTTGTTCTTTGGTTGGTTGGGGGAATTTGTGATGAGGTTTTTTTGTTGAAGGCTGTTGTTTTCTGCTCATTTAGTCAGATTTAGCTGAACCAGCTCATGGTAAGTGTCAGGTGAGTCCCTGAGCCAAGGGAAGAAGACGAAGGAAGGAACGTGTTGATTACAAACAAGCAGAAAAAAGGAAGTAAGAAGTGACATTGTTGTTTTTGGAGGTTGTGAGCTCCTGCTCTGGCTCAGACATAATGAAAAATTTAATACCAGAAATGAACGTCTATTAACCTGTGCAGGAAAACATCCGAGGATTTTTTTTGTTTCTTACAATTTATTGTCAGCCCCAATTCAATCTCTTCTTCCTATGATCCCTAAGAACGATGCATGTTACATTTGATTCATTGTGAAATATAAAGGTTTTGTGGAATTTTAAATTAAAGTAACAATAAACCTCACAACCATTATCATGAAGAAGGTCCCTATCCTGAGAAGACTTCTCAAAGCAAATTCTTACCAGCTTCCTGTGGCTTCTGCCCTGTTCATGAGTATAAATTAAATTTACTTCACAGAGATTTGGATCTCATATCAATTATTCACTGCAGAGATTGAAATTTTGATTAGCAAGAACTAAAATCACTTGGTTTTTTGTTTCCTTCTCTAAAAGGAGGGATCGTGTCTTTAATTAATGCAGTGAAGTTCCTCTTCATAAAGCAATGCAAATTTTAGTTAAGACAGCAATGATCATGACACCATCACCTCTGCTCACTTAGGGAACATAAAGGAGGAAGATAAATACAAAAGGCAGAATTGAGGATTAAGGCCCAAAGTTCAGATCTAGGCACTACCTCCAAACAATCACAAAACTGGTTTTAATAAATTTCAGAGATACTTTAGGCACAAATCAAGTATTTCCCTTCGGATTCTGTGTCAGTGCATCTCAGAGCTGCTCTAGAAGTAAAACTTTACATAACGAGTTGTCATGGTTTAACCCCAGATGGCAGCTAAGCACCATGGAGCTGCTCACTTGCCCACCAGTGGGAAATCAAACAACTGACTGCTCTGATTCTGATCTAAAATTGAATTTAAAAAGAAGTTAGCTAATTAGGAATCTCTACAGAGTGTCATAGTTAAATGAAAAGAGATCTGTATCAGAAATTATTTTGGAAAAAGTTAACTTGCACCTAGATCCATAGTTCCATTATTTTTTTGTATGTGTACTAAGCAGAGGCTAGCCTGGAAAAAATGCTGGATTTATGATACAATACTGGCCATGCCTATATTAGGAATAAATCTGATTTTTCTTTAATTGGGTTTTATAAAATATGAGCACAATGGTGAGAAAACATAAGTCAGTCATAGAAGGAAAAAAAAATAGAACTTTTCTCTGATAACCTACAGCCCTAGTCTTCCAAATTAGTTCAAAGTCTTCTCTCACATTCAGTTAGGTCAGGACAAAATTTTGCTCTTTCCTTGCCTCCATCTTTCTTATTCTGGGATCCATCATATCTACATAATTTCTCAAGCAGTTAAGGATTTTGCAGTTCAGCCTCTACAAATAACAAATAACTGAAATACTTTACTTTCAAGGACACATAATGAGCTGAAGTTAGAAGCCTGTGGCAAATTTAGTTGGTTTTGGTTAATGAAAATTTATCGCTTTCACTGCGAAACATTTTCTCTACAACCAGACATAGAAGTAACTTTAACTGGAAGCACTCCAATTCAACAGCAGCACTTTACAATAATTTTTTTAAAATAGTGGCAATAAATATATATCTACTTACTCAAACAGTATTAGCTCTGGTCGTGCCAGGCATGATACATGCATTTAGTAATACAATGAGAAGTCCCCGTTCCAAACAGCCTGCAGCTTACATAGACAAAATTAAGGAAGATAGTGACCATTCTGTAGAAAGAAAACTAAGGCAAAGTTTGGAATCATAAACAATATAAGTGTCAGGACATAAATAAACTACCCCAGATCTGGGAACAGAACAAAGATCTAAGTTTCCCTGCAGTGTCTCAGCCATAAGGCTTCTCCTTATGAGTACAAAGCAGTATCACTTAATAGTAAACTGTGAAGTTTTTTAATCAAGCAGTTTTTCTCTTACATATAAACATAACATTTTCTCCAAAAAGCAAAGCCAATTATTTTTCTGACACCATTAAACTCCTCAATGACTTTTCAACTTGCACCTAAAATACAACCAGTGTAACGGCCTTTAAATCCCATTTACTCATCTTCTTCCACAGTATCTCCAGATTTTCTCCTTTACCTGAAACTGGTGGTGGATTTTTAAGAAAGAAAACACCAAGAAGTAACACTGAGGTCCTGAGAGGAGATGCCTGACTGGCAAGAACCATCATAATTGGAACTTTTGGAGATGCACCTGAAATGTCAGGCTGTTGTGAGAGTTCCAAGACAGCAGTGGTTAGCCACCAATATAATACAATGAAAGAAAAGATCTTTTCCTTCCATGTTTACAGACTGCATATGGCAACCCTGACACAGTTAAAGACCAAAGCAGGGCCTCACTATTATGTGACAGTGCCTTGGGTGGCCTCATGCCCTCAACCATTATAAAGCATTGACTCAGGGGAAATCAATACCAACATATCCTGGCAGTACTGGAGTTGAGAGCTTATGAATTCTGACAAGATCAAAGCCTGAAGTGATAATTGGCAAAGAATGGTGGGATTTTTTACTGCTCTTATTGTACTTAAAAAACAAACATGTTTGGTTTATGTTTATTGGGAAAACAACAAAACTCTTCAGCTTAAGCCTTTATTACTGCGTTTAGGCTTCACATTTTTTCTTTCTCCCTTCTGTCAGTAGAGCCATTTTCAGATGAGGGTGAAAATTTTGCCACAGTTACACTATTTCTATTTCTAATACTAATAGTTACCAACACCAAAACAATTTCCAACAGTAGTCAGGGCAATGTGTGAAATCTTCTGAAACTGTTAGACCAAAGAGGAAAAGGAAAGATGGCAAGACACTGTATCTTAACAGTGGGATGCCAATTACCACTCTCTGTTAACAAAACACAGCCATCTACCAGAGGTGTCTTTGCCTCCCCGCTTGCACAAAGTGGCAATTCAATTAGAGGTCTTTTTCTTTCACACTGCTAGAAATTTTAAACAAGTTTCACCTAAAAAGATTAACGATCTCCACTTTATTTCATTGAAGCCATCATTACATTGCTTTATTGCCACCCAAGTTATTATAAATTATGGCTCTTTCACAATTCTGAAACTTTCATCTTTGTGTGCTTTTAAGGTTCACCCCTAAGAAAGTCTGTTGTAGAAAAAGGAATTCTCTTGATTATGTGAGATAGTTTAAAGAGATCTGTATTACATCAGGTGAGGTGACAACAGAAATTGGCCATGGTATGCATTTCGAACAGTGCCACCTGTAGCACACTAAATGCATTTGGCATTATTAGACTCTTCTACTTTTTTTTCCTAGCTGAAAAATTTGTCATGCTTCCTTGGTTGCTCTGTTTCTCAGTATTTGATGAAGGAAGTTACATCTGCCTATATGACAATATCATCAGCATTCAAGGTTAATGTGTAAGTCAGGAACAGTATAAACTGAGGATCTAAACAGAAAAAAAATTGAAAGAAAAATTTGGAGGTTTCTGGGGAGGTTCTGCTGTTGGGCACATGAGCCTTCAGTCTACACCCACATCTTGTTTTCTCTATATTCTCTTTATCTAAAGATGGCTACTTCAGATACAACTCCTAATCACAAAGTCTCTGATCCATCGGTTACTACAAGCTTTTGGGATTTACCAAAGCAATGATTCCTCTTTCTGTTTCTGGTCCTTTTTTCCCCTATGCTGCTATGATGCCAGGAGTCCCTATGATGGAGAAAAGATGAAAAGAAGGATATTTAAGAAAAAACACTCCAGTAGTAACTCTGTCACCTGTTTTGCTAATCTGCCATGTGGGGCCTCTGTGAAGAACTCAGGGCAGGCAGAAAACTGGGAGTTGAACAGGACATCCATATAGGAAGTGATTCTCCCAACACCTAATTTGGAAAATATGGTTTCAGCGCCTTAAATCAGCAGAAAAACTATTCATTTTAGTTATATTAGTTTTCTGCTAACTCAGTGCACTGAAGTGGCTCAGCAAGCCAGAGGCCAAGGGAGCTGAGGAAGGGTTTGGCCAGAGGCAAGAGGTGGCAAGAAGGCAGCAAGCAGTCAGATTGCCTTGGAGTGCTACAGAGCCCCAGCCTGCATTTCCTGCTGCTTTCACCTGCCGCTGGCTTGTCAGGAGGTCAGATGGGGAGCAGTGCTATGTAAGGAAATGGGAACACACAGCTGCAGAAAAAGGAGAACAGCAGCACTCCAGTGGCCCTTTAAACTAGTTTAAACCACTAGAGTGACTACTGCCCTATGTTTTTCAGTTCTGTTTCCAAAGGTGACATGCTTACATATGATTAATTCCCTCAAATGGATTAGTGAAGATATTTCAAAAGGATTTCTGGTGAGAGATCACTAAGCAATCTCAGTTAACATCTAATCTGCCCACTCAAGCTTCCATCAGGCTTGGAAAGGCCTAACAAGAAATTAGCCTAGCCTATAATATGAGGGGAACTGATAATAGAGACATGGTAAAGCTGAGCTGCACACCTGCATTAACCAAAAGCTCAGGTTTCCCTCTGATTCTGTCAATAACTAAGGTGCTTTTGTACATCTGTAAAACAACTAGCTCATTTTTTCCCTTTTTCACCCCATAAACATTCCTATTGAATGAAAGGGTCTGGGAGTTATCCCTAAGTGTGGTATACCAAATTTAAATTACAGCTCTACAAGGAAAAACACTCTGAGGAAGGAAAGGAAATAAGAGAGAGAAGATATTGTTCTATTTAAAATAAAGAAAAATCTAGCTAAAGATTTCTTGACTTCACTTTTGGTTTAAGTTCTCTAAATATCTTACCAATTAGTACGCAGTGTCACTTGGAGAAATCAGAAAATGAGAAAATCAAAGGCACCAGAAAAGTCAGGAATTGTGCACTTCTCACACTACTTTCCAATTCTTTGTTTCCTGCACCTTACAGAGGGGTCTCAGTCATAAGACCTCAATTCTTTGTGGAGAAACCTGAGCCAGTTTGTGCCACGTTGTGCCCTCAAGTGCACGAGTACAGTGTCACCAGAACTGCATGCAAGCACGTAAATGTTCTTCAGTTTATGGATAATGGAATAGATTTTTTTATGAACTTCCAGTATTTGCTTTTGAAACATATGATTAAAGTTACTACAGTGTTTTTGTATAGCATAAAGGTGTTTTTCTAAACTTGTCTAGGGAGTATATAATGTGTTCCATTGGCTGATATAATAACTAACAACATTTTCTTATGCAATTTGCATAATTTCTGTTACACTAATAGAACGATATGAGCCCATTTCTTTAGCTAATTAAGTCAGATACAAGTATTCTCATGTGTGTTAGTTGAAAACTGCATTAAGTAGCAAAAATGTCAGCACATTTCAAAGATACTGCATTCATATCTTACTAGGATTCAGCCTGTAATCACATTTATAATTCCTTTGACCCTGTGCCCCTCAGTTGAGTCAATTTACAGCACTTTTATAAAACCTTCAAAATTGAGCTTGATACAAAACTGTCTGCATGCAATAGTAGGAAGAATTAGAAAAAACAAACAGCTAGTAAGAACTAAAAAAACAGGAAAAGAAGGGGGAAAAAAAACAAACAAAAAATCAACCAAGCAACCAAACAAACAAACAAAAAACCAAAAACAAACCAAAAAAAAACAAACACAAAAACAAAACAAAAAACCCCCCACAAAACAGATAAGCCATGAAAAATGTACCCAAAACCACACAGGTCATGAAGTCTAGAAATTAAACTATTCAAACACATGTACTCTGATTTCTAATTTAGTCTGTAGACTGGACCAAATGATACCATTTATCCAAACCTTCCCACTTGTAAGGTCCTTGGAACATTATGTAACAACTACTAACAGAAAAAATATTTTCTAAAATACTAATAATTTCATAATCCCACATGAAACTCTAGAACTGGAAAATGACCCCAATCCATGAACAGGTAGGATTCCATTATTCCGTTAGAGAGCATTCCTGGACACTCATTCAACAGACACAGATTGAAGCTCCTGTAAAAGAAGCCAAGCAACTCCTACAAAACAAAAAAGAGGTCTCTAGTAGCACGGCCTCTATCACAGAGCAGCTTCAGGGGTCGCTCAGATGAGCATCTCAGCTTTTTCTTTTCTTTTTCTTGGGAGCTCTCCGGTATTTTCTCAGGTGGCTGCACAACGTGGTGTTTGCTGGGCGTTAGAGGGTGCTCTGTGACTAAAGTGGTGCCATAGTGTCACCTACTGGGAAGTTCTGCCTCTGCCTCTTTTTACGGGGCCAACAAATGTCAAATGACTAAAAGGAAAATTGGTGCATTTGGTTTTTACCCTCTTTCTGATACTCCACATTCTAGTCGTCGATACTCCTATTAAAAGATTTTTTTTTTCCTAAAAACCAGGCAGTAGCTCAGAGTAGAACAATAAATATACTGGACTTTTCTTCAGACTGCCATTCAACATAAATCTGGTAGGTATTTGGTCTTGACTGGCTGATTTCAACTTATACTGAGTGAGTTGCTGTTCTTTTGATTCCATGCCAACATCTTAATGCAAGTTTCTCTTCCATATTTTACTGTCTTTTCCTTTATTTACTACAATGACACATGTTTCCAGCTATAAATATTTCCATGTCCTCTTAGGGACTCCAATGATTTTAGAAAGGAGTTTCAAACAGATGATTCTGTCAGTACCAATGAGTTTTTGCAAGGATGGCACTAACTGGTGCAGTGGGATCAGGGAGCATGAAGTTGTGGTTCTAAAATTTTAAAAATAATTATTTGACTCAATACAGGTGCAATGACACAGCTGGAATTTTTGTTTTTCTTTAAATCACTTTTTGATTAGAACTGATAGGAAAGTGTCTTAAGTAATTAGCTGCACTAGAGGTAGAACAACAGCTAAAACTGTCATCTCTAATTACTTAATCACTGTTATAATGGAGGAATTTATTCTTGGCTTTGGAAATCGTTGAGGGTTTGGGGTTTTTTTGATGATGTCCTAAAGAAAATGTTATCATTTCCTAATACTTTTTTTCCTCAAGTGGCACTCACTTACCCCAGTACCCACAGGGAAGAATGTTTTAGTGGTTTGAGGAATGGGGAGGGAGAAAAGAGTACGAGGAGCCACTTATTGCTATTCTGCTGCAATCACTAGGAGGTGACTCTGGATGGCTGCACTGTGTCCATGTACAGCTTCTTGCCTCCTTCTTGCACAAAGCAGTGGCTCAGGACTTGTGGATGCAGCTCTACTCAGCCACCACGGAATTCTTCTCAACAAATACCGTGATTTGCATTGCTCTGTAAAACTTCTATAATACACTGTCAAACACATAACACATCAGGGTTTGGGGGTTTTTATTATTCCCAACTACAGCCACACTTTGTATTTATTCCTACCAGCCTTTTAAAGGTCAAAAACTCAACTAGATGATTTGTAATATAATCTGTTCTGCTGACTGAATAAGTTATAGGAATGTAAAGTATAAATAACAGCTAATCACAAAAGTTTACCCTTTAGCACATGGTGGCATTTTGCTGTTTTTAAATACTTATAGTGTGTGATTAACTCAAAATGTTAAGTAGCAAAAAAAGTTTCTTAAAACATTGTCCCAAAAAACCGATAAATATGAAATAGAGGAATTAACCAAAGAAACTATCTTGCTAAGTATCTTTGAAAAAGAATTTAATTTCTCCTATTCTGAAATTAATTATCTTCCATTCTGTTAACCAGAATTTTGTATTAAATGTACAATTTCCTGATTAAAATAGGAATTCTTTCAGAATAATCTTTTTCTTATCCTTTGAATTCACTATTTTTTAAGTATTTCAAAAGTGAATTTTTATCCTGTCACGTAAGAAGACAGAGAAGAGGGAGGGACAGCAAAACCAAACAAGGCCGTGCAAGATCTGCATGAAAAAAGAACTGAACTTTCCTTATCTCAGCTTCATAATGGTATTTTTTCTTTAGAAGCACCTTGATTTCTAGGGTTAGGAAAAGCAAAATGTAGTAAGTAGGTCACTTAGTCCCCTGACTAACTTATCTATGAGCCCTAACTATTTTAAGTATTTCTATGATTACACAGAACTGACATTTATGGCAGACATAAACTAGCCACAAAACAGGCTTTCAAAAGAAAACATTGTTCATCTTTGCATGAGTAGCAAGAGCTGGACCAGTGGTCTGCAAAAAGAAAACAGTGGTGAACTATTGTCATCTGCAGAAGACAAAAATAAGCCCAATCTCAAAGCTAAAAGTAAGTAGTGTAATTCATGCATAGTGCCCCTCCTTGATAAATCAGTGAACTGAAACCAAAGTTACATCACTTATGGTTTTGAGTTTTTTAATTTTTTATTCAATGCGCTTAAAGCTGTATTCAGTATTAACTTCACCCTCCTTGGCTGCTCCAAATGACTTCTTAGGATATTGTACTCTGTAAACAAAACAAATCTCTTTAACTTAGGGCTCCCTTTCAATGTCACAAGACTTCTTGCTTGCTTTAAAATAAAAAGTGTGAGGACAGAGGGCATTTAAAGCAATCAGTTGCTGATTAAGTAAATTTGACCAAACAGTAGTAAGTGGAGCAAAATTAAATCATGTGTTGTAAACGTTTTAGCATATCTATTAAGCAAAGTATAAACTTCCCTCATCAGACACTTGAAATAAAATTATCAAATGTTTCTTTAATAGTAACACAAGAAAATATGATCACAGAGTATGTGATAGCTTCACTTCATATTTTTACAAAATAGCTCATTGTGAGGCTGTAAAGAGGAGTCTGAGGCATCATTATCTTAAGGGAGCAACATAATGAGGTAAAGAGGAGCGTTTGTTAACTCTTATTTTCTCAGTCACAAAACTTTTATGCCCTATTCTTCAGATGCATTGGAAAAAGCCCATTATTTTAATGCTTAGAATTCTGCTTCTAGCCAAGACTACCTTCTCCACCCTAACTCTAATACTGGGTAGTTAATGAAAGGCAGAAAATAACTATCAAGTCTTACCCCTGTCAAGAGGTATATTCATATATTCAACTGCAAGACAGCAACCTACAGAGCTGAGCTGTTTCCTTAAAAACGGCCCAATACTGCTGGAGTCCACAAGATGGAGCAGAACTTATCTCTAGCAGCCTTTAGCAAAAGTAGCTTAAAGCCTATACTTAGCTCATCTGAATCATGGGTGAATAAGAGGCTGCTGATCTCTGAATTCTCGACAAAAATATAAGAGCTTCCACGCGCTTTGTGTAACACAAGTTGTTAAATTCTCAGTGTCTAAGAAGCCAAGAAGACAGAATCAATCATAAAGTAGCTTATATCAGGAAAAAACGAAAATATACAGACCTGAAGATTTATATTGCTGCAAGACTAAGGAAACTGACCTCCAACTCTCCTATTCTCTCTTCCTTCTCCTATTTCTTAACAAAAAAAAAAAACAACCCAACCAAAAAAACCCAACCAACCAACAAAAAAAAAAACCCACCCAAAAGACTTTCCTCCATATAGCACAAAAAGCTCATACGCAGCATCTACTACCCTGTGACTAAACGAGTGACATATCTCAAGCACATGCAGTTGCTGGGTGGAAAACAGTTAAGCCATACTTTAGTAGGGTGCATCAATATTTGAGGCACACAGCAAGATCAAATTTTCATACTGGGGTAATATCAGTTCCCCTTCATGATAGGTCTTTCTACCAAACAAAGCCCATATACATTAATGAAGTGGCTTTACTGAGTAGTTGTGTTTCCATGTCAGTGACGAGGACAAGCCCTTTTCGCAGCAGTGCACCTGTCATACCAATCCTCCACTTTAAGTTACAAGGACTTGAATCACAGGCAGAGTAATAGAGATCTCTTAAAGCTGTCACAACTTAACTGTGTAAATCTGAGATGTCAAAACACATTAATTTTTTTATTGAAAATTATGTCTGGGAACACAGATAGCAGTAAAAACCTGTACTTTTTTGTTGCTTCCCTAACTCGTTCAAAGGTAAGCTCTTTCTTCATCTTTCACGCCCTTTAACTCTGAACAAGAGAAGTGCTCAGTACTGGCTGGGCCTGTCTTGCAGCCCTGCCTCTGTGTGCAGGTGCTTCACGCTGCCTCCGGGACATGCCCTGTTTCCCGGGACCTGCCTGGGCTTCAGCACCTGCCCTGATTCCCGGTTCCTCCCCGCCTCCGGTACCTGCCCCAATTCCCGGTGCCCTCCCGGTTCCCACCCCTCACCCGGGGCGGAGGCGGCTCCCTCGCCCCTGGCCGTGGTCATGTGACCTGTCCAAGATGGCTGCCGGGGAGCGCCGCGCCGCCCCTGCCGCGGGAAAGGAGGAAGATTTTGAGATTATTGACAAAAAACAGCTCCCTGACGCGGCCGAACTGAGGAACGAGGAGAAGGCGAAACCGGAGGAAGCGAGGTGGTCTGCTCCGATCTTGTCGCTGGCCAAGAAAGCCTCGGAAAACTTGGCGCTGAGCTATGGCAGCGCCCTGAAGTCCGCATCCCTGGTGGGACTGGTGTCCAAGCCCGGCAGCAGTGACAGCCCGGCAAAGACAAGTACGGCTCCGCTTCTTTAGTAAACTCGCTTTTGTGGTGCGCAAATGAGTTCGCTCCCGTAAGTGCTGCTGGGTCGTGTCAGTGGTGCATGGGCGTTACTTTGAATTTCTTTTTTTGAGATGCTGCAGTTTTGTATTGAAGTAAAATTAAACAAGCGACACAGATGCAGAACTTCAGAAATGCATTATAACCAGAAGAAACCTAAACTCTTATATTTGGAGAAATTTACTTTTGTTTTATTTGCTGCCTTTTCTCCTTAAAGCTCCCCTCACCAGCAGCCTGGCTGCACTGAGGGATTTCTCAAAATTCCATATCCTCTTTCGTGTGCTGCTGGTTCCGGGAAGGAACTCCCTGTAACTTTTCTGTCAGAGACTAGACAAGCAAACTAAGATACAGATTTGTTATAAGTTACTTTTTAACTATACTAAAAATGCCTTTAGTTTAACCACAACTTGCTTTGTTCAACATTGGCATTTGTGGATCTAGCAGCCCTACAGATTTGTGGAACAGGTCTCTTAGAAGTGAATTAAAAGGGCTTTAGTTGAATGATAGGGAAAATAAATCTCAGTAATATTTATGAAAAAAATTTATGGGAAAATATATTTATGGGAATTTATTTATGGGAAAAAAAACCCAAAACCATTCAAATGCAGCAGAAATTGGGCCTGAAGCCTTGTACTGCAGAGTCTCAGACTGGTGCTTAATTGTTCTGGAGCACTGGAGCTCAGCTTTGCTCTGTTTGGTGCTGACCTTTTTGTTTTTAATGGTACTGAGTATTGAAAGGGAAGTTCCATGGGGCTGAGTTGGGACAGCATGGGGAAATGTTACTGCTGATGGACTTCTTCATTTTTTATGAAAATTCCTCGGTGTTGCATAGTCAGAGTTGAAGACCAATTGTCCTGAAAAAATAGACTCTTTTCTTTTCCTGCATCTCAAAGTCTCACACCAAACTTCTCTCAGGTTTGTTTCCTGAGTGCCCATCTTGTGCACCTAGGATCTAACCTGACAAAGTGCAGAATATCCCATTTTCTCTGTTTGCATTTGGAATAATGCTGTGAATAGATGTAATTTAAAACAACATACAGCATTTGGTAGGGAATAAAATATTCTCTTACCTGAAATGAAGCTCCCACACTTAATGGAACTTTTACCATAATCTTTCAGCTTCTTCCTTGTAAAGTAAGGGAACACACCACCACCTCCCCAAATTGTTCAAAGGATTGAGATAATATGTTGATGAGTTTTATAGAAAATTCTCTACGAAAAATCTGTTAGTAACTTTATATGAAATGTGAACAGGCACTAAAACACCTGTTCTACTTGTTCAATATTATTTGCCTTTGACCAAGCACTATAAATTTAATTTAAAGCAGGTATTTTTAAGAAATAAGCCAAGGCCTGCAAGGCCACCTGTGGAAAACTTGGAGCTTGTTCCCTGCTGTCATCTTTTTCCAGGGATTTTATAACCTCTACCTGCTACTTCAGATCTGTTGATCACATGTTCTAAACACGTAAACCCCATCCTAAAACCAGTGTCTGCCACTGAGGAAATTGTGTCCTGCCTTGCAGAGAGGCCAGAAGCTTCAAATCTAAAGAAAACAAATGAAGAAAGACTTGCAGTCCCAAAGACCAAGGGATGGAGAACTGTGAGCTTTCCTTTGTGCTTCAGTGTTTTCTGACTTCAAAGTGTGCTGAATAATTACAGTAAACAAGGCATGTGGCTTCAAAAAGATGTTGAAACAAATCTCTTGAGTTGAATAAGATACAAAACTGTGTGACTGCATTCCTAAAGAATGCAGCATCATGTCTGTGATCTTTTGCACTGGGGTAACCTGATTCCTAATCTTTGATGCTTGGCTTTGGTAGTGTGTCTAATACCTGTTTATTTTGCATGTACCAACCTGCACAGTTTAGCAAAAGATGTACTTGACTGTGTAAATTTGCAACAGTCTAAAAAATATTGTTCAAGTAATTATTTAACTTAATGCAAACCCATATTGAGACACTTCTTAGTTTAAAATTGTGTTCATAAAGAGCATTTCATTCATGGTATTTTATTTTTTTAAGTCTTGTGGGTAATGCGTGTATCTTGAGAAAGGCATAGAGGCAAAGTATTCTTGATAAGTAAAAATTCAGATTCAAAAAAACATCAAAATGGTTAGCATTGCTTTGAAACACCCCAGAAAACTCACTGATTTTCTGTTTGTGCAGTTTTTTTCTTGTTCCTAATGTGTAACCTGATAATATTGATATCAAAATTCTAGATATTATAGTGCTTTTAATCCTGAGCCTCATGTCAACACATTATATACAGTTTTGAGGCATCCATTGGCTATAGACAACATACAGTATACTCCTTCTATATATATGTATATATAGTATACTGTATATTGATTGTATACTATATGTACTGTTGTATATAGTGTATATAGTATATATACAATGAACTATAGAGATGACAGCATTTTATGTGTATTGTAGTTATTAAGGTCAGTTAGGTTAGAATGACTCTGTTTTCCCTCTTCTGACACAAGGAGGAGTTTTGCTCATTTTTAACCCTAAATTAACATTGTATGCGCAAAAAGGAAGGTAGAATTAATGCCGAAGAGATTTTTGCATGATCTTAAAAACAATGTTAACCATCTTGAGTGTGACTGATACAGGGCTAGGGCTTCTGCCACTTATGTTTCTGCAGAGTGCGGCCATGTGTGACCCACAGGTGACAGCAAGACTGTCCCACTGAAACAGCAGTGGCTTAAAACGTGATTTTGGTGGCCACTGGGCTGTGGCTGGCAGCTCCCGTCAGAGCCTGTAGGTGCCTTAAGGAGCTAGAGGGCTGGTCCCGGTCCTGGTCCCACTCCCCCTGTTGTCCCAAAACAGGTTCTTTCACTTGGTCTGCAAGAGGCCAATCGATGCACAGAGTGGAGGGATTTGATTTATTTACAGTTTTGTACCGAAAAGGGGCTGGGTGGCAAATCCACAAAGCCAGCATGACTACCAAAACTTTTCAGTTTTTTAGCAAACAAAGGTATTAATGTTCTTTGGCTACAAATTCCCTAGTTGTCTTATTAATTACTACTCTATCTTCTGTTGGCCAATGATATCCTCACTTCTCATACTCGTTAGTCTGCGTGCTCAGTCTACCTGGTTTTTCAGTCAGTGGTCACAATCTGCCCCTGCCAGAATTACCTTCTACCCAGTTGGAGCTGATTGAGCACAGTTGCTGAGATGGCTTTATGAGTTTCTTCCTTATCTTGGGAGTTCTGCCAAATGTCATAAAATCATAGAATATGCAGGATTGGAAGGGACCCACCAGGATCATTGAGTCCAACTCCTAGCCCTTTACAGAACCATCCCCTAGAGTCACACCATGTGTCTGAAAGTGTTGTACAAATGCTTCTTGAGCTCTCTCAGGCTTGATGCTGTGACCACTTTCATGAGGAGCCTATTCCAGTGTCCCACCACCCTCTGGGTGAAGAACCTTTTCCAGATCGCAACCTAAACCTCCCCTGACTCAGCTTCAGGCCGTCCTTGTGGCGCATAAATTCTGCATCCTTTGAGTCCACTATCAGTGCTACATCCTTTTGTTAACCCCCCTAAGTCTGAGGTCACTGAAGCATGTCGAGCCCTAAACCTTAACAAGGCAATTCTACCGACAAGTGATTCTCCCTTGTAACACCTGGACGTCACTTACAGCTCGCTCGTTAGCTGATGTTTCACGGGTTAAGTCATCCTTCTTGTTGCTTAGGCTTGAAATTGTACAAAAATCGAAGAACATCCTTTCTTAAGTAAATCTGTACATACTCCACATTTTGCATCACGCCCCGGCCGCGACGAGCCCGCCCCGCGCCCCTCACACTGCTCTAAGATGGCGGCCGGCCCGCCCCCGCCCCCGCCGCGCGCGCTGTCGCCGTGGTAACGCGGCGGGCCGGGGTCCCTCAGCCCCGCGGGTCCCCCCGGCCCGGCCCCGCCGCTCAGGTAGGGACCCAGCGGGCCGGGGGCTGGGGCCGTGTCTCCCCGGGGGCTGGGCGCGGCACTGAGAGGGGGGGTTATCCAGCTCGCCCCCGCCGCAGGATGGAGGCCCAGCGGGGGCACCGCGGCGAGGGGTCTCTAAAAGCTGCGCAGCGTCTCTGTGCAGATTCTCCCCAGGTACACGGCACTGGGGAGGCCACACCTCGAGTGCTGTGACCAGTTCGGGGCCCGTCAATGCAGGAACGACATTGAGGGGCTGGAGTGGGCCCAGAGAAGGGCAACAGAGCTGGCGAAGGTTCTGGAGCTCAAGTCCTGTAAGGAGCGGCTGAGGGAGCTGGGGGGGTTTAGTCCAGAGAAAAGGAGGCTCAGGGGTGACCTTATCACTCTCTACAAGTCCCTGACAGGAGGCTGTAGCCAGATGGGGGTCGGTCTCTTCTCCCAGGCAACCGGTGATAAGAAGAGAGGATATAATGTTAAACTGCAGCAGCGGAGGTTTAGGTTGGACAATAGGAAGTATTTCTTCACAGAAGGGGTTATTATACGTTGGAATGGGCTGCCCAGGGAGGTGGTATAGTCACTGTGCCTGGAGCTGTTTAAAGAAAAACTGATCTGGTACTCAGTGCCCTGGCCTAGTTTGATCATACATTGGACTCGATGATCTCAGAGGTCTTTTCCAACCTAATTGATTCTGTGATTGTAAAGCAGCTTTCCTTCCCCACCCATGTGCCCCCAGATAAGCAGTGTCACACCATGGAGGAGCGTGCCAACCTCATGAACATGATGAAGCTCAGCATCAAAATCCTCATCCAGTCAGCCCTGAGCCTGGGCCGGACCCTGGACTCCGACTTCCCACCACTGCAGCAGTTCTTCGTTGTGCTGGAGCACTGTCTCAAGCACGGGCTCAAAGGTGGGCACTGGCTGCCAGGCTGAGGAGAGGCAGGTCAAGGAGTCTCTGTCATGTCCTTCTGTGACTCCAGCTTGACTTCTGAATGACATTATTAATTCTATAAACATACAGTGCTAATCAGTATTACAGATACAGCTAATGTGGTTACCCTTGTACACCCTGTATTTTGTGCCTCCTAAACTGTCGGAGTGTTTTTAATGCCCCCTTTTCACAGATATGTTATAAGCTGGTAAAACAAGGTAACAAAGTAAAATTTGTCTAACATTTTGGAATTGGAAGCCTGTTATTTATCCTCACAAATGTCTCTGTATGCTCCCTGTAGTGAAGAAGACTTTTATTGGACAGAATAAATCGTTTTTTGGTCCTTTGGAACTAGTGGAAAAACTTTGTCCCGAAGCATCAGATATAGCAACTAGTGTTAAAAATCTGCCAGAGTTGAAGTAAGTTAATTGTTGGGGATGATGCATTTTGTTCATACTTCTGGGAAAAGGAATCCTTCGTATGTAGTCTCTTGGCTTCCTTAAGGAGCTCTTGTTACCAAAGAAAAAAAATAGGGCATGTAGGAGGCATTGACTTCTCCTAGAGATAAGGAGGATATCTCAAAATATTCAGAGTTTCTGACTCAAACAATGCTGTCAGATTAAAAACAGCATTTGGAAACTTTTATAACCTTGCTAAAAATAACAAAAGTCTTCACAGGTGTTTTTTTCCTCTTCTTTCCCCTACTTTCCTGATTTTTATGTCATTTTGTGCATGTGCTGGTAGTATTTGATTTGAGTAATTCAGGATGGTTGAAATAGACTTGATTTTAATGCTAGGATGTATCTATGGTTGGGTTATATTGGTAGTAGACAATATATATATACTTTACAATATACTTTACCTGAAGAGTGAAATAAATGCTCGTGTTCTGGAGACAACAGTTCGTTTCCCCAGAGGTTTGTTGTTGTCGTTGGTTTTTAGTACATAATGTCCTTCCCCTCACTTTGTAAAATGAGAATTTTGAATTGCACAAATCTACTTAATAAAATACCTTGGTTTTACCAAAACACACATGTTTTCATTTTAGGACTGCTGTGGGCAGAGGGAGAGCTTGGCTGTATCTAGCACTCATGCAGAAGAAACTGGCAGATTATCTCAAAGTACTCCTGGACCATAAGCATCTGTTAAGGTAACAGCACAGACGTGTATTCCTGAATTCCATCGTATTCCTGAATCCCTGACATCTCCTGTGGCTCCAGGGAGAGTCATTAATTGACCAGTTTAAGCTTGTTCTTGCAGCCTGCAGAGGAGCAAGTGGTTAATTATTTTTGCAGTGAATCTACAGAGGAACTTGCAGAGTATTTTCTGAGAGAGTTCTAAATCTTCTGCTTTATGCAATAAATTAGTGAGAGCTCAGCTGAGTTTTGTGAAGGCTGCATTATTGTTTATATGATTTCAGTGATGGAAGTTCCATTATAATTGTTTGATGAGCAGTGATGCCTTTTACTGTTTCTTCCAGTGAATTTTATGAACCTGATGCATTGATGATGGAGGAGGAAGGAGCTGTTATTGTGGGTCTGCTGGTTGGACTGAATGTTATTGATGCAAACCTCTGCTTGAAAGGAGAAGACTTGGATTCCCAGGTGAAGATTAAATAGGATCAGTTGTTATAAGATTCTAGTAGAATTAAGTACATCTATAAATACTTGATTGAGATGGCTCCAGATTTCTTTCCAGTGTGGCCTGTGTTGGAGCTTGTTGTGTTTCCCTCAGTGAAACAAAATAAAGTACATAAGTAGCAGTTTATGGAAATACTGTCAAAACTAATAACTGCCAGGAAACTGGTGACACATAATATGATTACTTTGATGCTTTTATGACAAATCCTAGCTTGCATGTTTGCATCAGCTGGGAAGAATACAGGTATTATTTGTCTCCCTAAATCTAAACTTCAGATTTTTATCAATTTCCAAATATATAATAATGCCTGCTTCTTTGTATAATTGCACTATGAAGGTGTGTTAATATCTTAAATATATTTTTCAGGTTGGAGTGATTGATTTTTCCTTGTACCTTAAGGAAACACAGGACAGTGATGGCAAACAGTATGTATGGTGAATTAATAATTCTAAATTACAGTTTTTATAGAACAAACCTGTCAGACAGTCTGTAGGAGGATGGGTGTGCTGGAAATCTCAAACTATTAATCATCCAAAAAGGAGAACCCAAACCAGATTTTATTACCTAAACAATTCAGAGACTGGATTTGTGGTAGTTTTAACAACAATTTGGAGAATTTGAGTCTTTAGCTGGGACCAAATTGAAAGTACACAAAATATTAGATTGTGGTTTTATTTGATTTTAGAAGAGATAATTTGCCAAGTTACCCATTGCTAACTCACTGCTTTGTTTCTAAGCACAGTTTCAGAAAGCCTCTCAATTAAGTAGCTGTCTTTGAGGGAGAGATCAGTTATGGAGGAAAAAATGTAAAATTAAGTGAAATATTAGATTTGAGACTGCAGTTAGCAGCACTGGATCGGGTCTTCTAAGGTCTTCTAAGACCTGTAGCAAATGAAAGGATCTTCATATTTTATGTGCTTCTGTCACTTCAGAGCACTTCACTGTGGAGCTGCTGAGAAGCAGCCAAGGAGCTGTTTCACCTCCCTGGTACTTCTGATCCAGCTCAGACACAAGGAAAGGATGTAAGATTTTAGCTCTGTTTGCAGGTCTGTGCTGAAAGCCCTAGTACAAAATAGCACTTTAGAATGAAGGAGTTTCTTCTCAATCAATAAATTCTCACTTTTACAACTAGAGATGGAGGGATTACAGCTGTCCTTGACCAGAAGCATTATGTAGAAGAACTGAACCGACATCTAAGGTGGGATTTTAATCTATTCTCATATACAAGCAGTTGTCCTGTTTAGCTTTTCCAGCATGACTTTGAATGTCTCTGCTGTCAGTCTTGTAGATTTTGGTTTGATATTGAAATGCCTTTTTTGATTATTTCCCAACAATCTTAGTTTTATTTTGTAGTCTTACTCTTCTGCGGGCACATGTAATGCAGAAAGCAAGTGTATGTAATAGTTTACTTTTTTGAGACTGATTAACAGAACATTTTGGAGCTATTTTTTTCAAGAGAAACTATTACAAGTGCATCTGGAAATTCATTCCTTGGAGAAAGAGTCTCTACTCTTCCCCCATAGGTTGCTCAGTGGGAGGAGCAGGTCTCCCTTACCCTCCTGAGCAGGAGAGGTGTTAAGACTTCGAAAGCTGAGACAGAACAGGGCTGCCAGCAGAAGGGCGTGGTCCTCTCAGTGCTTAAGAGGGACAGCTGTCCTTCCTCAGGTTTTTTTCCCAGCTCACCAAAGTACTTCATTGTTAACAAATGCAAGACTATAAAAATACTGTTGGAGGATAGGAGTAAAAATTAAACATTGACCCTTCATTCACTGTGTTTATGCATCTATCTTTCTTGCTGCAGTTGCACAGTTGCAGATCTCCAGAACAAAATAGACTGTTTAGAAAAGACCAATTCAAAACTCCAGGAAGAGGTTTGTATCTGGTCTGTTAAATATTTCTCACAGCTCTTTTCCATCAGAGACAAAACTCCCTAAGACTATACCTGACACGTAAAATGTTTGAGTAGATATTGGTGGGATATGGGGACTGGACGGACTGGCATGGATTGGCATGGATTGGTGTGACTCCTAGTTCATACCACAGATCCAGGGTGGATATTAGCCTTTTACCCTACAGTGCATTTCTTTGCTCAGTTAATATTTAAAAATAATTGATGAGGGTGTGAAGCAGATGTTGGTGAACAAATATTGGTGGGCACATTAATTTTGGCTGGCAGTGGGTACAGCTGCAGAAGGGTCAGGCAGTTCCTGGGGAGAACAAATGGGGAAGTGAGCAGTGAGCTGCTGCAGAGACTGAGCTACTGACTTCAGAATTGCTTCAGATGCTGCATGATTGCACAGTGGTTAAATATAGATCTGTTCTCTTCATACAGCTTGCAGCAGCTACCGACCGAATTGGATCCCTTCAGGAAGAGCAACAGCAGCTAAAACAACAGAATGAATTAATTCGTGAGCGGAGTGAAAAAAGTGTAGAGGTGGGACACCTATTTAGAGATGATGAGGATCCTTAAAATAAGTGATCTCTTTTTGATCAGCTGTAGTGAGTTCTCCTGAACCCACTGTGAACTGGAATGCTCAGCACACTTGAGCACGTTGCTATGCAGGTCACTGGGTTTGGGTGTTGTATGCTCAGGCATAAGATTTTACTGTTCTTTACTACACACCCAAAAATACACTTGCAGAAGGAAGAACAAATTCAAAGTATTAGAGGTATTAAAGTAAAAAGTATAAAATATTAAAGTATTTTTATCATTACTGAATCTTTGAAATTTCAGCTTATTAATGTTTGACATTAATTTCAGCAATTAATGTTTAATTGATTATAAAACTAAGATTTTACTTGAAATAGTCCATTGAAATACTATGTTACACATAAGAATTAAAGGGA
Source organism: Falcunculus frontatus (assembly GCA_013398115.1). Taxonomy (NCBI): domain Eukaryota; kingdom Metazoa; phylum Chordata; class Aves; order Passeriformes; genus Falcunculus; species Falcunculus frontatus. Next base: position 3,717,646 of record VZRV01005702.1, on the reverse strand, counting down.
TACTTTAAATACTTTGTGATCTTATGTAGCTGATGTTTCTTGTAGGTAACAAAAGAGGATACAAAAGTAGAATTGGATACTTACAAGCAGTCACGCCAGGGTCTTGATGAAATGTACAGTGATGTTTGGAAGCAATTGAAGGAAGAGAAAAAAATCAGGCTGGTAAGGAAACTTAACTATAGAAAGTGAAGTGAAAGACATGGGATTCAGCCTACTGTAACATTACAAATACAAGATGACAGCTGGGCACCTTTTGCAGCTGTTTGGAATTCATCGAGCACTTGCAAGCAAGATGCTGAGCATCGGTCATTAACAGTGTCTGTGAGGTACTGGGAATTGGGGCTTTTGGAATACTGGAAATAAAAGGTCTCTTTTTAAGAAACGACTGGCATTATTACAGCAGAGACATAGTTTGTATGTGGGGTTATCTGGGTTTTGTCCCTGACATATGGCTACGTAGCAGTAACTAGGAAATCTCTTTGTAAGGAACTAGAGAAAGAGTTGGAGCTACAAATTGGAATGAAAACAGAAATGGAAATTGCCATGAAACTTCTGGAAAAAGATACTCATGAGAAACAAGACACTTTAGTTGCACTTCGCCAACAGTTAGAAGAAGTGAAGGCCATTAACTTGCAGATGTTTCACAAATCTCAGGTGTGTACAGGAGGCTGGGGATGGTTTTTGTGGGGTTTCTATTGTTTGGGTGGGTTGTGGTTTTACATCATTTTTTCAACTAGACAAAACTGTGTGATGGGCATTTCTACAAGGACGTAGAGTAGTGGAGTAGTAATGGAGTAGTAGTGCTCACACAAAATCTACAGAGCTTGTTTCCATTAATGAAATAAAACTTTAACTAGCCTCTCCATGCATAAAGTAAGAGCTCAGCAAACCTTCCTCTCCCATGCCTGGTGCCAGAAATCCAGAGGGGATTTCTCTCAGTTTTTATGGCCTATTTCCTGATGCCTGTTCACACTTTACCCAGGTCTTTGCCTCCTTCCAAGACACTTGCAAGGCAACAGTCAGTGAAACCCCAGTGCTGAAGTGTGCCTTTGCTTTTGAAAGCAGTATATATTTGAGGGTTGGTTTTTTTTTGCTTCATGGTTCCATGCCCACTGAGTGCAGTTGTTACATTCAAATCATCATTGGTATTCTTATCCTGTCAATTTAATCTGGTTTTATTTCTTCAAGCATTTTCTGAAGAGAACATTTTTGGCTTGTAGCTGATCTCATAGGTCACAACTTAGTTAAGGTGGTTTGGGTTTTTTCTGAGGTTGTAACAAAACAATTGGAGCAAAGTCTGCTCTGGCATTATCAGCATTTTGTTTGCACATTCCAGTCAGACCCAGGCATGGCCTTTAGCAAGCTGAACATTCTTTGTCTGGTGTCAGACTTTAAACACTATTCGCTATTTCCTACAGAATGCAGAGTGTTCGTTACAACAGAAAACAGAAGCAATATCCTCTTTTGAAGGAAAAACAAATGAGATGATGTCCTCTATGAAACAAATGGAAGAGAGGTAATAATTGATCAGATCAAATAAAAGATCAGAAAGTCAACACTGAAGTCAGTAGAAATTTTCCAGTATAAACCTTTACAGGATGACCTTCCATATGCCCTATAGCCATTTGGGCCTGTGTGCCAGCATGAGCTTTTTTACTTTCTCCTCTTCATCCCTCTGTGCTTGCTGTCCTCTCTTCCCAGGCAAACATGCCCATAACTAACCCACTGGAAAACCAAAGCTGTTTTCATAAGTAGGCTGTTGAACAACATGCTCACTTCATTTTAGAACAGGTGTGACTTTGGTTTTGGGTTTTTTTCAGAAACAACTGCTTTCAAAAGTCGTTTTTTTTCTCCACTAGCATTTTCAGTTCAAGCTTTTATAAAGATCTCTGTGGTAGCTCTAAAAGAAGAGGGTGAGAGGGTGCAGGGAAGGAGTGAATTGGAAACAAATGCCCGTGTTCATTCCTGTCTAGGCTGCAGCAGGCGGAGAAGGCCAGGCAGGCAGCGGAGGAGCGGTGCAATAAGATGAAGCAGGAGCTGGCTGGGAGGCTCGACTCGTGTCGGCAGCAGATGGCCCAGCTGGACAGCAAATGGTATTTAATCTGAGCAGGTGTTTTCCTTCCCTTTGCCATTTCTTTGAGAAGTGTTTTCTACTCCTTTTATGCTTAGGTCTAAGGAGGGGTAGGTTTGAAATTCTGTTGGCTTCAGCATTGACAGATGTATGCAGGACCCAGGGAAGCACAGCACTTCTGTACAGTGCACAGTTAGCATCAGGATTTTGACATGTTTTTTCCAGAACATCCAATTTAGAGCACAGAGTGGCAGCAAAAATCTGCCCGTTCCAACTAGCAATGGAGCTTTCAATTGCTTTTTTAATAAATCAGGAGATAGGTATGGTCATGCTTGTAGGCTGAGCATAGAACTGACTGTCATCCAAAGGGATTGGGATTTTTGAAGGGACTTGTGGGTGTGTTCTTAGGGAATGTTAATCCTCTAAAGATTTCTAATCCTGGTAGAAAAAGCTTCTTTCACTGTTCAGACTTCAGGGTAGGGTGTCCCTTTTAAACACAACAGTTTAAAAACAGGTAGTGAAATATTTACTCATGGGAATTGGTTTCTTTGGGGGTCTTTTGGTTGGTTGTTTTTCTTCTAGCCCTTCATTGCTGTTTGTTTTCTGTGACCTGAAAATGTTAACATATGTTAAATGTTAACAGTGTTAACATTTTTGACGTCTGCTGCCTGTTCTTTCCTTTCCCAGAACACCACTCTAGTTTTGCCCTCTTTTGGACAAGATTTCTACTTCTCACACTGTTGCTATCCTTAAGTGCTATAGGATATTCTTCTGCTATAGGGTTTTTTTAGAATGAATTATTTTTAAATAGCTCAACTCTGGAAAAGGAGTTAAAATCTGAAAAGGAACAGAGACAAGCTTTGCAAAAAGAACTGCACCAAGAGAAAGATGCAACCACTCTGCTTAAAACAGAATTGCAACAGATGGAAGGACTGAAAAAGGTATGCACGGTTTCAAGCATTCAGAACAACTGAATGTGATTTATTTTTTGAGCATGAACATTCTTGGTAACCTGAAGAGGATTTGCTGCCATACATGGAGCAGTTTCTGAGGACACAATTGTACACCTCTATCTGTCTGTGTGCTCCTGTGTTGGCACAGGGCTGCCATGTTCTAGCTATGTTCAACAATGTTCAAAGCCTGAAAATCTTCCTCTTTTTGGTAAATATGGTTAAATTATTCTATAGTTTGTGCAGAACCTGTGGGTAGGGTAGTTGCCCCATGTAATTTTAAAAATCAAGCCTTATAAATAGGGGGATTTGCAAAGGAGCTGATTCTTGTGAACTGCTTGAGTAGTTTGGGTAGACTGATCAAGGTTATAGGTCAAACAGTGCACAAAACACTTGATTTTTTGCTTGGTTTTTTAGGAACTGAGAAAACTGCAAGATGAGAAGCAGCAGCTGAAGAAGGTCAGTGAGGAGCAGGAGCAAGCTCTTCAAGAAATGGGACTCCATCTCAGCCAGTAAGTTCTAGGCAACAGAACTCTTGTAAGTGACATAAGCTGGAGTATCAGAATAATACCAAGAATTTTAAACCTCATCCACTTATAAAAATCAATTGATGTGAGAATTTTAGGAGGCAATTACTATGTATGGGAAACTAAAGAGCCATGAAATGAAAGTGAGGGAGGATCTTATCAGAGTGAGCTGGCTGAGAGGAAACATTAAAGGAAATGTTTAGTTCTTACAGTGGAACTGTGCTTTTCCTACATTCTTCTGTTTATATGGAAAAAGGGGTAAACCCTGAGCTGACAGTTTCCCAGTGATAGTGAGTGGTTCAGAGGGGTAACAGGGCACTCACTTGAAGAACTGGGTTCAGTAGCTGGACAGTGGAATGGCAGGGAAGACCAAACACAACTAAATTAAAAGTCATGCAAGGCTCAATTTTTTTTTCCAGATCAAAGCTGAAGATGGAAGACATTAAAGAAGTAAATAAAGCACTAAAGGTACTCCACATCTTACGGATATTTTGACTAAGCATATGAATTTCATTTAACACCTTCAAATTTCACTGTGGTTATTCTGCTTTAAAAGGTAGTTTTTGAAAAATACCAACAACATTGGTAAAATGCCTTAAAGTTTATTTGTTTCTCCAGTGTGGGTTTCATTCCAATTTTCCAGGGTCATACGTGGCTGAAGGATGATGAAGCAACACACTGCAAGCAATGTAAAAAGGAATTCTCCATCTCAAGAAGGAAGGTAGTGTTGTTCAGTGGATTTTTTTTAAGTAATCTATGGAAAACAAAAGTGGTGCTGTTGCATACTTTGCTAGAGAAGACTGAACCTGTTCAATTCCGAATCTTGTTGGCATGATAAATACATAGGGAATAATTTGGCATTTACCACCCAAAAAAAAATACTGCCCCCTGCTTGGGTGCTCTCGTTGGCGGGGAGCTGCTGGGGCTGTGTTCAGGCTCCCTTCCCGGCTGAGCAGGCGCTGCTCAGTGCCCGGCCCCGCGGTGTGGGACAGCGCGGGGACCCGGCAGCCGCGGACCGGGCGGGCTGCCCTGGGCGCGGACCTGGCCGGGCCCGCTCCGGCTCCTGTTCCTGGCTTTCCCCGAGCGGGGGCGGGTGCAGCTGCTGGTCGCGGAGGGAGGGCGGCTGCGCTGGGATCGCGCCCTGTGCTCGGCCCTGCGCAGGAGGAAGTGCTGCTGGGAGGGACTCAGTGGACTCGGACACAGTTCCCAAGGCCTGACTTCTCACTTCCTAATGCTGTTTTTAGGCAGCTGTGCTCATTCTGACTCTGTTTTTGTAGCACCACTGCAGAAACTGCGGGGACATCTTCTGCAACACTTGTTCCAGTAACGAACTCGCGCTGCCATCGTACCCGAAACCCGTCCGTGTCTGTGATAATTGTCACACGTTACTGCTCCAGCAGTGCTCCTCTAACTCCTCCTAAGGCTCTCCCACCCTTGACAGAGCCACTTTAACATTGGAAAGTAGCCATTATTTTTTTAATTCTGAATTGCAGGTGTCTTCTGTGCAGCAGACTGGACTGGCTGGTCTGGTAATTTCCACTGTAAGAGCAGTGTAAATTAATTTGTAGGGATTGTGCAAGCTAATACTTCTCCAACTGGAATAATTAAGAAGCTTATATCAACTGTAATTTCCCCTAAAGTTCTATTTGAAACTGATTCATTTTTTCTGATTTTTATAGATATTTGTATTAAAATTTGTATATGGCATTTCTACATTTATTTGATCCCTGTAGACATCATTGTCTCTCTGTACATGAACTTCCATTTCTTTACCTTCACTGTAGGTGCTCCTTTGTGTTCCCTGGCTTGTGTACAGTTTTGTATTTGCTCTAAGTTAGAGAGGAAAAGGTCAATTTAAGAATTATGTATAGAAAGAGCTTTATAAGGAGTGTTAATGAACGTGCCTTCAGTTCACTGCAGAGTCAAAACCTGCACATTATACTTGTTCTGGAAGTCGCTGTGACCACAGTGCAGTAGTTACACAATAAAGTCTTTTGCAAAAACTGAAAGCAAGTGAAGGTCTCATTTTTAACACCTGTCAGTCACAGATCCTAGAAGAGAATGTTCTTGTCCAGGCATGCAGATCCAGGGTTTAAGCTCGATACCAGAACGTGTCTCAGACACCTGACCAGCACTGTGGTATTCTCCTGGAAGGTGCTGGATTGAGCCACTGCTCTGCAGCTGGAACTGCTTTCACCCTTTTCCAGGAAAAAGAGCGGTGACATCAGCTCACTGTGTCCACCCCTGGGACAGAGCAGAGCAGCTGCTGCTGCGGCCCCAGGGGTGTTCATGGCACCTGCTCCCTGTTCTGCCAGGCCTGGGCTGTACCGGGGATCGCAAAGCAGTTTGTGTTCCATGTGCCAGCGCACGGGGCTGTCACCTCACAGCAGGAGCAGGGTGAAGGCAGCACTGTCCCCAGCAGCACCCACACCACCCTTCAGTGCCCCAGGTTCCAGAGCAGCTCTTTGACCAACTGAGCTTCTTCCAAAGACTCCATGTGGAACAGTGCAAACCCAGAGGTGATCCCCACTCTGCCCCGAGGCTGCTCAGATTCCCCCCAGCTCTGACAGAGGCACAGCAGGGCCACGAGTCGATTGAGCTGGGCTCAAGTCAGCATTCCCCTCAGGAAGCAGGTTGTTTTCATGGCAGCCAGCCATGGCTGTAGCACCCAGTGCTCAGAATTCCACCCTTACAGTTCCTCTACTACAGAACAGGAGGGTGTTTTTGTCACTATAGAAAGGGGCCTCAGGTTCCTAACCCTTCAGGACAAATGGTTCGTTAATAAGGGAAAATAAAAGTACCACAGCCCCTGCATGGAAGCAGATTCTCTATTATTTTAGGGGAAGTTGCAGTGCTCAAAAAGCTGTAACTAAGTTGCTTACAAAACCACATCTAAGCAGGATGTTTGACAAGTTGCATTTATTGATACATGGTTGCAATAAGCTGCCGAGTCCACCGATGCCTCCAGGAAAGTACAGAATCACCTCTCACCCCCCCAGCAGTTTTAGGGCCCAGACCCCCTGCTCAGGGCACAGCCATGCAGTGCTTTGAACCAACACACACTTGGGCACTGCCAGCCGTGGGGGTGGTTTCCTTTGCTCCCCCCCCAGTTGTCACAGTAACACTCTAGGGGTCAGTGCTCAGTGAGGAGTCACTGCTCGGCAGCTGCAGGGCAAGAGCACAACAGTCACAGAGGACATGGGTGCAAGTGTAGTTACAAGAAGCTGGAGGTCAAGAAGGAGTGAGTTCCAGTTTTTAAAAGGAAGATTTATTTAACAAGTTTCACTTAGCGCAATACACCTAAAAAGGAAATCACAATACAATGAAAGATTAAATCAAGGCCTCAGAATTTTATACGAACACCAAGACCAAAATCCTAAAGTAGCCGTATTGCGTCTCAACATGTTTCCCCCATTAACTTAAAAAAAAAAAGCTTTAACATGCCTTACAGGATATTAAAAGAAATAAACTAGAACTAACATGCCAAATGTTCACTTTGATTTTCAGACACAGCTCCTATATTGGTTCTTTACAAAAAAGCATGTCTCTTTCAACATGTATTCAAAACAGTGTTGGATGTAATATGGTATAAGAGCAACATTTAACATAATTCAAACAGCTTTAACCTAAATACGCTTACTGCTTAAATACACTCCTACAACAAAACTAACTTGAGAAACGCTCCAAATTGTTTAACAGTTATAGTCTTTACTTGGTTATTACATCCTAGATGAATGTTCATTTCTTTATGTTCAAAAATACTGAACCTGAAAGGTTTTAAAACAATCCTGAATTCACTTACAGTAAAGCATAAATCACAAGCTCGTATTGCAAAACTGTTAAACTTAGTTTTTTGTTTTTTTGTTTTTTAAAAAAGATGTGACCAAAAGTCAGCGATTGGTTACATTCCCCAGCCACCACTCATGTTGGACATGTTGGACATGCCGCCCATGCCGTTCACTCCCATGGATGCGCGGTTCCCACTGCTGTAGTAGCTGCTGTTCATGGCGCCCTGGCTCCCGGGGTCTGAGGGGGAAACCGACAGCAGGTTCACAGCTGCCTCAGGCCGACTCGAAGCATCCTTGCCCCAACGCCTGTCCTTGCTGGGCCACCTCGTAAATACCGTCTACCGTGCCCAACGCTGCAAAGTGTCAGTTTACAGCTCCGTACCCAAAGTCAGTTATCGGATGTTCAACGACAGCACGAGCTCTGCATCACCCCCCTTCCCAATCCAGAGCTTTACCACTGCTCTGGGGGAATAGGGAGGACCCAGCCTCCCATGACCCCCCTCCCCCATTTGTACTTTGTTTAAACAGAGCTGGTCTCCAGCTTTCAGATTAAGAAAAGAAGTGATCAGAGCAATGCAAGTCTGGAGACTGGCATTTGCTGCCCCTTCCAGAATAGTTTTCCAGATTTCCCCCCTCAGCTCCCCATTGCTGCTTTGAATCAATTCCCCCCCAGTTCCCCAACATTCACAGTAGCCACATCTTCAATTTTCAGAGCCTGTGCTGCCCAGGTTATAACACAACCCTTCAACACCAGTGAAGGGCATGTTAAGCCAGCTGCACCTGGCCCAATGGAAACCAGCAAAGAAATGCTCTTACCATAGCCACTCATGCTGCTTTGACCTCCATATCCTCCTCCATAACCCCCACTCAGCTGCTGGTTACCTGGAGCACCGTAACTGGATTGGCTCCCTTTCAAGTTAAGAGTAAAAACGTTAAGAACTTGCCGATCAAGATCTGCTCACCATCAACAAACCCAGCCCTCACCCAACCAACAGCCCCTGCACTCTGGCACTACCTTGCTCACACCAAGGGAAGTTTAACATGCTCAAGGAAAGTGATGGGGTTTCTAAAGACAACCCTGCAATCAAGCAGCAACAAGAACTTTAGAAGTTACTTTTACAATTTCTACAGACTATAGTAAACAGGACTGATCTGTACTGTAACATACCCCAAAAGACTTAAACTTGGCTTTAAGTGACCTCACACAGGAGTGCTGCCCTTCCAGAAGCACAGCAGCTCATTGACTGGAGTCACTCATTTGTACGTGGCCCTGACAGACTTATTCCTGCTCCAGACTGGTTATGCATCACATCACAGCAGTGCCGTGACTTAGCACACAGACACCTCTGTTTAAAATAACAACTGCTCTTCACCTTATCACTTGTCTACACTCCTTTCTGTAGTTTCAGTATCAGCATTATAACTTCAAACATTTTGTAATCAACTACTATAAAAGCAGCAGTGTATCCACACACCCCCAACCCAGCACCCTCAAGAAAGGAGCACCCCAGAAACCAACCCCACCTTCATCTCTGAAACCAGCCCAGCTGGGCGTCAGAAGGGTATCTGTCTTATAGGCACAACAGCAACAGGCATTAAAGACTTGTGCTGCAAACACATTTTAGATTTTTAAACAATTTTGAGATTTGCCAGAGCAATTCAGACAATTTCTCCCAATTCCAAATCTCTCTCCCTCATCACCAAGACTCAGCTTGAATGGCAGAGCACGTGCCACAGATACATCCTCCATCACCAAACTATGTTCTGGTGTCCTCAAATAGGGAAGGAGAATAAAAAGGACAGGCATCTCCCAGATTTTGCACTACCACACTTCCAAGAAGCCACTCATCCCACCAGGCACACCACACTCAGCACCACAACTTTATTCAACCTATTAAAACTCAAATGTATTCCCAAAAGGTTTATATACCTGGCAACGTGCTAGTGTTCCAATCTTGGACTACCCCTTCCGATTCCTTGACTGTGTGATTAAGACAGAAAGTTGAATTTCAGTTTTGATGCCAGGCACACAATAAGCAGGAGCTGTACAGAACGAGCCAGCTTCTTTCAATAGCAAGCACTTGGTGGAAGTGCAGTGTGACTGTTACATACCCATTGCTCCCATCATCTGACTGCCATAGGCACCACCAGTTCCTCCTGCTGTAGAATTCAGGAAGAGTTCTACATATCTGTGTTCTGGAAGAAGAAAAGTTTTCCCATGAGAGCATTTCACACCAAACTCATGCGGCTTCTTGTCTCACTTTAAGTGAAGCTGCAGTAAAATCTTTGGCATTCCAGTTGCAGCAGACTCACTGCACTGCCGGGCTGTCAGCTCCCTAAAGCCACCTATTCCGAGCAGTCGGACTTACGCATATTTGCTTTGTCTTTGGACATAGCAGCCACTGCGTCCTCATGAGTAGCAAATTCAACGTCTGCCTCTCCGGTTACTCTGCCATCTGGTCCAATTTCAATGTGTACTCTTACAGGGTTCAGAGGTGAGAAGAACTACACACAGAACAGTCACACAGATTAAAACGCACCAATGCAACAGTGTGGGTTTACAACAAGCCATTTTCTCCAGAGGAACACTTCATCTGCAATGCAGCTGGCATGTCCCACAAGGACCCTGGGACCTGAAGCCATGCCCTGGGGAGTAGCATGTGGCACTCACGTTGTAGATGTCATTCTCCGTGGCTCTGTAGGGCAGACCTCGCATGTGGACGCAGTGGCCGGTCGTGCTCTGGAAGGTGGACGATCCGTCGCCATACCTGTGGTCCGACATCCCTGCGGAGAAAAGAGTCCATTCTAGGTCTTTCAGATGTATTTTAGTTTCTTTTGGGACATGTCGTAAGTTCAGTTACTGTTCCTATTAGAGATCTCTTACCTCTTCCAAATCTATCAGAACCAAACCCATAGCCATCGTTATATCCATTGTAGTCATCATAACCTCCATAACCTAGAAACAGATTGGACATGTTCCTTTCAACTACACAAAGATCCAAATAAACTTTCATTTCGACTACAGAAAGATCCAAATACACAGTACACACTGCAAACAACAACTAATACAACATTTCATTTCTTCTACAAGAATTAAGGCCAAGGACACATACACAGCTGGGGAGACACTACCAGGTCCAAGAGTTGCTGCTTTTCAAATGAGCAGCTCCCTGGGCCTCCGTGCACTTACCTCCTCCGTAGGCTCCACGCCTCATTCTCTCCAAGCTACTTCCTCTACCCAGACTGTTGTATCCGCGCGTCAGGCCGGGCCTGTCGTACGGACCAGGTCTCTGCATTGCCAACAGCTTGCGGGGAGGGTCGTAGTGAGTGCGCACCTCTGCTCGACTACTCTTGAAGATCTCAATGTACCTACAAGTGTTTGCACAGGGAGAAGTCAGTCTTTGATGCCTTCCAAAGACACCTCACAACTTCACATTACAACAAGCCATTTAGTCATAGCCTTGACGCTGGCACTAATTTTAAGCCAGGTTTCCTTACATTATGTAGGCAATGACATTCTATTATAAGCACTACATTACATTTAAAATCAGGGAATTTTCAAGAAATTAAAATTACTGAAGGGTTTATGTGCTCCTCATACTCTGCAGTATCCCAACCTTAAGGGTGGGGGAGCAATATTGATTCCCCACCCACCTCCCCCCAATTTAAAGTGTTAGTCAAACAATGTAGGAGGGACTGGCGTCCACTCAACTCAGCACTGTTGCTCAAGGCAACGGAAACAGAGGGTTAAAAACCCGATCTCCACCGAGAATTTAACCCATCAGAATGCCACAAAAAGCTCTGCATGTACTACTGAACCCAGCCTATGCTTCAGTGATTCAGCGTAGGCAAAAGGTGCATGCTTCAATGAAAAATAGTCACAAGTAAAATTGAATAAAAACCCTTTGTGACAATTTCTTGAAAGCTATGCTTATTACATTGAAGATTAATACAAGTAAGTAAATTTGTTACATTTCAACTTATAAAACAAGTTTAGAAAGTATCACATTTTCTTATGGTAGTAAGAATACTGTGCATGTCTTTAGAGCTAAAGGCAGAATTGGTGCTATTTGAGAAGTTAAAGCCATAGTCTCTCAACTTTGTCATTTCCAAGCTATAGTTTTGAATGCCTGTTATTACTCATTTTCCAAAACACATTTTAGTTCGGTCCAATTTTATCTTGTATTTTTGGGTAGATCTGAACAGTCTGTGCCACACGCACTGTAGCAATCAATACCTTTACTCATCACAGAGTTAGAGACCAAAATACTATTTTGATTTGGATGTTAACACTTTCAGAAGAGAGAATATGGATTTAATTGTTTACCATAAGAAAAGTGACAGAGCCAACCAACCATCCATCCCCACCTGTGCCCTATTCTTTCCTTGTGTTTCTTTAGAGCCTTTTCAGCTATTTCCTGTGAAGCAAACTGCACGAAGGCCTCCCCCGTACTCCTCCCCTGGAAGTCCACCGGCAATGTTATCCCATTTGGCACGATTTCCAACCCTTCAACCCAAGGACAAATAACCCCAGTAGGGGGGCAATATTAACATCACAAGCCCAGTCATGAGTTTTTTCTTATAGCTTTAAAAACACCAGAATTTAAACACTTTTAAGTGAATGGTATGTTGATTCTAGAACACCAGAATAAAAAAAGGCACGTCAACAAAGAGCTCCATGATCACATACCATTCAGTTCAGGTTCTTAACCCACCCTGCAGAGCTCAGAAACACTCTGAGGGCCAGGGACAGCCCCTCAGAGAAGGCATCTAATGCAGGGTGTGTTAAGAACTTCACACATCATTACAAACCTCGTCAATTCTGTGAAAGTATTTAAGACGAACTTTTTAAGAGAACTTAAATTCAAACACAGCAATTTAAACAGCTTTATATAGAACAAGTAATTTTACTAGAAGTCACTCAGGTAAAATAATTAGTCTTACGCAAACATCAAGTTTCAGCATTGATTTTTTTTTTTAACCTTTAGGAGCACTTAATTAAGAAAAAATTCATGAAGTAGTTTTCAAGTATTAGTTCCTGAATAGAAGAGACACATTCTGTATATTAAGCACATTAACAACTTATAAAGCTTGAATTACTTCACCATGTAAGAAAAAAAACAGCTTAGAATGCATATGCTTAGAAATTGCTCTTGTTCACATCACCAATTCAGAAAACAAAAAACAAGTTCTGAAATTGTAAAATTGGAAATGTTTCTACTGTATTTTAAAGCAAAACAGTAAGCTCAATCATATCTTGTTATAGCAAAACATTTAGAAATTTAATATTTTGAAAACAGTAACAAGTGAAATCCTAAACAATCAACAGATTTAATTCTTAGACATTTTAATAGTCTAATTCCAGTCTGTAAAAAACATAAAACAGCTGCAAAAAAGTAAAAATTAGTCAAAACAAGACATTATCTCCTCATCCATAAAAACTCTGAGCTAGGCAACATCAAGGGTTTGGTGGGGTTTTTTCCCCATAGGAAGTGAAAGGGGCAAATCTGGAAATCTGTTATTGGGTAGAGTTCAGCAGGTCATTTTTCTCTGGAATTTCATTGAGCACTAACTCTAGGTTGGGAAGAGGTCATGGGCCCTTACTGAGAACCTGCTCCTCACACAGAGCCCAGTGGTGAGGGTATTCTACATCCTTCACTGACCAGGGCCAACCAGCCAAGACTGGTGGTGGAAATATCCTCCCACCTGAACTGTTCAGCTTTATCTGGAAAGCAAGACACTTTTCTACAATCCTTACTTGGAACAGCATGTCTCACCAAGTATAAATTCGAGCAGCTTTCTGGCATTCCCTAAATTACTTAATTATCAAGTACTTTAGGAAGTGATCCAAAGGATTCCTCAAGCCCAGAAAACTAGTGAAAAATTGGTTTGTTTACTTTTAATACCCATGATAATACTGTTGGAAGTACTACTGGGCAATCCATACTTGTTTGGTTTGTTGGGGTTTTTTAGCATAAACCAATAGTGCTATAGCTACTACTTTTATCCCACATACCTGAAAAAAACTGTACAATTTCTTCTTTACTACAGCCAAATGGGAGTCCTCTAAGACGTACAAAACCATCATTAGCTGTATCAGGGCTGTTGGGACCAGTATGCTTCAGAACCCAATCCATTTCAACGTTGTTTGACTTGAAAACTGTAAAAGGCACTTAGAATTAATGCATCCTGGAATAAGCAAGAGTTTTTAAAGTCATTTGCCTTGAAACTAGTCAACTTATGCTATGCAAGTCCATTTGTCCTTTCACATGCATTTTAAAGAGACAAAAAAAAGCAATTAACCAAAAACCCATCAAGCACAAACACAACGTAGTCGGTTACTAGACCAACTGAGTCAAACCTTCAACGTATCTGTGTCCCATTGTTTCTCTGTCTTTTTTCAGGGCCAATTTCACATCCTCCTCTGATTCAAGTTCAGCAAATGCTTCTCCACTTGGTCTGCCCTCCCTGGTGTAGATGAAACGGATACCCAAAGCCCCGTTCAGAATTTTGCAATCTGAAAATGAAACAGGAAGGCCAGAATAAGGTTAATTATTACAGGAACAGTGTTACTTTGAAAGTTTCAGAGAGCCTAAAAAGAAGAATGTACTGAGTATCAATTACATCAACACAACAAAGCTGGCAGCATTCTTGTTACTACTCTAAAATGACCAATTAACTAAGAGGCTAACTGAAGTTACTCTTCTAGTCAAGCCTACAGATCAATATTAAGGATGACTGCAAATTAGCTATTTCCAAAGTTTTTCTGTCTCAAGTTGAATGTACTATCTGCTTTTGATCGTAACTTTCTTATTGGCATGAAATAAGAAATAATAACAATCAGTGTAAGTACAATAAACGAAATCAGAACCAAGTCAAATACGTCAAATTCCTGAAGCAATTTTAGAAGCTCCAGTCACTGCCGAAAGCATGTATTTATCACGGCGATTTATTACTGCAGAATGCTAATAATTTGGGGAAGGACACACACACTGAACACTGAACAAGAGAGTCTGTTGGGACAATACCAAGAACTAAACGGATTCAGCTTCAAAATTCTTGCTTCAGGTTGAACTTTAAAATGGAAGCTTCTCTCTCCTGGTTGCTCAAGCAGCAAAGGCAGTTGTGGCTAGCCCAGCAACTCTGAGACTAAGCCCCTTTGTGTTGAGTTCATGCTAGCACAAGCACGGCTTTGCATACCAGGTTCTGGCTGAAGCACTTGCTGCACTACAAACTCCACTGAATGCCTCCTGGAACTGTTCACTACAGCACTCCCACTGCCACACCGTCCCTGGAAGGGACCCACAAGTGACAGCAGAGCCCGGCCCCTCTCCAACCCCTCTTATACCTCCACAGCCCCTCTTACCGGAGAAGAACCGCTGCACCTCCTCGGTGGAGCAGGACCAAGGCAGCCCCCGGACTTTCACCACGTATCCCTCGCTGCTCTCCGTGTTAAGCATCACATTGGGGGTGAGGCTCTGCTCCGTCTCGGCTTCTGTGGTTGCTGGAAAGACCAGAACGGGTCCCTTGAGATGCTGCTCAGCACGGCCGCCACCCGCACCCCCTCAGAGCGCCCGGCGGCCCCCCTGGCCTGTGCCCTGGCCCTCCCCGAGCCTCTTCTGCCTCGGGCGCTGCCGCCTCACACACACGGTGCCGCTCCCGCCCCCGGCCCGCGCCCTGCCCCTTCCCCGCACGCACACATGGTGGGGCTCCGCGCTGGTTCTAGGGCTCCGAGCCTGATCCGCTGTCCGGAGAGCGCCTAGTCCCGGTCAGGCGGCAGCGAGCGGGCGAGCCTGTGGCGAGAGCGCGCTAGGAAATGGCGGCGGGTGCTCCCGCTTCCGCTGGGCCGGGCCTTCCGCCGCACAAAGAGCGCGGTCCCAGACGCCACCCTGGCGGGCCCGCGGCCCCCGGTGATGGCGCAGCGCCCGCGGCCGGCTCGCAGAGAACGGCGTGTGACGAGCGGACACCGAGCACCGCGGGCCCTGCGCCGAGCACGGAACCGGCTGCGGCGTGGCCGGG
>VZRV01005702.1:3667197-3695240 GCA_013398115.1 Falcunculus frontatus | reverse complement strand
TGCGCGGGCCTGGCCGGGGAGGCCTTGGGGGCTCCTCCGCACCTTTGAGGGCCCTCTGTGTCAGCACGGGCACGGGGAGCGGAGCCCAGCCTGAGCAGGCCCCGCTCGGGCACTGGTGGGGCCGTTCGTGTTTGGCGCAGGAGGTTCCTGTGCTGGAGCTGCGCCGGGGAATCCCCGAGTGGGTGCTGGGAATGGCCACTTCCCACATGCCCTCTGCGCCCTCAGACCACGCTCTCCCAACCAGACCACAAGGAATCATGAGCTGAAGCAACTTCAGTTTAAAATAGCTGCAAGGGAGCCGGTAGGATTGAACAGATAACAGGTGACCTTAGGACTGTGGAGGTGTGGCATCGATTCCCAGCTTTGTTTCTGACCGAGTGTTTGTGAGTGTAAAGCAAATCCCTTTGCTAATCCCCGTTGAAGCCTTTGCATTTCTAGCAGTGAGATAATTATATTTTTTGGCTTTTTATAGTGTATATTAATATTCATACACTAGGGTACATTCACTATGTGTCATTTTATTAGTCTTGATTGGTATTTTTAGTCCCCATTACTGCATTTGAAAAAGGACAGAAAATGGGGGTTTTGTTGTTTATGCATCATGAGCCATGTGATTAAATGGCTTTAAAGAGAGCTGTAATGGCCGTTCTCTTGCTATCTAATTTACAGTGAGAAATGAAGCCCGATTTGGCTAGTATTTTCTTGGTCTTATGTTTATTTAGTTAAACAGGATTCTGATGTAAGACCTCTCTTTAGAGGTCTCTTAGGAAATTAAAATCATCCCGTGTTCATGCTGACGAAAAGGTCTGGATATCCTTCCAGTGTTAGAAGAAAGGTCATATGACTTCTTTTTGCAATACGTAACTACTACAAATCTTAGGCAAAAGCTCAACCTGCCTTTGACATATCCCACAGTAAGTTTGGTATAGCCCCTTCCAGGGGAAGAACTGTGAGCAGCAGGGGCAAGCAAAGACATAGTTATCAGAAGAGTTGTGATTAGCCAATGTATATGCTGTGTTTGAAAGACGAAAATTAATTAACAATTCAAGTGGAATTACTGCTAACAGAGCAGCCCTTTTCCTCAGAGGCCCTGGCTGGTTAAGTGCTTTTGCAAATGGGAGTGGTCCCATGGTATGTGAGGACTTGCAGATAGGGAGACAAGAGATAAAAATCTTCCTGAAAACATTGGTACAGGATCTTCCTTCCATGATTTCTTCTAGAAATCATGTTTATCATGTTCATCATGTTTACCTGGCTTTTTGTTTATGGTGCAACCCTGACTCCTGCACCTTCCCCTCCAACAGTCCCAGTTGAACTCCAGTGTGTCTGTCACAGCTCATGCTGCAGCTCTGGGTACATGGGTTTTTTCTGAAAGGGCTTTGTTCTACTTCAGAATTTCACTGTTTCATTCCTGCGATGGGGAAGGCACACCTGCTGCCCAGACAGCAGGGGAGAGGAGCTGCTTTCTTTTTCCCATTTGCATTCCCAGAAGGTTTTGCCTCATTCAAGTCAGCTGGGGCAGTGAGGGCTGTAATCCAAGCTGAGCTCAGCCTGCTGGGTGTTGTAGTGCATCAGGTAGAAAATGGGCAAAGAGGTGGCCTCCAGAGCAGAAATCTGCTGGAGAAGCAATGTGCCAGATAGTCACAGCCCCTGTGAAACATCCCGCAATCCCTACAGGTTCATGGAGAGGAGCCCCAGTCCAGCCTGCAGAGATATGCATGAAGCTGAGTACACATGTGGAGTGTTACGCTGGACCAAAGTAAAGCTCTTGAAACCTGCTACCTGTTCAAGAATTTTCTGTTTTATACCAGTCTTTCTTTGTTATCTTGCTTATGCTTCTTTCCAGGGCAAGAAAATAATGCAGAAAATCTGCAGGTCTGGTTTGAGGGTTCCATAGTCATGCAAGCGTATGGAGACACTTTGTGTGTCTGGGAGGGAAGCAGATGCTCACTTCTGAGTAGGTTTTGGAGATATTTTTGCAGTGCAAAAAATAATTACCAATGATCCTTCCTGGGTCAGCATTTGCCATTACAGGGAGAATTGATCGGAACTTAAATACCTAAACTGAAGAGATGACGAGTACTCATTGTCCATCATCACTGCATGCACCTTCCCTTTCTTCCTTAGCTAAATGTTATCCTTTTCTTCTGCTGCTGCCATCACAAAGTTCATTTTTCATGTCTCAGCTACGTGTGTTGCATGTGCCTCATGTTTGCATATAAGCACCTATAATTCAGGATCTTATGGTTAATCTGCAAACCTGATTAACTCTCAGCAGCTGACTGAAAAGCAGCTGACTTGCTTTTCATCTGGGATCTGAAAACAGGGAATACATGGAAGTCTTATACTATCAATGCTTTGTGTGTTTCTCTGTGTGTGTGACCTCCAGTCAAAAGCCCTACCATTCAATTATAACCTTTCTGTTATTTCCCATGGCTTTTGAAACAGCCTCTAGCTGTGACGCTGTGACAAATAGAAGCTAAACAATGCTATTAAAAATGCATGATGTGTGTTCTGCCATATTAGATAACATGGCCACGTTCATCACCCACTAATGCTGCCAATTCACAGCCTTGTCAGTGCAGCCTCCCTCCCATGTTTGCTTTGGACAACTTAAGAGGATTTTTGGCTACACTTCACCTTTCTTCCTTTTCACCTTTTTTTTTTTACCTTTATTCATTTCTTTGAAAATGGTGGTCTGCAGCACAGATTGGATGGAGCTCATGTTTCCCGGTTTTCCTAAACTGTAATTCGCTAAGAAGCCAAGCTGGAAAACAATTGGGAAGATTGATAAACACTGGTTTAGTGAAAAGCAGAATCCCAAGTCCCTCATTCTCTCTGAGGCCACTGCTTCACTGTTTGAAGCTATCACCCTTCTCTTTGTGCCAGCAGCTTATCCACAGCTTGTGCTCTCCATCCTTTGCCACCGCGAGAATGAAGAGTTGCCTCTGTTCTACTCCCTCAATGGTTGCACCTTCTCAGGGCTGGGCTGAGAGTTCACCAGCCTGGTGTTTCTCCGTTTGTCAGTGGAACCCAGGCCTGTCAACATTTCAGTTTTGCAGCATTAGAATTACGGCAGTGAGCAGAACACCTGGTTTTTACCCCTAGAGCTGCCCTGCTGTGTGTGCAGGGCCAGCCGGGGTGAGGTGTCTCCTATAGCGTGCTGCGGGTATCTGCCTGTTCTGCTGCCTGAGCTCTGTGGGCATGAGTCAGCTCTGGTCCAGGAGCCATCTGGCTGAGCAGCGCCGTGCTGAGCTCATCAGGCTGCTCCCGGGAAAGGTTTCTTCACTCAGGCAGAACATTCGCAGCACCTTGGCAGTTCATCTGTGTGCTGCCAGGAGAGAGGTGGGAAAGTGGCCATTCACATACCTCCAAGGAGCCTTGTCTGCATTTCTTCTCGCCCTCCCAGAAGGAGAACGAGCTTTAAAGCTGTAGATACTCGACAGTGGGGTGACTCAGTCCAGTGCTGGGAGAGGGTGCCCTGGTACAGTATCAGGGCAGACAGCAGTCCTGAGCTCTTGTTATCCTGGCCAACCGCATTCATGAAATGGAGCCTGTTTTAGCCACTTGCCAACTGCAGGCTCAGAAGCAGAAACCGCAACAGCTCTCATGATGATCCCTGACTTTTACCCCTCGCAGGCAATGTTGCCTTAGTAATTAGGGGTCACCCAGCTTTCTCTTGTCAACCAGTGCAACATCAAAGCAACACAGCTCATGCACGTGCTCAGGCACAGATCTTTTATTCTCTCACTCCAGAAGTGCTCTGTGAGTCCTCCTGAGTGCTGACTCTTTTGCTCTTCCTACATAACTTTTACCTTTAGTCCCTGAACACAGAGTCTGGCACAGCATCGGTGGGGGCTGGAGCTGGGCATGCACTTCCCTAAGGTTCCACAGCAGGTGGTCAGTTTTCCTTTGGAGGGAGGGCATTCACAAAGGGGCATGTTAAGCCCTGTCCATCTTATATATGCCGTGGCTCTGCCCTTACCTGGGGAAAGGTGAATTCCTGGAGCTATCTTACAAGTGGTAATTGCTGGGAAGTAGAAAACTGATGAGAATGAGGCAAATTGTAACTTTAGAGTGTGGCTTTTCCTGGTCTCCAGACCTGCTAACACAGAGTCGCAGATAGCTTTGGTTTTGCTTAGACTTTACCCCACTATCAAGTGCAGGAACGGTTTTTGCTGCACTGGGTTGTGGCCTGTGGTTATTGTAAAAGGAGAACTTGCCTGCGGGCGAGGGGCCTGCTCTCACTGGCCTGTCTGAAATACCCTGTGCCTGCATCCACTGCTGCATCTCCTCCGTGATGGTGTGGGGGTGATGTTTAAGCCAAGCACGGTGTTCTCAAACCGGAGCTATGACACAGGTCAGCCACAGTCACGCTCTTCACCCCAGTCCGTCTCAGCCTCTCCAGTGAGGGTTATGCTCTTGCACCCACATTCTCCAATTCCCCTTGAGCAAAGCACTCCTCCCCCTTGCTCTGTTACACACCCAGCAGGTCTGTGTGTCCATACGTTTACTCAGATCAAGAGGGCTCTGGATCCCACTGTCCATGATGTTCTTCCTACTTTTGGCATTGATGGACACATAGCTCAAAACGACCGTACTGCAAAGCAGGCAACCCCCAAAATGCTGTGACAACGACAGCGAGGCCTCTGCAGACTCAGCACATCAAATGAGTCGCCAGCGGGAGCGTTTCACTCACACAGCTCCATGTGCCCGCCTTTCTTTTTCCTTGCCCTTGAAGTTATTTGCATGTAAACAAGTAAAACTAAGACAAGTGGTAACAAAGTGACAGTGAGGAAAGGTGAGGGGAAAGGAAAGTATCCCACAGTCCTGCTCTGGAGACTGCATCCTCACAGCTCCTGCCGGCTGGCTCCCCAAAGCCCTGATCCTGGTGCTGCTGCAGAAATAAAGGCCCATTGAGGAGTCTGGCTCCAAATTAGCATTTGAATTCCCTTGTAGCCTGTTGTCAGATGGGCAGGAGGTGGGTGCTAGTCTCGGTTGCTCAGCGCTGATACACAAAGGTGGCTTTAAAAGGTCCTTATTTTTCTGAGGGAAAGAAATGCATTGCTCAGACTGTGGATACTTTGTGTTTTCCTTCTTTTTTTTTTTCCCTTTCCCTCTCGCATTCTTCTCCGTTTCGCCCCTTTCCTGGATCAGGCTGAGCCACAGATAGACACGTCTGGGTATTGTTAGCCCTGTCTGACCTACTTCTCTCCCTCCCCTTGGCCCCGTGTTATGGATGCTGGTGCTATGGAAACCTGGTTGACATGCCAGTGCCACAAAGCCGGGGCCACCAGCTGCACCCTCCTTTCCCGGCCACACGGGAGTCTCCTTCCCAAACACCCCCCAAAGAAAGTTAGCAACCCTGCTTCCCGGGGAAATTCAAGGGTGTCCTCCATCCATCCCACCAAGCCGTGCTCCGGAGGGACTGGGGTGCTCTTCCGTGGGCTTGGGGGCACCGGTGCTGTTCTTCCTCATGCCAGTATTTCAGTCTGGTGGCCACTTGTAAAGCCGCGGCTGCCCTCACTAGCCCTGTCCGTGCCCGTATCCGGAAGGGGCCAGCATGTCACGGATAGGGAAGTACACGTGGGTGCCCTTGAAATTTTCAAGATAATAAGTTACAAATTTCTGCACCGTGATCCGAAAGCCTTGCAGGAACCTGGCTGGGATCCTGGGAAGGCGGCGGTGGGAACACGGCGATGGGAACACGTGCGTGCCGGCGGTGCCTGCAGCGGGTGGCAACTGCTCTGTGTGGGGACAGAGCTCCGCACTTCCACCGTCACTCGCGTGGAACCCGCCCCGTCGGGGACAGAGGCTTGTTTACAAGTTCAGCCTCTGCACCCCTTGTGATAAAAAAGTTCTCGCTGGTTCTGCGGGTTTCCTTTGCTCTCTGCTGGCCTCCCATCCGGCTGGCTGCTTATCCTGGGAGCCTGTGGCACTATCAGAGTGGATTTGCTTCCAAATACCGCACGCCAAACGTTTTTTCTCCCCGTGGCTGGCAATGAACTGGCAGACGTAAGGGGAGGAAGCAGGAAGGAGCTCTGGAGTCCGCAGAGCGCTTTGCAGGGGCTCTTTATGTCTGTTGTAAGCGGCCGCAGGAGATTCCTGCGAGGGTCCAGGACTCCCCTACCCAATAACCTTAAAGCCAGAGCCCGGCCCAGCACGAATCAAACTTGGAGGCGGATTTGTGCTTGAGTGCCAAAGGCCGTGGCTGTGCCGGCTGCCTGGTGAGCGCTGCCCCGGCCACCTCTCGGGGTGCAGCCAGCGGTGCCGGGGCACAGGCGGCGGGCCCGGAGCC
The DNA here is from genome assembly GCA_013398115.1 of Falcunculus frontatus. Classification (NCBI taxonomy): domain Eukaryota; kingdom Metazoa; phylum Chordata; class Aves; order Passeriformes; genus Falcunculus; species Falcunculus frontatus. Next base: position 3,688,942 of record VZRV01005702.1, on the reverse strand, counting down.
GTCGGTGGTCGCTGCCCTTGGACACCCCCGTGCCTCCCGTCGCCCCCGGGCCCCCGCCCTCGCTCAGCCGCGGGGCACCGGCGCCCTCTCCCGACGCCGGGGGGAAGCGGCCGGAGCGGTCACAAATCCCGGGAGGAGCGGGGACAGAAATCTCGGGGGGAATAGGGGCACGAATCCCGACAGGAGCGGGGCTGGCGGCGTGGGCCTGTCCCCTATGGCGGGGGCAGCGGCGGGACCCTCCCTCTCAGCGCTGAGAGGGAGGATCTGAGCCCACGGAAGCGCAGCAGTGCCGCTGGCAGTTGGATCTCCCTTAAACTGGTGCACAGGGTGGCTTTCACGCCTGCGGGATGGTGACCTCGGGTGGCAGGTGCAGCCCCCCAGCACACCTTGTGCCAGCCCGGCGGCCCCTCAGCACCTCTGCAGCAGGTGCAGGTGGGCAAACTGGTGCCATACAGCACCAGCACAGCGTGCTGGGCAGCAGCAGCAAGAATTGGGTAGATCCCAAAATCGTCGGCTGGTTGAACCACGGATCGGTGTAAAGCAGGATTTTTTTGACTGATGAAGCAGCAGAGCAATGACAGCAGCCCTGGTGGAGGGGAGCAGCTTCCCTTCTGCTCGGGACACCTGAAATGGTTCCTCTGACAGTGGTTTGAAGGGCTGATGATGTGCCTGTCAGATTTTCTGTGGCAGAGCTGGTGATGGCAGCCACCAAGGCCAGAACCTAACTGCACCGTGCCAGGATTTTTAATGGTCTTCTGTGCATCCAAGGGGAGAAGCCGGCTACAATCTCACTGCTGAATCATTAATTTCCCTCCTCTGAGTCATCCTGCGGCCCTGTCACACACAGAGCAGACACAAGTGGGGCTGAGGTGGGCAGTGGCTCCAGGTTGATACAGCAGGTTTAGAAAACTGGTTACAGGATAAAAGACAGAGATTGTGTCTGCAGTGAGCACCCACTTGGACTAACCCCAGAAAGCAGGGTTTTGACATGGAGTCAGGACCTGCACCAGCAGCTGGGGCTGGTCCTTCTGGATTAACTCTCTGCAAGGTGACTGGTTATGCTGGCAAAAAGGTGAGGAATGGGGATCAACTTCAGGAGATGGTAGGACCTCTTAATGCAAAGGCTAAGTGAAATCTCACTGTGAAATCTGTTCCTCCCTGACCTTGCTAAGGCAAAGCCAGGGTTAAACTATGCTCAGATTTCTCTGATATGTGTCACCAAAGATGCCAGGAGAAAAAGTTATTGTTTGTCTTGCTGTGACACCTGAGGATTCCTGTGAGGATGGGGTCCTGCTGCACTGAAAACTTTGCAGAGACAAGTGTTATACAGTTATTTTTGTTTGGCTTTAAGCCTTCCCCTGCAGTATTTGCCAGTTTCAATGCAGCAGCGTGACTTCAAGGCAGGAGGGCCTAAAAGGGAAATGGACTGGGGGCTTTGCTGGAGAAGCCAATTTAAAATGCATGGAAGGAAAAGAAGCAACGTGGAAAATGAATCAGTTCCTCCAAAAAGCCCCTGAGTTTGTTCTTACAGTCCAGATATGCCTACTGCTGGGGAAAGGAGGAGAGAGCAGTGGGCTTTACAATGGGCTTGGACTGGCATCATGTTCATTCAATTATTTTCACTCTCTGGGTTTGTCGTGAATTCCCCCCATGATGACACACGGAGCGTTTCCTGAGCTGTGGCACCAACATGAGGGCACCAGTGGCCAAAAGCATCGGTGTCGTGAATACTGGACTCGTGAAAATCCAGCCCCTCCTGATGCACGGTGTCAGCCTGCATCAGGGTGGGACCTGAGCACTGGGCAAACCACTTTTTGGTGCTGAGCAGCTCAGCACCCAATCCATGAGCTCAACATCTCCAAAAATCAGCTTCCCCCTCCTCAGAGCTCTCCTCCCATGGCACACAGGGTTGCAGGCTGCCTTGGACTGCACATCAGGGAAACAAAGGCAGCCACCTTGCACTCACACGCTCGGGTTTGTGTTCCCTGCTAGCTGCAGATTCACAAAGAGACACCCGGGACAGCAAGTTCAGTGATCTTTTATTTGTCACTGGGCAGAGTTTGAAGTGGCACACACAGCAGTGGTGATGAGTTTACGCAGTCCAATTTACAGCAGTAGCTGATAACCAGCATGAGGGCAGTAACAGACTTTCAGACAACGTGTTGGTGGCTGCTCCAGTTTATCCCTCATCTCTTTCATTATGTCTTAGCCCACATCTAGTTCTAAACAAACGCCTTCCTTAGGTGCGGGCCTTGGAAAACTGGCATGAATACTTGTTCTGTGCTGTGGGCTGAAGGGAGAGCTGCTGGAAAATGGGGAACACATAGCACTTCCCTTTGGCAACTCACTGGGAAACTCAGACTGAGAAGAGTTTGCTTTTATATGTCCAGTTTTCCTACAAGTGCCCTTGTTCTGGATTGTTGTTTCTGCCTCAGACACAATGGAGCCGCCAGATGTAGAGCACTTGGCACACACACAAAGTGCCACGGGGGAAAAACATCTCCTGAAGAGCTCAGCAGTTCCTGCCAGTGCTGGACAGTGAGCAAGGAGGTGTTAAAAGCTCAGGTGAGGGTGGATTTCTCACTGGGGGCTGTTGAGTTGCAGGTGGTCTATTAAGGCAGGCAGGAGGGAGCAGGACTTGAAGATGAGGACAGTGATGAGCGACAGAGGTGTGGGTCATGCTGTGAGAAGCTGGAGGATGTTCAGCCCTACATAGTGAGAGAGGAAGAAATGCAGGATGCCCAGGGCTGACACTGCAATGAGAATCCAGAGAACTCCAGCGCTGAAGTATATCGGGGCAAGCCTGGGGGGAGAGAGGCAGCTGCTGACACCGAGCTTCCCACCTGGGAACAGCCCCTTCCTCCCTGCAGAAGTGGGGTGGAAAGGCAGCCCCTGGCTGTCCCCTGCCCCCTGTGTGGGGTCCCATGCCCTGCTTCCACCTCAAGGGAGCAAACACACATACCTCAAAGGGCTTGGGGAAGCTCCAGCCTTGTCCAGTACCTGTGTTGCTGCCCCAGCCCTTTATCCATGTTCACATTATGCCTCGGAGGCAAGGCTGAGTCATGGAGGAACCCCAAAGCACCCAAGAGTCCTGAGCTTCCCCAAAGCACATTATGTTCCCAAATACAACCCCTCAGGGGTTACAATGTAGTCCCAAGTATTGCTGTATGTGAGTGTGAGTGTGTCTGAGTGTGGCAAGAGCATGTGTGTGTGTAAGAGTGTGCAAGAGTGTGAGTGTGTAAGTGTGTAAGAACATGCAAGAGTGTGTGTGTGTGTTTACCTTTCTGAGGGTGATGCCTTGTATCCCATAAAGTAGCAGTAGCGGGCGCAGAGATAGAACAGACCCAAGGCTGAAGCCAGACCTGTGTTTAGGAGAGATGACAGTGACCATCTCCAAAGGCTTTTCAGAGCTACTTGGAACCAAGGAGATAGCCCAAAGTGAAGGAATAGAGACTCTATGTCCTCTGGCTCTACCCTCCCATCAGACAGAATTACTGCTTAGTTTATTGTTTAGACGTTGAGCAGGACCTGACGACTGAGGCAGCACTCAGGGGAACAGATCCAGTGACAAACCAGGTAATGGGATATTCTCACCTTGATGGAAGAAGAGTCCAGCCTGCCACAGAAGTGCCAGGAAGATGGGAAAATACTCAGACGAATTCACCCTGGCAGGAAAGAGAAAGGTCATAAACTAGGGAAAGAAAGGAAGCTCTTCCTCTTTTGCTTCCCCTAGCAGTTTCCAGACACTGGAGGCTTTTGCTTTTTGAGCCGATGTTCCCATAAAAAGCCTCCAGGCTTGCACCTTTCCCTGAAGTTCCCACGCCAGCTTTATTTACAGAAATTAAACAGTGGAAGGGTCTCCAGGGCACAAGAAATTAGGTAAAAGATTCCCAGGTCAGACAGTGCACAGAAAGGCTCCACGAACCATTCCCATTGCCCCTTCCCAAGTGTTGCAGCTCAAACCCTGCTGTCAATGCCCCAAAGCTCCAAGCTGTAGGGAAGGCCTCTCCCTCAAGCAGATAAAGCCAGAGCAGCCTGGGCTTTGTGCAGAAGTTGGAGGGAGCACATAACTGTTGGGATTGTTTGTATGCCATGCCCTGTCCTCCCAAAGGCACAGTAGCACCAAAAGATGCTGGATGAAGCTGAGTCTAGGCTGGTGAAGAAGCAAAGAAGGGGATGGCTGAGGGGATCCTGCTCCAGCTACTCAGTTGCTTTTTTTCCAGCGGTCTGCTACAACAAAAGTGGAAGCTCTTCCCTCCCCAGTACAGCCCTAGCGCAGAAGTCACAGCAGAGACGCTGGATTATCCTCATCCCATCTCCAGCTGAGATCTCTCTGGGAACTTGTCCTTCCCCATGAGTGAGATTCAGAGCAGGTCTGAAGCTGCCTGAGGTTTGGACACCACTTGGATAAAACCAGCCTAAGTGTCAGGCACCAAGGGTTATGTCTTTAGGGGTCCTTCACCGTACAGCAGAGATTCCTGTATAGTTTCTATCAGCAATGGCTGGTGTAGGGTTCAAGGGCCAACCCAATCCTGATGTTGACTCTTCAACCCATTAATTAACCTCGAGGGAGGTGAGTAATTGCTTAATTACAGTCCCAGGAAAGGAATAGCAAAGCAGGGGGAAAGCAGTGTGATTACATGAGATCTGACAAACATCAGGTAAGAGGAGTTTCTTACTGTGCTCGAAAGATCCTTTCAAATTCAGGAGGGCCTGAGGTCTTTGGAGGTGAAATGCCAAACAACCTCCTAGCATAGATTACCTGGAGGAAGAAGTAGGCTGCAGCAAAAGAGAGAAAAGTAGCAGTGGTCAGTCCTATGGCTGGCAAGGTGGGGTCAGGAGCTGGCCAGAGGCTGGGGAAAAAGATCTGCAGTCTCCTGCTAACCCCACACTCCCACATGGCAGAGAAGTTAGAGTAAAATCCCAGGTACCTTTTAGATAAGGAAAAGGAATGACCCAGAGCTATACTGAAGCAAGGAATATACAGTCACATACCACCAGTGATATCTGCTTTCTTGCATAATCAGCACATGGTAATTTCTACAGAAATTGTTACACAATTCAGATGCACTTTGTTACTGACAATTTCAAGGTTTTTTCAATCTTTTAATTTTTTCCCCTTCTAAATTCTGGTATCTGTGTAGGGATGGAACTGATGCCACAGATAAGCCACCCAGACACTGAATTAAATTGTCATGCAATGTGGACCCACGGCTGGGAGATGTTCCATGTGATCCACCACAGCCCATCCTTCCACCTTTTCACATCACAGAGCTCTTTGTATGCTCACATCTACATGCACTTCAGGAGCTGCTGTAAACCCAAAGAGGGAAACTCTACATGTTTGTAGAGGGAAAGATCTACCAAAAAATTTCTGAATGGAGGGGATAGGTCAGTTCAGAGAAAGAGCTTCCCATTCACCGTTTGGTTGAATGTTTTCCAGAACCCAGACAAGGCATCAGTTCACTGTCTGAAAAGCAGTGCCAGTGCAACAGGAGACACTAAATATAAAAGCGAAAGAAAATCAGTGGAGTTACAGCAGATTGATATAGCAAGTATTTGAGCACACACATCTGATGGTCTCTACCTTGCTCCAGGACTCCCAGGACTGTCACGGCAGCCAGCCAATGAATCTGATCCAACATACTGACTTTTGCAGACCCCAGAAAATCTTGTTTCTTGATCAGAAGTTCCTCTGGTCAGGTTCAGTCCTTGCTGATGTGGCAGTTGGCGATGGTAGCTGGCAGCCCAGGTTTGTCCTAATTGAACAAACAAAGCAAAGATTAAGTCTGTGGTACTGACAGCCAGGAGGAGCCTGGCTTGCCCGTTATCATAGGCACTGTGGAAATGGAAATCAGTGGAGACAGGTTTAATGGAGTATTTCCGTTCCCGCCCGCCCTTTGCCAGGAACGGAGTTAGGAGGAAGTGGGAAAGCCAGTAGAGAGACAAATGTGAGAGATAAGGGAACTGGGAGCTGAATGGATGGACAAATCTCAATAGCCCACTGATCCACTCCCCCCAGGGCATCTGCTTTAGGCCAAGGCACATCCCTTTCACTGATGTTGCAGGAGAAACCAAAGCCCTGCTTGGGCTGTTACGTCGCACCAGAGCACAGGCAGCATTCCAAGGTACATATCTGTGTGTACATAATCTGATGTAGACTCTGGCTAGTATGTGCTGGACACGAGAATGACTTAGGGCCACAACACTGAGACTGCCTGGAATAAAGCCCCTGCGGGAAAAACCCTATGAGAGGGTAAGACAGGATGTGATAAAGTATAAAAGGTCTCTAGATCTGTCCTGCACAGTGATATTTTATCTGGTGAAGGGTCCTGCAAAATGACTGTCAGACACCAAGGGGGTTTCAGAGCCAGCCCTGTCCCAGAGAGGCTGGGAGATGTGCATTTAAGGCTTCTGATGAATCCTCAGCCCACTGAATTCTCACCATAAACACCAGAGTGAGTTCTTTGTGGGGAAAAACCTGCAGAATTCATCAGGACATAGCAAAAAGGAAATTACATTTTCACGTGTCGGGAGAGACCCATTTATTTAGTTCCCATCTAACAGCACAAAGCTGGCACAGACAAAAGCTGCTGGGACCACCAGGTTTGTTCCCTTCCTCTCCCTTCATTCGAAGAATTCTCCCATCAGACCAGGGAAAAAGGAAAGCGGATTAAGACAAAGTGATCGTTGAACACTATTGTTAAGGAAGTTATATTAAAGCAGTTTACAGAAATTACATCGTATGCCTGGTGTCTTTGATAGGCTTTCTAAGAAGCAATATTCTGGTTCTGGTTTTCTGCCTCTCTATAAGGTGTAAAGGCACCCGAAATGGCTATAACAATGTCCCAGCTTAGTATTTTTCCAAATATCAAATACACACCCCATTGTTTTTCAAACACCAGCTCTAAGAGTAATTCCTTTCTTTCAGAATTGAACATCTTCCATTGCAGTGACTGTTTAGAAATATGAGGAACATTGTGTTTTGTTTTCTATTTAGTTGTCAAAGAAATTAAGAACTCCCCTGTGTCAGCTCAAGAAGGGCAGAGGTCTTGCAGTGCTTAATCATGTCCGATTTCCCTCTGCTCCTGTCTGATAACAGCCTGTTAGTGAAAGAAAATAAAGAAAACAACTGAACAGAAAAGATTTGAGTTTACACCTCCATCAGATGACAGTGCAGTGTAAGCTGCATCAACAGTGTGAAATGTGTGTAATGGAATGTGGGCCAGGAGGAGCTGCACAGGCTGTCAAGGAATATTCCTGGTCTCCAGGTCATCATTAGAAACAAAACACTTCTAGTGTCATCATCTAGCATGGTCTAAATATAATAAAGGCCAATAGAAATATGAATGAATAAACAAGCACAGATGTCTCCCCCCTCCTCCTCCCTCCTCCACAAGCATAATTTTTTCAAGCTGTTTTTAAACTCCCGAAGAGCACAACGTTTTTCTTGTCCCTGTTTCTCACCACCAGAACTCACTTTATTTTCAATTCTCCCTCGGTGCTTACAAGGAACAGGCACAAGTACCCTGGTCCCAGCACCAAATGCCCCTGGATGACAGATGGTCATGGGTGGGCAGCCTCCCCCACCGTGGACCACTGCATATTGCAAAACCTTACCCTCTGAGGCTGACACAGACAAGTTCCCTTCTAGGCAAACACAAGTCCTGCAGTCCCAGGTGCACCTCAGGGTGGATTTGCTGAGCAGGAGCTACTGAAATGCTGTAACCCTCTCCCACTCCCCAGCTCTGCACTCCAGGTTATGTCATGTGAATGTGGCCCTGTGTCAGAGGGCACAGTCCAAAGTCCTCACACCTCCCACTGAGTCATCATTGGAGGCATTTCTCTGTGCCCATGGTTGCCCCTGCCACCTCTTCCTGCAGCCAGTAATCCTTTCTGCCTCCTAATTTTCACTGCAGGGATGCACTCTGAGCTAGACCACAACACCAATAGGGATTAAAAATAATCTTGGGGAGAAAAATTATCAACACAATGCCTTGGAGGAGTTTTAAGCATCCATAGAGTTTACAGCATCTATTACTTGCCTGGAGCAGCAGGGCAAGGAGAAGCCAGCAGGGCAAGGAGAAGCCAGCAGTGCTGAGTCCGCCACCGTCACATGCAGTAACATTCCCTGGAAACGTACTTCAGGAGCGTACAACGGCCTGAGAGCTTTCTGTCAGTGGAAGGGAGAACATTTTGCAGATGAGCAACTTACCCTTCAGCTGTGAAGCGTGGAGGAGCCTTGTTCTTCCAATCCAATTGCACAAATATGGAAGTATTTTCTAATGCAGGTCATACTTGTGCTTCCTTTCTCTCTGAATCCTTTTGCAGCCACTACGTACATCCAAACCCGTGACTGTGGAACTGCTTGTGAGAACAGTTACTGTCTTTGTAACAACCACACAGAAAAAAAAGAGGGGAGGGTTCATTCAAACGAATTTTTTCTCACAGAGAAGATAGAATTTTTCTAGTTCAAGAGAAAGAAAGAGAGCTCAGCCCCCAGCAACTCAAGTCTGTTCAAGTACAGCTCCTCAGGGTGGGGTGGTGGGGTTGGCGATGCGCCCTCCTGACCTCCCATTCCCGTGCAGGCTTCTCTTAAACTCAGACCAACACGTGTTGAGATTTTCCTGGAACTCTTGGATTTTCCATCTGTGAAAGGAAGGACAGGCTAAAAATCTGGCAAGAAAAAACCCCAATTCATTATTTTTCCCCTGAGGAAGGCTCAAGTGGCCACATGTTCCCAAGAACTGGGGACAGCTGCAGCCAATTTCTGCTCTGTGATTCCCAACAGGACTCAGAGCAAGGCCTGAGCTGGCTCGGATCTCCTGAGCCCTTTGAAATATGTCCTGGGCTCTGCATTTTGAAACAGCCATAAAAACTGCATGACAAGAATTACCACGTCTTCCTAAAATGAGCATCTGTCCCGAGGTTCCTCCTTTCACAAAGTAAAAGAGCAGGTGTGTCGCTAGCGAGCAGAGACCGAGTAATAAAGTGACAAGGACGATTTAGTACGAGAATAAACTGACCTTTATTATTTTACAAACTTGCTCCTATATACCTTAGCACCTGGACTGACATTAAGGTTATTGGTTCCCTGACCAGCCACCCCTCAGAGGGATTGGCTGAACCCAACAAAACCTTCTTTAGATATTTTTCTTTTTGGTATGAAAACAATACAAAGTTTACAGTTTCTTCCAATTGTTTTCCCTTAGCAGCCGAGAGAAAGCAAGGCTTTTACACAGACACTGTCAGAAAACTGAGAAATCTCTCTGCAGCCAGGCTTTTAGCATTCACACAGGTGGTTGGTTCTATCAGCAACATCTAGGTTGGCATTATACAACTCATATCTTGGAGTACAAACTCAATGTGTGTTGGAGATGTGCCTTAGCCTGTTCATCCAGACTGATTTCAGACCATATTCCTGGCATTTATATATCTATGGCAGATCAAAGAGGTCACATAAAAGTTCACAAATATTTAGTTACAGCAAAATTTCTAGGGGCCAGACCAATCTCTGGACTACTTGAATGCTACTGCATGGAGTAAGCCAACAGCCAAGCACCTATTGACAGCACTTCTCATCTCAGTAAAGGTGAAGAGCTTCACTCTAGAGATCAAACAGGGAAAACATAAAAAGTAATTTTCTAAAAAGCAAGATGGAAAACCGAGTCTTTGGAAAACCACATAAATGAATATATACACTCATTTATTTAGGAATAGTTTGGAGAACTTTTTTTAAAGCTTTCTTTTAATGGAGTTTAGTGAGCTTTATCCATTTGCATGTTAAGTCTGACAAGAGGGCACATCAGTATAAAAGCAATGCCAAAACTCTCCCCTTAATTCATCATCAGAAGGCACTGGTACATGCAAATGAATTACACCCCTTCATTTATGATCAACATCTGTTAAAAATATTAATTAAATGTCTCTCTTGCCCTGCCTTATTTTGTCACACAAGGTAAGCCTTTTCCATGTGTTTTGCCAATTTTCCTACCTCCTGTTCAACAGAAAGTCAGGAATAGCTAATAAACAAAAAGGAACAATGCCAGAAAGTGGCTAGCTAGAAGAATAAATCTCTGGAGCGATAAGTGCATATGTCAGGGAGAGGGAGGATTTCCCTTTGCAGAGGGACAAACAAGCCTTTCAAACATCTTTGGAAGCTCTTATGTCAACATACGCTTAGTATTATCCTATAATGATGTGGGGAAAAAATTGCAGTATACAGGGTACATCAAAATACATCAAGGCTGCAGAGTGGTCATGGAGTACGGCTTCCCTTTTCCTAAATTATAGAGTGAAGAAATAGAGCTGTTTAGCATTTCTATCTTGTTTGGACCAGCATACCCAGATGCTGGCTGGCCTTACCTGGTTATGAGATAAATCTGGGCAAGGCATTGGAGAGGGGCAGAGTGAGGACAGCTCTAAGGGGGCATTTTCCAGGGCGGAGATTGGAATTCCTAATAGGTCTGCTGCAAAGTAGAGACCCCTGGCTTGTCAGAAACAGGGAAAGAGTCAGGGGAATTTGCCTGAAGTGGGGAGGTATTGCTGTGCAAGGTCATATCTTCAAGGATGGGGCAGTCAGGAGGGCACTGGTCCCTCTGCATTATGGTGACTTTTCACACCAAAGTTCTGTCCCACATGGGGTTGAGGGAAAGGAGATGGTTTGGGGGGAGATCTGCCATAGGTCCTCACTGGAGGTGCTCTTCTGTCCTTCCTTAGTGCTGTGGGACTGTGCCCAAACCCGAGTCCTGCTGAGTGTCCTGCCCTCTGTCACCCTGTCCATAACACTGGGCCACAGCTCAGCCAGACAAATACAGAGGGTGAGACCACAGAGTGTCCAGTCATCAGCATGAGGCCCATGGACAAGCTTGTGCAAGGGCAGAAGGCACCGAGGGCAGGAAACAGACAGATGTTTCTGTAAAAGTCCTCTGACATCAGCAGGGTCAAAAGTTTTGAAATATATCTTCAAAATGAATCAGAGGCAAATGCTGTGGATGAGAGTTGACCATCGTTTGGACTGTTCTTTGAACTCCTTCACTGTCATGCCCCCAGAAGATGCCCCAAGGGATGTGCTGGGCAGGGAATGGAGCCCAGGCACTGGGTGGGACACTGCCAGCAAGGGGCACACACACCGTGCTGCAGCTGTAAGGCTGCAAGTGCAGTGGAAGCAGAGTGAAGAGTCTGCCTGGGTCACATAAACCCCTGAGCACAGAGGAACACAAACAGGCTCTGTTTCTTCTCTCATCTCCGAAGGAGAAATTAAACAGAGCCAGCCTCCACATCTCCTGCTGGCACAGGACCAGGGAGACAGCAGCAACTATGTGTCATGGGAGCAAGATGTGAGTGTGGGAGCAGAAAGGTTTTTGGTTACTGGCCATCATTTGCGGTGGCCTTTCTGTGTCAGAGGCCGGCCAAGGTCAAGTTGATCTGTGTGTACTTGACAGTGGTAGCAACTGGAGGGAGAGTGGGGGAGGGCACAGTCCCTGGGGAGAGCTGCCACAGGAATGTGACTCCTCCAGCCTCATATGGAGCCCAGATGCTGTATGAAGGCTGACCCAGCTCTGCTGTCCCCCAGCAAGAGCAGGTAACTCCTACTCCCAGGATCTCAAGTTGGGGGGCATCATTTAAGGTACCAAGTGGAGACCTCTTCTGAGCCTTTCCCTTTCTGTCTCAGCTCCTGGGTTGCAAAGCTGGAATAAGAGCAGGTCCAGAGGTGCCAGTGGGACCAGGCACCCATCCTGACACCGGTTGTCTTCCAGCATCTTCTGATCAACTTCAGCCTCTCCAGCTGTGGGGGTGCTGGCCCATAGACGCAGGCAGTGAGGGGCTGTGCCCCAGGATGCCAGGACAGACAGACAGGGTTAGAAAATCTTTCTCTTCCCAGAGGCCTTTAAGATGTATCAACAACAGGGAGCTTTGGCCAAACACGAGAAACCATCTCTCAGCAGTTGTAAACTGGTGACCAATCCCACACTGGGACAAAGGACTTGCTTTAGAACAAGCTGGGTTTATTTTTAGGGTGTGAAATGGTTGCATGACACAATAGTGTAAAAGAATTTAATAACCAGAAACAGTGCTAAATACCAGACTTGCCTGCACACCCTTGCTTTTAACCACTGGGAGGCTGAAATGGCAGTTGAAGTGATGCTACTTTGGTGACTCTGCCTCCCAAAGCCTGGAAACAGGATGGATTGTCTGTAAGTGCTCTGACAAGAAGAAGATTCATTGAGTGACACAGGGCAGTTATTGAGCTCCTCTCTAGAGCTGTTCTACTGGCACCCTGGACCTCTGCTGGGGAAAAGGCAGAAAGAACTTACTGTAATTCCAGAATTTCCTGTAGCCTTTACATATGAAGTATTCCACTGTTCCAGTTTCCTGACATAATTCCACTGCCCTCTTACAGCGAGGTACATTCAATGTTTAAGGAAGACTTTCTTAGTGATACAAATCCCTCAGGAGCCATCACGCTTGTCCTCAAACCATGTGGTCATAGTGGTTTAGATTTGTGCCTGTGAGGGCAGTAAGGTGAGATGGACAGTACTGGGATGTGCATTCCACTGCCTGTTGCATCACAATTTAGAACACCCATTTTCCAGCATCCACCTACCTGCTCCCCACTGCACAGGACTGGGATGCTGCCTAACTTGACATGTCCTGATGGTGGCCACTCCTGTTAGGAAAATTCTCAGCGCCAAGCCAGTGCTTGATGACTCCTGGCTATGCCAGCTTCGGTCTGCAGGACAGCATCCATTCCCCGCCTCCCAGCGCTGCAGGATTGGAGCAGGCTTTTATCCAGGGTCTGGGGAGGCGAAGCACAGTTCAGCACAGCACACAGGAGCCTGGGCTGTGCTATTTGAAAGCCCTGATGTGAGTGCTGGTATTCGCTGTTTTACATCACAATTTAGTGCTTTTGTTCAGCACTTGCAGAGATCCAAACCGAATCCAGTCTGTTGATGCAGCCCTTATCAGGGACCGGTGTTTAAATTATTACTAAATCAAACAGAAAAATCTCCACCTATAATTTCCAGAGGTTCAATATTTACAAAAGATTAACACAGTCAGCTACTATCTGCAGAACACTTTTTTTTTTTTTTACTCCTGTGAAAATCAGTTAAAACCACTCCCAAAGTCCTCAAATGATCAACACTTTCAGAATTTAACATTTATCTTACCAGCAATCTTCTTCATCCTAAATATAGGGTTTCTTAACCAGATACACACAGGTAGATTTTTGTTATATATATACAGATTTTTAATATAGATACAAAAATCTTTGAAGAGCTGGAAAGCAGACTCTGGCTTTAATCAGTTTAAAAAAATTATTAAACAGTTAGAAACAAATTTAATGTCAAATTTAATTTGGGGATTTCTGAGTTTGCCTCAGATTTGCATCTGTATATTCATAAAAGGAAAAAGATCTCTGATTCTTTTTGGTGCCTTGTAAAAAAGGTATCAGAAAACATCCTATAACAAAAGTCTGTCTAGGATTGCAGAAAGCTCACAGCTCAGCCCACTTTTACCTTGGATGGGGCTTGTCCAGCAGAAACAAAAGGAAAGGCCCTTGTCACTGAGTTGATGGACAGATTAAAAACGTACCCATTCACAGGACAAAGTCTTAGATTAAAATACCCCAAAATAATGGAGAGAATGTTGAGCTTCTACAAAGAAAGTCAGTGAGTGATTCCAGTTCCGGGTATATGCACTTGCAAAAAGGAGAGTCTGATGGGGGAGACATTTGGAATCAATGAAAGAAATGAACTGGAAATGTAAAATCAAAATAGTGAGCTTATCTGATATGCACCTGATAGCTATAACCCACAGTTTCTACGAAGTCAAATGAGAGGGCAGCTCAGCTGGGCCTCTTCATCTTGGGGGATTTAGCCCACTCTGAAAGAATTCAAGCTCTTACCCAGCTCAGTTTCTTGATGGAAAACTAAACCAGCATATTTTTGACTTTGGAATTTGTGCTTGAGAACGCAAACATTCCCTAAGGCACAGCCGATATTTTTATTAATCTTAATCAGATCTCTCTTCATTCCTCCTCATTCTTTTGAGTTTCCATTGAGCTTGGTAGCAGCTTGCCTTTATAATTTGATCTATTTCTTTCAGTTATAATACTTGCCCCATGATTAATTCAAGTCTTGAGTGATAAGATCTAATTCTGAGCTATTTGACTTGAAAATGAAAGCAAAGGCTGTCATGTTTCACTTGTGTAACCTTAACCATTCCTTTCCCTCTCGTGCCAAGCATTTTCTGTGACTGACTAGACCACCTTCATTTCCCTATCTGTCCAAATATCAAAGAAAGCCTCTCATCCCTCAACTTCCGCTTGCTTTAATAGCCAGCCAGTTCTGACTTAAATCCCCACCTCCGCATTCCCTTGGATTTCTGCGTCTCCTAACTCTGCAGAGAATACTGCACCTCTTGTTGCACTTGCACACAGCCACAGTGCTGCTTCATAATCCCTGACTCACCATTTTTCCTGGAAACATTGCTAGAATGGCCATGTTTAGGGGGTTTTAACGATTTCCAGCTTTCCAGTCAGCTGCACTGAAGACTGGGGTGAAGAACAGCTCAGAACAGTAAAGAACAGCAAGAACATCACACCCTTAGGGCTATGCTGCTCAGTCTCCTTACTCTGAACTGAAGAAAACCCTGTGGATCCCAGATTCTCACTTACTGTCTTCTTTGGTTGACATGCTCTTGCCTACATCTGCTATTGAAAAAGGTTGATTTCTGAAATAGCACTAACCATTGTTTCCTTTCATTCCCCCATTATCAAACAGCAGTGGCAGCAAGGCTCAAACTCAGTAGGTGAGCCTAGAGGACAGGCTCTGCTATTCCCTAGGAATGAGTCAGAACTCAGAACGGGCAGAAATGTTTGGTGTCAATACAGTCATGAAGGCCCTTTTCTCTACTCCGTCATGAACAAGCAGCTCCAAAGCAGAGCCCTCTGGTGTGGGGTAGGGCTGCAGGGCTCTCAGGGTGATTGCTGGTGATGTGGACAGCCTTGGCTTCCCACCTAAAGGGTTTTCAGTTGTCTACAAAGATAATAAGGACACCATAGGCTGTGCCTCAGGTTCACCCTACACTTCAAGGGCTTCCTGAGTGAGATACAATAAAAACATAGACATTCTCATGAAAAAACCCTCCAGTACATCTCCACAGTGCACACTTTTTGCCCATTTCTAGACACTTTTTGGGCAAGAGTTCAAAATGACAACAAATGAATGGAAGTAAATTTTCCTGTGTAACCAAGGGAGGGAATGCACACATCACTGTAATGTTATTTTGGTTTTGCCAGCCACAGCAATGCAAGAAAACGGAGCATATTCCCACAGAAAATTCTGAAGGATCACCAGGTTGGACCCACCAAGGTCACTTTCACTGCCCACAGCTCCATGCAGTGGGCTGGAAGCAGGGGCTTGTCGTGGTCCTTCCCTTCATCCTGCTGCCACATCTGTGCTGACCCACTGCTGTCCCTGGGCACAGCACGGCTTGGCAGCCGGGCATCAGGCAGTGACAAAGTCCTCAGCACACTCTTTGTTCCTGCTGGGCTTCGGAGGCCAGGCAGGCATGGGACCACCCCCGGACCCAGCAGCTAATCCTTTCCTAGGAGATGTCTATCACAAATACAAGCAGCAGCAAATCCTATAAGCCCTTCACTCCTGGCTGCTTTGCTCCCAGCAACCGGGGATGGAAATCCGTTCACCATTTCTGACCAGCTAACCCTGGGCATCCGGAGCCTCGGAGGTGCCTGCACTTTTGGGGGATGTTGACAAAGGGCTGCCAGGAACTGGGAGCTCTTGCGAGGCAGAGAAGCACTGGAGACATGGCTCATTTCTGGAGGCAGAGTTGGAGCCTTCAAAACACAGGGTTTGTTTATCCCCTTCCTTCCTGGCACACAATAGAGCCTTTTCCTGCAGAAAAGAGGCAGAATTTTAGTATGGCTCTGCAGGGAGGGGAGGGCAGGCAAGTCCAGGAAGGGTGTGAGACAGGGCCCCAAACCACACGCTCTGTGCAAGTGCCTTGGCGCCGGCTTGGGAGGAGAATCCCGGCCCGGGAGGGAGATCCATAATGCATTTTTGCCACCAGAAGGCAGCGGGGAGCTGTGGTTGGGAACAGCTGGTGTTCGCAGGACCTGCTCCAGGGAGAAACAGCAGAAGGAGCTTCTCCCTCTGCTGACTATAACCTGCCTTGTTACATTTCCCTCGTCCAGCTCCCTTCGCTGTCCTTAGGAAAGCACAGGAGACTACAGCTTGCAGAGAAAGCAATTTTCTTATTATTTTCTTTGGAAAATAGATGTGCATCAGACTTGTCTTGCCCTCCCATTTGCTGAAACCCTCCTGGGGCGAGCATAGGCGTGGACCTCGCCCCGACATGGACCACTCCCCTTGAGCAGCTGCGGCACTGCTGTTGTTTCTGGAGAGGGAGCTAAATGTGCGAAGCCTCTCTGTCCTGCAGCTCCAATCTATGACTCAATGGTTATTAGGGACACAGTGACTGCACACGAAATCCTTGCTGGCTGCAAGGACTGGCCACAGCGACCACAGCGCAGCTGTGCCGTGACCCTCCCTGTGAGCATTTGCTCCTCCCTACATCTCATACACGAGGAGGAACGAGCTATTACTGGGAAGAGGTTTTCCCTGAGGTGATTGTTTCTCAGAAGGAAGTCACTCCTGCACATTACAGAGCTCTCTGACCTACCGAGCTCTTGATGGCAATTTAGTCGGTTGTCAAGCTCAGTTTTCCACGTGGGCCATCCACCAGAAGATGATGCTCTATACCAGGGAAAACTGAATAGGACGTATGTCCCACCTGGGCCGTTCTGACAGTGGAGTATTTCAGCACCAACCTGCCTTTATCAGCAGTTGCACTGGGTGTTAGAGGTTTAATTTTTAAGTCATCCAGGCACATCTACATCCGTGCTGCTCCTCAAAAAGCCAGTTCTGCTAATCCAGCAGAGATCAAACCATGTGTCTTTTAGTTGATTTGCTTTCAGCTGGGACAGGTGCTCAACACCAGCCACGGAACAGCCACACGAGCACGCAGGAGGAAGCCACATAGAGGGTGGCATGCTGGTAATAGAAAGAGGCTCAGTGTAAAACCACATGCAAGATTTACGTGAAAACAGTAGGGAAGTATAAAAAATAGGGATCAAACGACAGTGTGCAGGGTACCGACCACATCTGGGTTTCTGTTTTCCTTTAAAGAAGAGAGTGGTGAGGTTTGGTCAGACACAGACAAAGACCCATTAAAATTACTGAAATGTATGTTTTCTGTTATGCAGCCTCTTCAGCTCTAGGGGCTGATGAGCGCAAGTGGAAGAGTGGCCAGTCTGGAGAGGTTACTGAGTTAAGTGCAGCTAATTCCTTGTTTATTGACTTCAGTAAACCAGGATTAGGACAGACCGGGGGTTCCAGGTGGTGGCCTTGTGCTGTTTACATGGCATGTCAGGAATGCAGCAATTCTACCATGATTTTGTTTGTTTTTCAAGAGGATGTGGTAGGGAAAGCAGGCAGCTGAGAGGGAGCACAGTGCTGAGGCCAGCTCGGTCAGCCCAGGGTTGCATCTGGCTCCAGATGCCTGGCTTCTTGTGCAGGCCTGGAGGAGTTCTTGTCCCCTGAAGCTGAAGGGTGAGTGGGATGTGGGTGGGGGGGCTCCTGGGCAGTCCTGGCCAATCCTGGACATGGGGTCTTGCTGTGCCCCAGAGCAATCACATGTTGTTATGGGAGAAGAAGATCCTTCATTTCTTCCTTGCTTCTTTCCTAGAGTCAGTCTGGACACCATCCTGCTCCTCTTCCCCCTAAATAATAAACCCATGTACCTCTTTCCTTTCTCCCTGTGATATCCTATGTTTTAATGGAATTTCATTTGCCATTAATCACATCCAATCAGTCTGTCAAAACTTAAGACATTCAGAAGCTTGACCATTGAAAACTGATTGATTTTTTGTTTGTTTGGGGTGGGGGGAGTTTTGGGTTTTTGTTTGTTTGTTTTTGTTGTGGGTTTGTAAGGTTTTTTGTGGGTTTTTGTGGGGTTTCTTGGTTTTTGGGGGTTTTTTTGTTCCTCAAAACAAAGAACTGCTTCCAAACAAACAAAGCACAAGCCCTGAGCCAGACAGCCCCCAGCGGTACTGTGCAAGGTGGTACCAACTCACAGGAGGTTATCGTAGAGGAATTACCACAGAGCCATGAGCAGCTGGGGGAGAGCAGCTATTGTCAGTCACTCTCTGCTCTGGTGAATCTGAAACGTGTGAGCTAAAGTGGAAAGACTCTGTTCCAGCATAGTCTCTCTCTTTTGGCCTTGCTGCTAATCACACTCACAGCCCGTCTCTGTGTCCTGGCTCTCAGAGAGCTACGGGGATCAAGTGTTTTCTTCTTTGCAAAAGGTTTTGGGCATTGCTGATGCCCTCAGGACACCAAGGTGGTGGCAGCTTCTTGCTGTTGCTGGCAAGTCTTCAGCTGGTTGGAGGATGCTGTGTTTAAATCCAAAGGGTAACCTGCATTTCCCTAGTGAGGGAATAACTTCTGTTGCATGCGTTGCAACCGTGCTCGGATACAAATGCCTCAATTATGAAACCCTCAGGGAGGACACAGTTCTGGGGATATATGAGGGCCACTCTCAAGCAAACCTACATCAGGTCCATGGAGGAACTGGTGAAAAGGGGCACAGTGGAAGCCAAATGGTGCCCAGCAAACTGGTGCAATGCATACGGGAGCCACGAAAGCTGTGTACAACCCATAGAAACCATCAAGATGTCCCTATCTTATGTCCAGACTAAATCTGCACCTACTGTCTTGTCTTGGGTAACTGAATTTCTGGGTCTTAGAAGTCTTCTGTAAAATTCCTGTTCTCAGGGTCACTTCCCAGCTTGTGAAAATAGTATCAGGTAGATAGATTGTCTTCTTCCACCTCAGTACTGTGTCTGTCTGTCTCCTTCCATCCGTGAGTGCTCTGCTACTGCTTCTCTGCTGATTTTTTCTTCTATTTATCTGCTTCATCTTATTACAATTAATTTATAACACTTCCTACATTCATGTTTACTAGCTCTGCAAATGGCAGGACTTCATTATTTCCATTTTAGATTATTATCCTCCCTGCCTTGTGATAATGTCAGTTCATCTTTTCCCATCCTTTTCTCAAGCATGCTCTCCAGAGATGTCTTTGCAACAAAATGTGTTTTCTATGGAAAGCATTTCAGGGCACATGGACATTGCCCCATACAGAGATGTGAGCTTGTCTTCCCTCCTGCAGTTCAAAGCTCGAAAGAGCAAAAGTCAGTGTTCTCTCATTGGTTGCCTGCCTTGACTGCCTGCTCTCTGCCAGTGTGGTGTCCCTCCTCTCATGCTGACCTGCTGGATTTTCCACTCACTTCTTGACAGTTTTCCAGGGCAGATGAGTCTGAAAAGATGTACTACTAGTGCTTGAAGTGCAAGGAGAGCTCTAGCAATGTGGCAATGCCCTGCAGGGATTAAGGAAGGAAGAACTCTTCAGAGATTGAGTTAGAGGGAATTAAGAAAGTACCAGTGGAGGTTTCTCTGTCTGTTAACACTCAGGACAAGAAAAGTTCCCCAAAACAGAATTATTCAAAGTTCTAGTCCACTTACAAACTGAGCGTTGCCTCTCACCTCTAAGGTGTGCATACTCAGGCTCTGCCAGTCTCACCACACTCCTTGATTTCTGCCTTTCTAACCGTACTGCCAAAGTCAGAGAACGACACACTTCCCGACTGTCAGTGGGACAAAGCAAATCTGCAGCAATAAAGCCCGAACACACCAAAATGTTTTTCCTTGACAATATCATGTTTGCCCTGTGGTAGCTGCCACTCTCTTTCTTTCATCTTCTCTGCCCTGGCACTCCAGAGTCTAAAAATACCACCTTCTCAGCTGCCAAAGCAGTTAAATCTCTGTGCATGTTTTTTTCTGTTTCCTTTACTCATCCCTTTTGTTTTCCTTCTGGATTATCTCTCTCTTGTGTTCATTCTGTATTCCTTTTATCTAAGTTCAAACATCTCGAAAACCCCTGCATAGGATATGCTTTTAGCAGATTCTTTTTTTTTTTTAAACTTACATTGCTCTGTTCTCGTCGATGACAAAGCAGCACAGGCAGGAGCCGGCTCCAGGGCTGCCTGCCTGTGCCATGATTCAGCAGGTTGTAAAAGGAAGGAATGTTTTCTTTTTTGGGAAAGGGTGGGAGAGAAAGGGGGAGCACGCGTGGCAGGCATGTGTGTATATTTGACTTCCCGGTGCTTCTGTGATTTCAGCAGGAGTATTATGCTGTCCTGCAGTCGTGTTGGAGTTAATAATCTGTTTCAAAAGAAAGGCTTGAAAGATACTTGGTGGAAAAATGGGTTTGCCTAACTTGAGGAGGGCGCTTGCTAAAATATACTGCTTTGTTACCCTTTAAAGTATTTTTCCATGGTGTTTTTAGGTTCTTCTTTAAGCATTTGGTATCTCCTGCGCTGCCTGTTGTTTGCGACTGTTTCCCTGCCTGTCTGCATCTTCTGCTCAGTCTGGGTATAGCTCAACAGAGCAGTTTAGGAGTCAGCTTGGTGCCTTTCTGGAAAAATGTGTTTGATTCCAAACTTCAGTGCAAGCAGGGATTTGCTGATTTCATTTATGCTGAGCCTTATTTCTGAATGCTGGAGCCCTGCTTGCTTTGTCCTAACACAGTGGAATTTTCTCTGTGGGGAAACTTATACTGCTGACTCATTGCATCAACTCAAAACAGATTTAAGTTTACAAAGGAAAAAAACACTGCCCTTTTCTTTCTTACTTTTTCTTGCCCCTCCTAGTAATATTGGATTTGTTATTCCTACAGAATACCTCCTATCTCCTGGAACAGAATGCGCCCCACAGACCGCACAGGAGCTCGCTTTGAACTGGGTGGTTCAGACACAGCTTTTTCCATTGAACTGTTCTCAGCTGGTGCAGCTCAGAGACAACTCAAAGGTGCTGTAATTTCCAGGGTACCAGGAGCCTGTTTTCCTCACCGTGGGGCTGTGTTCCCTGCCCTCCCACATGGCTGTGTGTGCGGCAGGACACGGAGACTCCTCAAGTTTAATCTTGACCGCGTTCATGTGGTCCCATCAAACCCGGCACCTCCTTCGGCCTGTCTGTCCCATCGGCACAGCATGGACACTTATTTCTGCATTTCCCCGTGTTTCTGTACCGATTTGATGACGAACATTCAACATTTACACGGTATTTCACCTCTACAGAACTGCGTTACTTTAATTTTCAAAATACAGCACGGCTTAAAGGTTCCGGAATTGCACAAAGCCTTTGGGCAAGCAGCTGCTGAGCAGAACTGCCATGTTCCGAACATACCGGAGCGTGTGTCACTGTTCTCTATTTTATTAAAGCCATGGCTTGTAACTGAGGAAAAGAACCACCGGATACATTGAATTTTCCGACTGTGCAAGAAAACCTGAACACCTTTCCTAAGGAACGAGAAGACATAAGGATGGCTTTTTAATACAATGGTATTTATGAGGCAGAGGGTGAGGNGCCCCCTCCGCCCCTTAGCGCCCCCTACCGCCCGCAACACCCTGTCAGCCACTGCAGCGCCCCAGGACGGACACCCGTTGGGACCCCGCCCACATCCCAACGGCCGCCCCGCAGCACCCAATCAGCCGGCACTTCCTGCAACCCTGCCAACCAATGACAGCGCTCTACGAAGGGCAGCGCCGTTGGGGGCGTGTTTAGAGGCGGGGCGACTGTTGAGGCGCGGGGGGTTTTGC
>VZRV01005702.1:3646077-3667076 GCA_013398115.1 Falcunculus frontatus | reverse complement strand
GGCTGGCGCGCGGCAGATAGGCGGGCGGCGGCGGGCGCGCGGGCACGTGACGGAGGTGAGGGGAGCCCGGCGGCGGTGGCCGGGGTGGCGGAGGGTAAGTGTGTCCGTCCGTCTGTCCATCTGTCCGTGCCCTCCCTCCGCAGCCGCTGCGGCTCCGGAACATCGGAGCGGGGAACAGACCCGCCCGCGGCGTGAGGCGGTGGGGGAGCCGGGCCTGTCGGGGGGGNNNNGTGTCGGGGGGTGTGCGGTGGGGCGCTGCTGGGCCCTGGGGGGTGGGCGGCCGTTCGTGGTCCCGGCCGCATCCCGGGGGTGGGAGGAAGCGGGGAACCCCGGGAGTCAGGGCGAGAGGGACGGCCTGGGGAGGCCCCTGCGGCCGGGGGCGGGCGCGGGGCTGCGGCGGCGGCGCCGGGTCCCGCTCGGCACCCGCAGGGCTCAGAGCGGCCTGGAGGGAGCGGCGGCTCTTCTGGTAAGTTCTGGGAGCGCCGCTCTGGGCAGCGGCTGGTGCCAGGGCCGCGGAGTGGAACCGGGAGGGAGGCGAGGGTCGGAGGTAGATGTGGGCAGCGCGTGGTTTAGGTTTTATCTGGCTACGTGTTCCAGTGTCGGAAATAATCTTAAACGTGCTCCCCATGAAGCCCCGCAAAGGGAGAACAGGAGGTGGGTGCGGAGCATGGCGTGGGCCTGGTTGGGGCTATGCGAGGGGAAGGAGAAGCCTCTGGAAAGGGGGAGCTCAGGGCGCGGAGCTGGAGGCCCAACAGGTGAAGTGCGGGCGAGGAATCTGCAGCAGGAAGAGCTGAGAATTTGAGGGAATTGAAATGGTGTGCTTTGATTTTTGTCCCCCAAATATTGTTCGCGTTGGATGTCTTTGAAATAGTGTATAAATGTCATTTCAGTTCTCATTTCTGGCTGAGGATTTTACTGTGTGCTTTTAAAAGAAAAAAAACCCACACCTTTGAATTAAAGCATGTACAGCACACTGCTTTCTTATCTGTACTGATTCTAGAGGGAACTTTCACATGCAGGTTTGTGGTTCAGAACTTTCTAGGCTGCAGAAAGAGAAAGGCTGCAGGTGATTTGATTGTGAAGGGAAACAAATATGTATTAATGGTAGTAGTAATGGTAAAGGTCCAGACCTCAATATGATGAGTGTTAACATAATTAATGCTGCAGAGCCTCTGCAGATCATCGTGGAAAACTCTTTCTGGAACTTATTTAGAGTATGTTAGATGTCTGAAAACTAAGATGTCTAAAAACTCTAGGCATGTAATGCATTTCTAAATGCAGTGTGTTTACTTAACGTCGTCAAGTAAGCATACTTAACACATGGGTTTTATGGGACAGTTTTGCACGTTGTGGTTTTGGTTGTTGCTAAAATACCAGAAAGAGACAGCAGAACTATAATGATGTATGAGCTAATGCAGATAAAATAATGGTTAAATATAGGTTGATATATATATATATGTGTGTGTGTGTGTATATATATATATAAAAATATAGATATTACTCTAGGATCATGCTGAGGTACCTGACTTCAAAGACCACTTTATTGTTAATCTGGCTGTATTTGATGGGCTTATGCAAAACACTTAATAAAATTAAGAAAAGCTTTGAGTAAAAATACAGAGTTTTAGTATTTATAGTTTAAAAAAAATAACGTTATGAAGAAGATACTCGTGCAATTCACAGGCAACATCACAAGCTGTGTATAATGTGACAACTGCTTCTTGGGATCAACTGCCCTCCTAGGAAGGGAATCTAATGTAAAATAGCAAGAAAGTTTGCACCTTCCATCAGATTACCCTCTCATATGGTGTGCTGTAGCACTTCCCCCTGAGTAAATGAATAAATCCTTTACAGTGAATACCCTGAGACTTGTACTTAGCCCTGCCTTTTACTTCCTTTTCAGGCCTTTGATTTTCTGCCTCTGGTAGTAAACGTGGTAGCAGCTTGTTCTTGCTGGAATCAGCTCTGTAGCAGGACAAATTTGAATCGATTTCTAGGTGTGATGGTCTGAAAGATCTTGGGATGCCTCAATATGTGCCCCCACCTAATACAATTTTCCTAGCAGCCCATCTGTTTTACGAGGTCAAAAAACTTCACAGTTCTGTCTTTGCCCTCCAAGGACTTCTAGTTCTGCAGGAAGGATATCTGTGCTGATAAACAGTATCTGCTGTTTGCTCCTGTACTGTATCTGCACTGTTGTACATTATTTTTAGAAACTGGCATATTTGAAATGCCTATTAAAAGCAAGCTTTGTTGCTGTCCCTTTTCACACCTAATCCCTTGCCTGGTTTGTGCTCTCTACAACCCAAACAGGAGGCAGCTTTTTCTGTGGAGCTCTCTGGAAGAGGTTTAGCTAATCCTTTCTAGGAGACTTCTTCCTCATGTAGCAGTTTATCCTAGCCACCCCTTACTTAGGGGGAAAAAAAAAGCAGGGGTCAGAGGGCAAACCACCACCATGGAGAGTTCTTGCCCGTTCTCTTACTAGTAAGGTGGTTTTCTTTAGCCTTGTTTGCTATTCATTGAGTTATGATTGTAAAGGCAGAATCTTCGCAATGCTGGAAGTTGTCTGGCTGAAAAACGGTATTTCATGGGAAAAAGTGTTGTCTGCATTATATGAGTTGTTGTAGATACTTGAACATGGTTTTATTATATCCCCTTTAGAGGGGTGCTGAGTCACTGTACTGGTTGTTGAAATTACAGTATTTGGCCACACAATTTTCATCTTCACCATGGTGTCCATCCCCCAAGTCTGCCTAAAGACGGGTCAGGCAGGTGCAAGTGACAGACCTGCACTTGAAACTGTGGCATTAAGATGACTCTGCTGCCATCAGCTTTATTTCCTCTATCCTTGGCTACTTACTTTCACTGGTACTGCTACAACTCTTCTTGCTTTTGCTGCTGGATTGGCCTGGGGTATTGATTTGGGGTTAAAATAACATGGCAGAAGGACTTCGAGCCATCTTAAACCAGCGGCTAGTTCATCATGAGGCTGTGTAAACAGTTGCCCTGGCACCGCAGAGGAGGCAGGATGTGGAAGGGAGAGGGATTGTGAGGTGTAGAAGAGATTTCCTCTGCTCTTCAGTATTTCTGACTTCAAGAAATTAGTCCACTACCAAATAGGGTAACCAAGCCCTTGCTCAAAACCCACAGAACTCTCATTTGAGAGGGAAGATGGATATCTGTGTCTCAGCCTTTCTGTTCTTGTCGCCTTGGGTGTTTTTGGTTTTTTTTTTTGGTGTTGTGATGAATCGTCTTTACGTTTGACTTTAAATTTTTCTTCCCTAATTCTTGCCTTGCATGAGGCTGCATTTTGCTTGTTTTCACTGGTGTGCTTCTTCTGTAAATACCACACTGAAGCCCAGTGTTTGGAACACAAGACTCTGCTAGTGGGGTTTGCTCTTCCTTTGCTTGAGTCACTCAGCTGAGACTTCAGGTACTGCTGAAATAGAAACCATTGATGCTCATCTAGTTAAATTTCCTAGGTGTAGTTCATAGTAAGTGACTTACTTTTATAAGATCTATTTAGTCTGGCTGTTAATTATTTTTTAAAAAGAGTAAGTAATTAGATAGCCAGTAGCCATTCAAATATAGTTACACATTCTGAAATATGCTGTATTAAGAGCTGGCTTGATGAACCACTGAAATAGATTAGTAGCCAAGGAGATGATTAAACTGGTTTTGCAGGCTCTGTTTGACCTGACAGGGAAGTTACTAAACAGTATGTTCTGGAAGAATGATAGCAAAGGACTTGAAGATCCTTTCTATGGGTAATTTCACTCTCTTGCATGGGACGTGTATGCTAGGGAGAATAGTGACAACTGTCTGTTGTATGAGTGTTTCCAGTGTCATGCCAATAATTAAGAAGAACTTTCTCCTTTATGCCCAGAGAAAGGGGAATTCTAAATAAAACTTAATCTTTGAAGATGCATGACTTTCTTGAAAGCCTTGAACTCCAAAGGTAGCAATCACTTAACCCTACATGTTAGGAGTGCTGCTTTTGGGCACTCCTAAGAAGCTGATTCTGTTTCTGAATGTTACTCCAATTTGGTTTGGATTTTTCTTTGTGAAAAAGCAAAGTGTGTAGTGTAGCTGTTCCAGGAGTCTGTTTCCAGTGCTCTGCTATAGATCTTATAAATTCTGGGGTAAAATGTTTCAGCCTTTTGACAATCAGGTGAACAGTGTCCAAATGTCAGTTCTGAAGTTTTCTGGGGTAGCAGCCGGCCACGGGTGGGTGCAGAGAGAGAACAAGTAATCTGTAGCACTGACAGTCTCAAACTCTCTTCCTTGTTAGTACTTTGGGATTACAGTAGTTTTCCCTCCAATCTGAGTGGTGTGCCAATGTCTGTAAGTGGCTGAAGACCTTATTAAAAAAAAGTACATGGAGTTGTTATCTCTGATTTGAAACGTTGTTATGGTGAAAGTGATGGTTACACTGAAGTAGAATGGAGGCGTCAGAAGCTCTCACCTATTGTGAAAGTCTTCCTTTGTTAATGGCTTTCAGCAATTGCATGATCAGAAATACACCAACCTTCAGAAATACTGCACAGTTAAACCTGAAGAAGAGAGGCGCAGGCAGAGTAAAAAATGGCTAAGCATGGTAATTGCTTGGAAATTGGACACTGGTTTAAGAGAGAAGTCTGATCATAATAGAGTAGGTGTGAGTGTCTGAAGGTTAGACTACATTTTGGGTGACTAACTGAACACCTGTAGTTGCCAGCAACTTAAAGTTCCACTGAAAAATTGATTTATGCCTGTTTTGTATAAAACCTGAGTTGCATCTCTCTCCTCCTCCCCTCCTCTTCTGTTTAGGAGTAATCTAATTTACTAGGGCATAATTGTGTTTATGTTGTGTCCCTAAGGATTGTGTAAAGTGAATTTGAAATTTTCTCCTGTAGCAGTACATCCATTATGGATAGAAGTAGCTTTTTAAATATCAAAAATGTGTGCTTCACTTAAATTGCTCTTTTGAGAACATAGTGCCTTTTTTCTATAATTTAGTCAGCTTTTTATATTGTATCAGGTTAAACAGAATAAGGAGTTTGGCATGATAACTGGCAGATGCAGAAGAAGCTACCAGCCTGTACTCAAGGTATATGAATGGTAGCTTATGTGGAATTTGGGACTGATTTAATATGTAGGAAGTGTCCTAAGCAGCTTTCTGCGGGGATATAAACTTGTGACAATTGCTTGCCAATGACTGTAAAGAGGTAAGGACATGAAACTGGATTAGCTTGTCTTCAGACTTTCTTAGCTTTCTTTTTTTTGGGGGGTGAAGCTTGCTTGGGAACTTGACCAGAAAATACTTCTCCCTTGAAATGAGGTTCAGCGAGGCCTCAAATTCAGACAGAGCATTAAATGGTAAGTGTAGACCTGCAGCGTAGATGCCTGTGGCTGTATCAGGAGCACAGATGTGCAGCAGCAAACTTCTGCCCCTTCTGTGTGGTCCCTGGCAGAATTGTCTGGTTTCACTGAGAAGTTTTGACAGAAGAATTTCTGAGGCCATGCGCCTTTGCCACTTGAGTGTGAGCATTTACCAAAGCCATTTGCTGCTGACAAATATTTCCAAAGGGTTGTAGTTGAGGTGGGTTTGTGAATTAGGTAATTATTATCTATGGAGTCAGTACTGACAGGAAAGTTGTGGGGAGTGATTTAATTCTTTCACCAAAACTTTCATGCTGGTTGGCTACTGGTGAGATTACTTAAAGGATTACTTGCATGCTAAACCATTAATACCCTTTGTACAAGGTTGGGAGGAGGGGTGCAGAAACTCCTTCCTTTTAGGAGAGGAGAGAATTGGCTCATTTTTAATTTTGCCATATTTTTAAGATTGTGTCGTATCACTTTCCAAATCATGACATGTTCATTCTATCTGCATAGTATAATTTGAAAACAGTTATAAAACTGTATAATCTTCCTGAATTTAAATCTATTTAAAACATATTTAGTGAGGCCCTGTTGGTGAGGTAAGACAAAATGAAACCCTTTCCATGGAAAGGTGTTTTTGTACTATCTCATCCATGGTTGCTTCAGTCACACAGGGCACATCCAGAGCTCTAAAGATCACTTTTTCAGATGAAGTTTCAGGCTCTTGTTTCTGTACTGCTTTTATGCTGATGGGTATGAGTTTGTTCAAAGAACACATTATTTGTGCGAGAGGAATTTGCAGCTCCAAGGGTACTGATGTCTACTTGACTGTTTTCAGTCC
The DNA here is from genome assembly GCA_013398115.1 of Falcunculus frontatus. Classification (NCBI taxonomy): domain Eukaryota; kingdom Metazoa; phylum Chordata; class Aves; order Passeriformes; genus Falcunculus; species Falcunculus frontatus. The sequence continues at coordinate 3,660,871 of VZRV01005702.1, read as the reverse complement.
TTGGTTTTGTGTTGTGGCTCTCACACCAGTATTTATGAGCTGTTTGAGGTCTGAAACTGTTTTCAGTTTTGGCTGTACACTGTGCATTAAGCAAACAAGCTTTGCTCATATGTAACAGCCCTTGAAAGTTTTTGTCAGCTATTCCTTCTGGAATGATAGTCCTTTTGGCTCAGAGGTGTTTGGGTGCAGTTGCCTGGAGGGGGGGGGAGGTCTGTGCATATGCATTTGGACAATAATCCTCAAGGCCATCACTATTGTTGGAAAACTGGCTGCAATTGCATGTTGCTATAGTGACACACTGGACATGACCTCAGCTCAAGTCTTTAAAATACAATTTTGTTGTAGTTATAAAACATCCTCTCTGTCATTAGAGGTAAGTTAAAGAATAATCTGAGAATGGTAGATCTGGTATGCAGCGTAGTTTCAGAATATTGGATAGTGCTGATAAGCCTTTGAGAATGTAAACTCTTTTAGTTGCCTAAACATGCTTTGGAAAGTTGAAAGTTTGTTTCCTAGCGTGATCTTAAGCCCCTACAGGCACTGTTAACTTTGCTTGAGTTATGTTTGAACGTCTGCAGGGCTACAGCGTGAGGTAGGAGTGTAAGGGAAGGAGGAGGAAATGCTTTATTTTATACTTTTTTTCAAAAAAATCCGGTCTCAGTTATAACTCTGGTTTTGGAAGGAAAATCTGGAGTGGGATTCAAAGGAGAAAAGGTGAGCAAGGTGCAGGTTGTAATGAGGTTTTTGGGCAGATAAAACTGAGCAGTGTTCTAGGAGTGTTGTCTTCTGTATCAATTTAAAGATGCAGTGATCTTTTCATTTTTCTAGGAGAAAAGTCAAATTAAAACCCGTTTTACTTACGAGATATTTTAAGCTATGGCTTGCCGATGTCTATCATGTTTTAGGTGTGACAATGTGCTGAGCACCTTATGAATTAGTTTAAGTATGATATTTTAATTCTGTAAGGCTTCAGTTAACAGCTACTCTTTCTTTGGTCATCTTGTTAAATTAGAGATTGAAAGAAGGGAATTGAATCAAGTGGCAGTTTCTAGGAGCTTATAGGCATCTGCCAGTAGTATCAATGACTGTTGGCAGTAATTCTGCAATAAAACCTGGGGAAGGGGTTTGATGATTGAAAACACCAGAATTCTGCATTTGAAAGGACAAAAAATATATTGAACAGGAGATGAGGGTTGATTACTCTGCAGGTTGCTCTCTGCTTGAAAAAACTAGAAAATTGTATTTCAATTTCTGGACTGAATGGAAGCTTGAGTTCCTGCATGATGTATTTGAAGTCCTTCTTAAGCACAAAATAGATTTTCTTTTTAGGCTTTTATAGCCACTTATGTTGTGGTGTCGTGTACATGTCTGCTGTCCTGCTTGTGGGCTGTGGCAGTATAAGAGCAAAATTATGGCACTTCTGCAGCATGATCTGCAGAACGTGCATGCATGGTTCTCCACTCAGTTAATGTCTGTTTGGTATTAAATACTTAGCTTTATGTTGTGTTCCTCTCCAGCTTTTAGAGCTGTCTCAGACAGATGCAGTAAATAACAGAGCTGGAGAGATAAGTTTGCACTTCACCTGTTGCCTTGGATGCTCGGATTTGTACCGAGAAGCAACGCGTTGCTCTGCGTGCAGTGCTGGCTTGACCTCTTTGCCTTGCCTTATTTATTCAGAACATGGAGCTGAAATGGCTACTGTGTGTGACCCTGCTAGCCCTTGGGATCCTTGCTGTCCAGGCACATGATATGGATGAAGACAATGATGCTGATGATGTAGTTGATATTGAGGACGATTTGGATGATGGTATTGAGGAGGTAGAAGAGTCAAAGTCTGAAACAAGCAGTCCTCCTCCAGCTCCAAAGGTTTGGCATAGAACTTGTTTTAACAGTTGAATTACTGCTTGTGTTTCTGTTAATGTGAATCTGGTTGGAGTTGTCTTTACTTTCTTAACCTTTAATATGTCATAATGTTATTAAAGATGTTATCTGGGAATAGGGCTTGAAATTAAGGTTGGCTGCTTTGTTCTTGTTCTCATGTCCCCCATGTTCTTCCAGAAGACTTAGATCTAACTTTGAAATCTGTGATGTGAGTATCAGGAGTTAATGCTAATATTTCCAGCTAGGTATATACTTGAGTTTTTGTTGCAGACAAGAGCACAACAGCTTGGCACAAGCAACAATATTTACATAATTTCTGTATTTATGCTTCAGGAATGTCCAGGTGAGCTGTACTCAGGTGTAGGAGGGAGTGTGAGCTTTACATGTCTGTATTTCTGTAGAATAGAGAATGTGTCTTGAAAGGTGCATAAATGCCCTTCTTTTCCAATAGGTTACTTACAGGCCCCCCGTCCCAACCGGTGAAGTGTATTTTGTGGAATCTTTTGATAAAGGAACTCTGGATGGGTGAGTATAATCTGAAGGACGATTCAGTACAGCAAATAATGTAAAATCTTGGTGAAAGGCAGAGAAACCCTCTGCTGAGCCGGTGTTATTCAAAACTGAATCAAAGGGCACCTGTTTGGTTGGGATTACAGTAACAACTTCTTGAGGCTAGCTGTTCAAATGCTGAGTTAAATCAGTATTTCCTTAAGTTCTAGTAATAAAGGGGAGATGAGGCCATTACATGTGGCTTTTTTACTTTCCTCAGGTGAGGTGAGGATGGTAAGTGCTACTTCTGGTTTATTTACAGGAGTGAGGCACTTGCTCATGAGGCCATGGTCCTACCTTGGGGTGTGAAGTGGCAGACAGAAAAGTTTGCAGGCTTGGGAGTAGAACTCCTCAGGGGATCAAGATACTAGGGTGTAGTCATGAGACAGCAAGGGCTGCCTTATCTTAAGGACAAGATTTTTAGTGTGTGTCTGTGGAGAAAGTATGGTTTTCCAACCATTGGATGTCTATCTTCTAGATGGATCCTTTCAAGAGCCAAGAAGGATGATACAGATGATGAGATTGCCAAATATGATGGTGAGTCAAACCCAGGTTTTGAATGATAAATGTTTCTGATGTTGTTTGTCGTGTATGAAAAAGAGGTGCAAGTCTTTCTTTTCTGTTTCTCAGCTAAAATTACATTCACTGAAGAAAATGGGAGGGGTGATTATATACCTGGCTAACAATATAAAATGTAGTTCTGATTTAAACAAAATATCCACTCGGAGATTTTAAAATAAATTAACATTTGGTCAATTTCTTCCCCAGGTAAATGGGAAGTCCAAGACATGAAGGAAACTAAGCTTCCAGGAGACAAAGGGCTTGTAATGGTAACCCGAGCCAAGCATCATGCAATTTCATCCAAACTTTCCAAGCCATTTGTGTTTGATACCAAACCCCTTATTATACAGTAAGTAAAGAATAATTTGGTGTTCTGTTGTTTCCAGGGTGACACGACAGCAGGCTGAGGTTAATTCCATAACTGAGCTTTTGTTGACTGGGGGTCTAGATGACACAAGATGCTGTAACATGTTATTACACTGTTTTGAGTAAGAGTAAAATAGTAACCCAGATTCCCAAAGTGGGGAGTTAGTAACAGCATGGGTCCTTCTGAAGCCTGAAAAGGGAAGAAGTCTCTGCAAACTAGACTTGGTAACCTGTCTTGTGGCTTCAATTAACTTGATTTAATTGTAGTAATAAGGTCAGGCAACTGACTTTTGTACTGCTAATTGTGGAAGTTCTTGTCCTTTTGAACGAAAGCTGGTCTGCAAGTAGGTCACTGCACTTTCTTATGCAGTAAACTGCTCCCTGTTTCTGAGGGGAAGTGGACAGAGGGGTAAGGATACATGTTTCCTCCTTCCTGTGTCTTAGTTCATTTGCCATGGAAGATGAACACCTTACATAGCTCTGGTCACGACTGTCGTAGAAGAATCTACTTGCATGTGTGTTATACAAGCAAGTCAGGGGAAAAACATAATTCAGTGAGAAGAGTCGAATTGTGCATTATTAGCAACATTATCAATTTGAAATAAAGAGTAAACTAATTCATATTTGCACAAGGTAATGAATTGATCACTTTGCTTTGCACTGTTTAGTTTTGGCTCAAAATACGAGGCTAAAAATAAAGCCCAGTGGTCATCCTCTTCAGCTGCTGGCATTGTGAGAAGATCAAGCATACTTAGCTTATTCCTGACAGAGATGTTTTGCCTTTTTCAGGCTCCTTGGCATCCCTAAATATAATGTTGTATGCATATAACCCTAAAGGGGCTTCTCCTAGGGTCCAATTGTTTTTGCTTTGGTAGTCTTGCAAATTGAGTGGTCTGTCTACCATAATAGTTGTGGGGAAAATAATTGGTTTGCCTCAATCCCTGTTGAGGTGTCTTTTATACTGGAAAGCTTTTTCTTTCTTCTCTCTACTTCTAGGTCATTATCTCCTAGGCCAGCACTCAATTTCTTTAATCTTTTCTGTCAGGATAAGTCTTCTAAATCTTCAATTTTTTAACTGTTTCTCAGGCTTTTGTGAATATTTTCTTAGTCCTTATATCTTTATATATCTATATGTCTGTATCTTTAATATTCACTGGGTAAGTAATTTAAAGCAAAAAACAACAAAGCAGTATTACTGTTAATTTGCACTGAAAAAAATGTAATTGTATATTACAAAAATAATTTTTCCTCATATATAACATGTGTCCTTTCTTTTTCTATCCAAAACTAAAATTAGGTATGAAGTAAACTTCCAAAATGGAATAGAGTGTGGTGGGGCCTATGTGAAATTGCTTTCAAAAACCCCTGAGTTGAACCTGGTGAGTAATGGTACTACTTTTGAGTGTTAACTGTGAAAGAACTTGAAGTTTTTTCACTTTGCTTCTTCCTGAAGAAACCCTTTTAGTGAAGGCAGTGGGGCCTGATTGCCCAAGTACTTTGCACTCAGCATTTTCCCAATGCTTTCAGTTGGAGAGGATAAGTACTGAAATGTGACAGCCCCTTGAGTGGAAACTCTGAAGTTCCCTAATAGCTGAGCAGTTGTTGACCTTTGCCAAACTCTGCAGTACTTCAGATTTTCCTGGGTTCTAGAACCGAACAGGAGGTGCTTAGGAGAGTAGCCAGCTCCTAAGGCCTGAGAACTGCTTTTTGTCCTCTCCTTCATTGAAGTGGTTTAGCCTGATCAGACAAAGCTGAACTGCTGGGTAACCTTGCATAGGCTCTTGTAGCCTATGGGTTTTCTTTAGCTGTTTTCCTAGGCTTTAAAGGATGAACCTTTTATGACTTGTTATCCATCCTTCTCCTTTCCTTCTGCAGTCTCATTGGAGTTATATTATTAACACAATTTCCAAACTATTAAAAAACTCCAAAACAACCACGAACACCCAGAACACAACTTGGTTGCCTAATCAGTTTCATATATGCATTGAATTTTCAGATAACATTAGCAAGAACAAATAGACTTGCAGAGTTCAATGGTGATTATATCCAGTTAGAACTTAGATTGAGGCAGTACCCCAGTTCATAAGTGTAGACTAAATGCAACTTGGCCTCACTTTTAGTGCTGCTTATCACCTTGTGTGAAAGAAACTCAGTGGCCTTGCTAGTCTTTCTTTATTGCCAGTAACTGATACTTCTAATTGATAGCTTTTTAAGTACTTTATTATAATGTAGAGATATACTTAAACATTGTGGGTGTCGCTTACACTAATCTTTTGGATAACACTTGAATAGCTGGTGTTTTCCATGTGGAAAGTAGAGCCCAAAGGTGCAAAATGAAATAGCTGGGATAGTTCTCAGCACATTATTTTTTCTGGAGGCTTATATGAGGAATATAAGCTTTAGTGCGGGGACTTCATGGGCTTGATGTCCAAGTTGCAGAATTATTTCTAATGAATTTGGGAATTCTTATGAAAGACAGTCACTTAAGTTGTATTTCAAAATAATGGAGTGAAGTATTGCATTGTTTTTAAAGGATCAATTCCATGACAAAACTCCATATACAATAATGTTTGGCCCTGACAAATGCGGAGAGGACTATAAATTGCACTTTATCTTCCGGCACAAAAACCCAAAGACCGGCAAATATGAGGAGAAGCACGCGAAGCGTCCAGATGCAGATCTGAAGACTTACTTTACTGATAAGAAGACTCATCTTTATACTCTAGGTATGGTGACTGATAACTGTGCATATTAATAACTACTACATTTCCTGCACCAAAAGCTCATAAAGTGAGCCAGATAAACAGATGAATACTTGTGCCAATGCACCATACAACTAAAAACCACTTGAAAGCTTCAAATGCAAAAACTGATTGTCTATACAAAGGCTTATTTCATCCTTCCGGGAAGTCTTGATTCGTATAAGAAAGGTCATGCGACTCAAACTTAATACTTAAAGGAGAACTGAATTTCAGGGCAGTTGTAAGTAACCTGAACTAAGTATATTTGAAATAATTATCAGCATTTATAAACTGCCTGAATGCTGCCTCTGTGTAATGTGAGGTACACTAAGCTTTAGGTGTAGAGGCATCGTGATTTGTTTTGCTTTTGTTTGGGTTTTTTTCTGCTTTCATATACCAGAGAAACTCGGGAGTTCATTAAATAGTGTCTGGTGTATTAGCTATGATCAAAATCTTTCAGGAAGTACTTAGGAGTATCTCTAGCTTTTTCTGCTGCAGAGACAGCAGTAGATAAAGAAGTGAGATTAAAATCCTGTTAGTCAGTAGTAGGAAGTCTCAGTCTCAAGTGGAATATGAGTACATACATTCTTACTACTAAAACCATACTTAGGGTGCCAAAGTCAACTTGTTGTGGTAACTGCTAAATCACTCTACAAACCTCTGTACTTTTAACATTTAAAGTAGGACTTCTGCCAGGAGTCTGCCTTCTCACAGGGTGAGATGTGGTACATCATCAGTAGTTGTACTTAGGTGTAAGGAGAAAGGTTCTTAACAGTTCTTCATAGCAGTTGATGGGTAGGTGGTAGCTTGGGTTGTACAGTGGGGATGAGTGACGCCTTATGACTCATGCTTTGTATCATACATGCAATGACTACTTCAACTTCTTTCCTTACAGTCTTGAATCCTGACAATAGTTTTGAGATACTGGTCGATCAAACAGTTGTCAACAGTGGAAATTTGTTAAATGATATGTCTCCTCCTGTGAACCCACCCCGAGAGATTGAGGACCCAAATGACCAGAAGCCTGAGGACTGGGATGAGAGACCAAAAATCCCAGACCCAGATGCTGTTAAACCAGATGACTGGTAAGGTGTTGGACGGGTGGAATTGAGAGAGTCCTTAGCCTGATAATTTGGTCCTGATCAAAATGTCTTTCTCGTGTGACTTATGGAATGTTTTGAGTCTCACCCTTGTAATCAAAACACTGTCAGTTTAGGCATCTTAACAGCACTTCAATAGGCAAAGGCAGACAGGTTCCACATCCTTCAGTAATTTCTGTTTAGTGCTCCTGTTCCTTTGTTGGCCACAGACAAAGATTTTAGAGAAATACCTATGCTACCTGTTGCCTTAATCCTTGATGAGATCAAAACATGAGCTGTAGAAGGTATAACTGAAGGATCTTTGTGTAATGTATAGATAAGGTAACTGAAAGATCTGACTCCCTGAATCAGAAACTAATTCTGGCTTTCTGGCTTTGTACCTGTGCTTTCTAAATGATAGACTCAATTTCAAGCACAAATGTGTTTTTGCAGCTGTTGCTAAGAATGGCATTTGCTGCATTATGCCCTTTCTAGATTGGCTTTTAAAAAAAATCAGTAGTAGTGCTTTGCAGTTGGCACCTTGATATGCCATGAAGCTCATGTGTAGGTAATGGATTGCAAGGCAATTCCTTTCTGAAATCATGGGGTGACCCTGACAGAAGGGAAGGTGGCTGGCTGTCTAGAGCAGTGGGCTTGTTCAGAGTCTGTAGAATCATGCCTTGGGCTTAAGAACTCTTATGTGTTTTGTATATTAACACATAATGCTCTGCTCTCAAGGGATGAGGATGCTCCTGCAAAGATCGCAGATGAAAACGCTGTGAAACCAGAGGGCTGGCTGGATGATGAGCCAGAATATGTAGCAGACCCTGATGCTGAGAAACCTGAAGATTGGTAAGTTTGCTGCCTGTTGGAAATGGCAGCAGATATTTCATGACTTTGGTACTGACGTTTGCAGCTCATGATTGCTTGCTGACAAAGTTGCTGTTCAGGCTGTTTTTCTTTGAAAGTAGAAGGCAGTCTGAGGTCTGAGGACTCATGTCCTTCATTCACCTCTGCATTTTTCAACTCTTCTGAGACTGTAAGCAGAACAGGGCAGGGATGTTCATCTTGAAGTAGAACCTACTTGGAAAAGGCAATGGGGGACGCTGCGCTCAGGGACTGGCTTTTGTTGATCTTTTGTGCTTCGCAGTTAGTCTTTGAAATCCTCGTTCCTTCTGCAGTATATTTATCTACAGACCTATGCTATACAAAGTTTCAGAATCTCCATTTTGTGGTAGGAATTTTGACTTTCCCAGAAATCGGACATTGTCTGAGCCTTATTCTGTGTGTAGGCAAGGGGTGGACTTCAAAACTGAATTTGCCTTTTCAGGGATGAAGATATGGATGGTGAATGGGAGGCACCTCAGATTGCAAATCCTAAATGTGAGACAGCTCCTGGCTGTGGTACCTGGCAGCGCCCAATGATTGACAATCCAAACTACAAAGGCAAATGGAAGCCTCCTATGATTGATAACGTGAACTATCAGGTTGGTGTTTTCATTGCTTAAGCTGGCAGCCAATGCAGCATCTCCCTTATAAAAAGCAGAATGATTTGGATTCAGCAGATGTAATTAAGAATTCAAGTGCTGTCATGGTTGTACTGTGTTTCAAATGGGCAGATTCAAAGTGCTTTCTTACCAGGCATCACTTCATTGTATTGATTCCCAAAGCCTGATAAGTTGCAGCTGTAGATGTTGTAATTAAGTGCAATGGGTTGTTATATCTCTCCCTTCATAATGCGCTGAAAACTAAAATTTGTATTCTAGTAGGTGAGGCTGAATGTCTTTTGTCTTTTCTAGGGTATATGGAAACCTAGAAAGATCCCAAACCCAGATTTTTTTGAAGACTTGGAACCTTTCAAGATGACTCCTTTCAGTGCTGTGGGGCTTGAGTTATGGTCCATGACATCTGACATCTTTTTTGACAACTTTATCATCTGTACTGAAAGAGCTGTGGCTGATGATTGGGCCAGTGATGGATGGGGACTGAAAAAGGCAGCTGATGGTGCTGCAGAGGTGAGAGAGGAAGGTTTAGTTTTGTGCTGCTGAGTGGAACAGTAGAAGCACCTCCACTGTTCTCTGTCACAGTCTTTGTCAATGTATACCTGTATGTGCCAAGGTTGAGGGTTTTGCTAAACCAGGTTGGAGCCTTAATTCATGTGTTAATGGTTGCTATAAGTAACTAAGAGTACTTACTGCTCTCTTCTGAGTTTTTGCTCTGGTATTTGGACTGTTTAGCCTAATTCTTAATTTGTAAGCTATGGGAAAAATACTTGTGCAGGTTAGCTTGAGTTTTTTTGAGGTCTGAAATACAGTGTTTAAAGTTGCAAAAAGCCTACTTGAAAATTCTGTAGCTTAAACTTAGCTGCTACAACTTGCTGTATGGGATGAAATTTGACAGTTCTTTTGGTCTTACAGCCTGGTGTTGTGGGCCAGATGATGGCAGCTGCTGAAGAGCGTCCCTGGCTTTGGGTAGTGTACATCCTCACTGTGGCTTTGCCAGTGTTCCTTGTTGTCCTTTTCTGCTGTTCTGGGAAGGTAATGCATTTCCTCTGATAATTAGCATCATGTTTAAAAACAAGTTCAGTGAAATGTGCTTGAATGTCACAAATAATTGCCTGGGTTTGACGTTGCCTTTCAGAAACAGCCAAGTGCTGCAGAATACAAAAAGACTGATGCTCCTCAGCCTGATGTGATGGATGATGAGAAAGAAGAAGAAAAAGACAAAGGGGAAAAAGAAGAGGAGGAGGAAGAGGAGGATGCAAATGACGAAAAGCTTGGTAAGTAAACTAGATAGTCTTGAACAATGTTCTTCCTGATAGAATAAACCAGCTGGATTGGCAGATGTGGGATAAAGCCAATGGTGAACTGAAGATAAGTCAGAAAGGAGAATGATTTTTTTTTTTTTTTTTTTTTTCCCTTAGAAGAGAAGCAGAAAAGTGATGCTGATCTAGGAAGTGCTAGTCAAGAGGAGGAAGAAGAGGATGAGGAAGAAGACAGGAAACCTGCATCAGAGGTAAGAGTGCTTGATCTTTGAAGGAAGCTTGTGCATCTTCTTTCATAGGCGATGTAGAACAGGCCTTACTACAGTGTTAAAAGTTAACCTGGCTCATGTGACCCTACCCCCTCCCAGTTCAGAACTTTGGAAAACTTAATCACCCTGAAGAATAGGAATTGCTGTGGCTGACTTCAGCAGAGTTGGGGACCCTGCTAAAAGCACTGCTGTAGAGCCTGCCTTGAGAAAGGAGTGGGACTGTTGGAAGGCATCTTCTTGAGGCAAAAGGCTTATTCAGCTTTGAGTGCAGTCAGGATGTGGCCTTAGGTGCTCCCCACTGATACAATGGCTGACTTAAAAATGGGTGGAGTGTTGCTTGAAGTTAAAGGATTCTCCCAGCAGCAGAAGCTGTTGAGCAGTCCCAACAAATAGTGTACATCCACTGTGAAAATGAGGAATTTGCCTATTTGCCACAGAGTACTTACAGCAGTAGGTCCTTTCAAAAACTAAATTCTAATGTAGAAGTGAAAGTAGATTATTCTTCATAGATTCTCTCAAAATGGTTATTAAGGGTATATTTAGGTTTTATTTTGTTGATGTTTACACAGTTTACTTTCTTGCAGGAGGAGGAAACTGTGAATAGATCACCCAGAAACAGAAAGCCAAGGAAAGATTGAAAAAAAGTCATAAGAACTTGATCTGTGATTTCTTCTTTTTTTTTTTTTTTGTTGTTGTTTTCAAACATGGTTCTGGGAGAGGACCTTGGACACCTTACATTGAAACTTGGACAAACCTCAAGATTTCACCATCCACAGGTTCCAGTCACACTATCCAATGTAATGGAGTGTCTAGCAGTAAAATATTTGCAATCATCTGTTTTAAAGAGCATCATTCCTGTAGAAAGAAAGCATTTAATGTAATGGGCTGTGGATTTTGGAATGTAACATAACTAACCTTCTCATTTTTGGTTTTAAATATTCTTTTCTGTTCTTAAATAGATTGGTAGAATTTTTCCAGTCTCAAACCTTGGCTTAATTTAATATATTAATTAGTGAAATATAACAATGAGTCTTGAAAGTGCTAGGTGATAAAAATGCAGTTTTATAACTAGTTTTTTTTACAAATATGTAAATTCCTAAATGCACCAATGTCTTCATACCCCTTAAAATTTGGTAATTGTTTGAAGAAAAGTTGCCAATGCATTTGACAACCCCCCTGCCCTCAAAAGAAAGGAAAACTAGGGGGGCATATATGAGGAAACCAGTAGTGAAACTCTCTAATCAATCAACTTCATTCTTTTGGGGGGAGGGGAAAGAGGAAGAAGGTGTGGAAGGAAGGGGATAGGCAGTCTATAGAATATATGCATACTGTGCATGGCTAAAGCCCTGTTAAGTGTTGACAAATGATCTAGGATTTGGAGTGGGTCATCTTAATGTGGCATTTAATCCTGCAGAGCTTGCAGACATCCAATTTTGTTTGTTCATGAACTCTTTTTGTAAAGCCGAGGGTTGTTGGGGAGGTGTGGTTAGGCTACTTCCCCCTTTGCCTTCTGTTCAGCCACCGGTGTTTTCCTCTCTGTGACGATACAGCTCTTCCTGAGAGCAGATTTGCCTCAGTTGCTGAAGCACTTCATGTTCAGTTCATTGTCAAACTCAATTTCATAGCTAGGCCTACTCCTTTCCGGGGTCCAAACACTGAATAAGACAGTGTCCCATATCGTCTCACTGTTGTCACTGTATTTCTGCTGTAAAAAGGGGGAGGTAGGCAGGTAGACAAGTTGAACTGAGTATTTGTTAGGGAAAAAAAACCACAACCAAGATGTCAGTATTGTAGGTGGGGAAGGAGCATGTGGAATATCTTAACTGGTATGTGAAACTGTTTTAAGTCCTTTTATCTGCTTTTCATGTAACAAGTGCATTCTAAATTATATTGTGAATGTTAGGAAGTTCCAATTCCAGCTGAATAAATTTTTTTAAAGTGTTGAGTCTACCATACTACACTGTTTCAAACATTTTTTTTTTTCGTGGAATGCAGGTGAGCACTACAAGAGCATTACCTCTGAGGGTGAGATGGATGTAATTCATTACACTGTACCAAATATGTTGGCGTTTGGATGTCTATATAGATGAACTTTTGCCTTTGTTTAGAATGAAATTAAATGTCCTGAAATTACTCTTCTTGCACTGAACTTAAACACTCCAGTGTTGTTTGGTCATATGATAGGTATAGTGTGTGGAATAATTCCCAGGAGTTATGGGGGGAAGAGTGTTCCAATTACCTTGCAAACAATCTAACCAATTACTAAAAGACTCTTGTTTTGGGTTTGGGTTTTGGTTTTTTTTGTAAAACACCTTTTGCTGCCTGTCCTTATGTTGTATCCCTTGGTTGTTGTGTTTGAAATATTAGTGATCACAAATGCATAGCAGGATTTCTTGATCTCTCTGCAGTGTACAAATAAACTATTGTAAGCAAGATACTGGAAGTAATTTCAGACTTCTGTCGGGAGCTATTGCATGTTTAGAATGCCTTTGCCTGTTGAACACCTGGTCAATACTGCTCCTTATTGCAAAAATAGCTTATACTCTGACATGGAAGATGTCATAGCTTAAGCATTGCTACTAGCTTGTTCTCAGGACTGTATTTTTACCAAGGAGCAGCTGCTATTTATGACTCTCAGTCCTTTGAGATGAAGTATGTGTAAATGGTTTCTATTCAGCTAACGTTTTGAGCACAACATAAAAATCTAATTAATCTAATGGGTTTTTATCTTAATATGCAAATTGCCTTAAACTCCCAAACAATCCATGTGCATACATGTTCTTTCAAAGCATCAAAAGTGAACTTGAGATCTGCTATCAGCTTTTAAATAGTATTATATTAAAGCTAATTGTAAATCTACCTTTGCTTCTGCTAAATCTCCTGAAAAAGTCTCCTGTCTGCATGTTATGGCTTTTTTTGATACCATAGTGTATGCTTTAAATAATCACTACAATAAATGAAGACTTTCCAAAATGGATAGACAAGTTACTTTTTATCCTGCTTTCTGGCTTGGGTGCCTCAGTTTGACCTTAGGATTGCTCTTATTTTTAAAGTCTTCGAGGAAAAAAAAAAAAATAGCTACCTGCTTATCCTGAGTGCATAAAGCATAGCTGTGTTTTTTAGAGTAGTGAAGCTCCACCTGGCTGTAACCTGTGAACTGGGTTTGGAACTGTTACAGATACTTGAAGGTGTGTTTGGGCCTTTTGTGTCTGTGCAACCAAGGGTGGCAGCTCTTGAAAAGGATGCTGAGCTTGACGTGCTGTGTCTGACAATAGCGGGGGGTGGGGGGATGTTAGGCTGAGGTGGTGAATCAAAACAAAACCCGTGGGCTCTGAAACACGAGGCGGAAGTGCTGAGAGCAGTTTGGAGCCGCTGCTTGGTAGGGACAGTTGATAGATCAGGGTGCATCTAACCAACTAACCCCTTCCAGCAGTGTCCCTGCATCTGATCTACCCTCACTGGCGCTGCTCGGTACCGACTTGTCACAGCTTGAGGCTGTGGCCTCTCCAATGCATTACAAATGTCTGTTTTTAAGATGGACTCCTGGGCCTGAGGCGGGTTTCTTGCAAGTGCTGACTACTTGTACATGTCCATGGTTTTCTCCTGTTCTTTCCTTACTCCTTTGTCACAAACTCAGATGTGGGTACAGACGTGGGGCTTCTGATTGCTCTGCTCATCCCAAACTGATGGTTAATATCCCGCTTCCCTCATGGTTTGTAAAGGGGGTTTTTGGTTGATTGGGTTTTTGTTTTGGCTTTTTTTTTTTAGTGTTGCTGGACACAACTACTGTGATTTCATGTCCATTTCAAACAGGTACCTGTAGAAACAACTTGAAAAAAATGTAAAAACTAACCAATAAAGAAACTTAAATCTGTTTGGCTTGCTTTGTCTAATTAGCAAAGCTGGATGAGTCTTCAGCAGGTTGAGGGTGAGATGAGCCGTGCCTCTCTTCCAGGTTTTTGCCAGGTAAGCTCGCGGTTTGCCCCGAAAGCAGCGGTTCCGCGGGGCAGAGCCGCGTCTGCAGCGGGCCGGCGGTGCCCGGGACAGGGGCGGGCTCCTCTCCAGCGCCCGGGGGGCTCCGGCTGCCCGCCCCTCCCTGTCAATCACCTGTGGCTCCGCCTCCCCACTCTTCTGATTGGCTGTGCCGTGGCTGCCCCGCCCCTTCCCTACCTGTTCCTTTTAACCGCGCCGAGCACCGCCTCCAGCTCGCCTCCGCTGCTTAATTCGCGCCTTCGCGCCCTCCTATTGGTCGGGAGGGGTGTCGGTCACGGCTCGTGACGCGCCGCGCGCCGTGACGTAGCCCCCACCCAGGAAGCTCCGCCCATTTATTCTCAACTCGGCTCTGGAGGGGAAAAACAATTTCAAGATGGCGGCGGCGCGGACAACAATGGGGGGCCAGGGGTCCGGGCCGGCCCGCGCCTGAGGGCGTCGGCGGGGGAAGCGCGGCGGGCTCCGCCGGGCCCCGCGAGGCGGGCAGGGCTGAGAGAGAGCGGGGCAGCGTAGCGGCGTCAGGCTCGGAGCAGAAGGAGGAAGTGGGGAGGGGGGGAGCGGAGCGGGCGCCGGGCCGGTCGGGGGGAGGACCCG
>VZRV01005702.1:3547013-3645876 GCA_013398115.1 Falcunculus frontatus | reverse complement strand
CGCCCCCTCCGCCCGCCGCCGCCGCGGGGAGCGCCGAGAGGAGCGGAGCCAACGGGCTGGACGGCGAGGCGGCGAGCGGAGAGCAGCAGCACGGCCGCAGCAGCGCCCTGATCGCGGTAAGCGCCGCCCGTGGCCGGGTGCTGGGGCCAGGGAGGGACCGGCGGTCGTGCCCGGCTGGCACCGGGACCTCTCGTCGGGGGCTGGATAGGGGAAGGAAAACAAGCTCTCGCGGCTGGTGTGGTGGCCTGCGGTGCGAGGGCTGGGATTGGGGCTGCTTTGCAGAGTACCCTCTCTGCTCTGTTACAACTTCGCAGCCGATAAGGGCTGTTTTGTTTTCGCTCGTCACCTCTGCACGCTGGAAGAGAATATAAAAACTGCAGCACGGTGGAGTAGGGATAGTGGCAGGATTTCTGTTGATGCTTAAAATCATTCAGAGTGTTTTGTGAATTATATTTCTGGCTAATTCACCTAAAATGCCCCTGCAGAAACTGTCAGAGGGGCATTAATACTGCGGTGCCTTTGCATTTTTGTTTGCTTAAGTCTTTAATTTGGGTTGTCAGGGTTTTGTAGAGTCATTTGATAAGGATATGCTTCTTACTGAGGGGGGAGTTTTAAGAGAAATAATATGTCTGTTAATTTTGGCACATATTGGAAAGAATTTCAGTGGCAAGGCAGCTGCTTGTTTGCCACTCACTCTAGTGGGTGTGAACACTATGAGAATCCCACTCCACCCATTAAAAACTGGCTTAGCTCAAAATCTTAATGTTTCTCTGGCTTCTCTAGCATTTCTGGTTGTCGGGACATATTCACACAGCCCTGTTTGTATATCAAGATAGCTATTGCTTAACTTATTCTGGGCCCTTTAAATATACTGCTGTGTGCTAATGTGTCAGTAATGTAGGTTAGTAGGATAACCTCTTAAAGGCTGCCTGTCCTAATACCTGTCTGCCTTAAAACCAGGTATTTTTAAATGGTGGCCTGCACGAAAATGATTCAGTACCGCTCTGAGTGTCTTTAAAAGGGGACACTGGATTTATCTAAGACATTTCCAGGTTCATATATAGAATAAATCATATTTTTAAGGTGCTCTGTGTATTTGATTGGATTAGAAAGGAAGGAGGATATACTTCTCTCTGTCTTGGACCTCATTTACTGTTTTTAAAATAGAATCATGATAGAGCTTATTGTATACTTGAGTGTCCAGGACATGATGTGAAATACTGAAACACCGGGTGTATTGATGTCATCTTTACTGTGACCAGCACTAGGCAGCCTGGGTGCAGTTTGTAGTATTTACAGGATGAACTGAAAGTGTTACTTAACCGAATTGTTTCTGTCCTTGCTAATACACCTGTGAGGCTCGAGGACTTGCTGACTGTTGAGAAGACTGAGGTCCTTGTGACACAGTTAGAGCACTTCAGAGGGCTGCTACAGAAGGGTGCTTGAGGAAGAGAGGAAACCTCGTGCATTCCTGACACTGATTCTGCAAAACTTCACAGTTAGCTGTTTAGCAGACTGATCTTGAATCTAAACTTGTCGAAACAAAAATTACTCAAACTTGGTTTTTATTATCTAAAGACTTCGTGGGGGATTCTGTTTATTTCCTGCTGGGCTCTCAGGCTTTTTGCATATGGGGCTCTACCCCTTAATAATGTGTATTTTCATTACACTCAGGGCTCTTTAGCATGTCAAATCCTCTTGCTTAAACTGCCACCACACGACTTCATATTGATCTTTTAAAAGAAAGATGACTCTAATTCATTGGTGTTGTTTCTCTTAAATCACTTTGGATGTGGATTTGATCTAATTAGCATCCATTATAATGAGGGCTCTCAGCAGCAGCAGGTTCTGAAGTGTCCTGCACATCTGGGGAAGCCCTTGTACAGGAAGCTGCTGCCAGTGGCCAATTTGCACAACAGAAGAGGGTTTTAGTGTATGAATGACTCTTCCTCGGGCTGGCCTGCTGTTTCCTTCCTAGGATCCATGACTGTGAGCTTAATTGCAGCTGCTGATTCATCACCTCGTTACTGGGGTATAAAGTTGGTTTGCTTAGTAATTCAAGTCTTGCAAAAAAACACAACAACAACACCACTTCTGCTGCTAATTTAATTCTTCTGGCCCAGAAGGTCCCTCTCTAGGTTGGTATTTTACCTCTACCCATCATGTTGCCATTATCAAGACCAAGCACGTGCTTTGAATGGGAAGGACATGGGCTTGATTTCCAGCATTCGATAAAGTTTGGATGAACACCAAAATTATCTTGTTTTAAAACATCCTCAACACATTCCTTTCCAAAGAATGCTGCTAGCTCAGTGCAACGTGCATTATATCAGCTGTTGCTGCTGTAACAATCCGGATTGTTCTGTGAAGCTGCATATGAATCTGCTCTTGGAAATCAGTACTTTGTGTTGAACGTTAATGAAGAATTTATTTTGTCCCTGAAAGAGAGAGCAGTTAATGTAAAGGTGAAGGCTTCGTGATCTAGCATCAGAGGGCTTGTAGTAGTAGGACATGAAGCTGCATTGCCACAAGTGTGGACAGTGTGGGCACTACCAGGTGCTGTGCTGCAGAGCACCTTCTGTAAATCAACAATAGTCACAGGGAACGGGGTGGCACTGCCACTTCCTCCTTAGTGTCTTATATGATTTGTCACATGGACAAAATCAGATATTTTCTCTTCCGTTACTCTTTTGTCTGGTTTAGATCCTGAAGTTGGATGGATCTTGCTTACAAGCAGAAGTAAGGGGTAGATTCTTCCTTATTTTCTTACTAAGCAGCTGTAAAATTTGAGCTACAGAAACTGAGAGAATACAGTATTGATACAGAAATACCTTGGATTATTTGTGCATCATATAGGCCTGTCCTTCCTTTGAGGAAAATGTTGAAAAACCTTCTAACTTCCTACTTTTAAAAAACTGCCAGACCATTATTTAATGGGAAATCCAAATGTTGACATTTACTTCCCATTTCTGTTGTTTAAACATGACATTATTAAGGCTGTATTCAAAGTAGAAGATGCTTGATGTTTGGATAATGTGTTTGCTGTATTAATCTTACATTTTTAAGAAACAAGGAAGTTGAGAAGAGATGGGGCTTGTCTCCTAGAACAATTTTTCTCTGCCAGGTTCTGATACATGAAAGTTCATCTAATAATGCTGTTTAAATTCTCTGCAGGAGAAAGGTTGGCTTCCTTGTATTTTTGTGATAGACTATAAGGCAGTGTATGGCTGAGCTGAACCAAAGGCATTTCACTGCCATGTGAATGAGGAGAATGGCAAGATCTGGATTTTCATCTCCACTCCTTGTTTTATGATGTGGTGTCTTGAAAAGTGAGCTGCTCCCTGTTTCTTACTGGATTTTTTTCCCCACCTGAGAGCAGTTGTTGTGCAGAGAGCTTGCTTTGTCTAGGACTGCCACAAAACCACAAACAGTATTTCTGGAATGAGCATGGAAGGTCTAGTCGGTGGCCTGTCTTGAGAATGCTTTGTGCTGAAGCTGACAAGCAGCATTTATTTGGGAGTGATAGATGTTTTACATTAATATTAGTTAAATTCTACGTTAAGCAAAGGCACCGAGTAAAAAGTTTTAAATGAAATTTAAGTCCAAGGAGAGCAATGCAGTGTTTCTTGGCTGAAAAACCTAAAGTAATAAATTAAGAGGAATAGACTGCCCAGAGTGTACTGACAAGCATTAATGACATTCCTCTAATGAAGCTCAGGCTGGTACCTAAACGGTTCAGAAGACCACATTTTTGTGTAAGCTGTGGTATAGGGGTGTTGAATTGTGAAATTATGTTTTACCACAAAAATAGCAAATTATTTACATGTTATTTATATATCGCTATGGTGCAGTGAAGCCTTGCCACCATTGTTTGTTTTTGCTGACAAGTCTGATAGTTTGTTGCCCAACAACTCAGACAGGTTTTTCTTTGTCTCCTTTTAATTCTCTGTGAGGTATTGTTTTATGTTTGAAACATTTCCCTTGCCAGATTTGTTAGATATGCAGTGATGCTTCCTAAGTTGTAAGGACCTGGGAGTGACTGAGCTGCTGCTGCTGCTGTTTAAGTTCAAGTGAGGTGGAGGATCCGGCATTGCAGCTGAAGGCATAGGAGTTTTTTTGATTCAGCAGAACAATTCCTGTAGCAGAAGCTGCCCCTTGTGACTAATGCAGGCTTGGGATATTTATAGACATGCCTATCCACAGCCCTTCTTCACTCCAGCAGGCAGTCACCCAAATACAAAAGTCTGCTGGAATTAAAGTAAAAATTAAAATGAGTCCAGCAGTTTGTTTCTGACAGCACAGTGGAATGCAGGAACACATTGGGTAATAAAATGCTTTCCTTGCAAGGGGAGTGCGACTTTGGAAGCTGTGGGTAGATGCACAGTAAATGGGGAGTTCTTACTATGGTGTGTAGTCAAAATGTTATGTTTTCTATCCGAAATTCATACACTACTGTCTGGTATTTGCATCGTTTTTCCAGCTTAAGCAGCTGTCATCTTTGTTGCTCCTGTCCTTGGCGAGGCAGGAGAGGAGAATCAGTGTCTATAGAGGACCTGCTGTGAACTCTGGTTCATGGGAGCTTAGCTGTGCTGCAATAGTGCCACTTCCATGGCAGAAAAATGAATGTATTCTGATTTGGTTTCCCCTTCTAGGTGAGAATGCTAGGAGCCGTATTGGAGCTAGTTTTTTATTATGCTTATAGGCTAATATAGGATTTCTTCTTTGAAAATGTCCAGCATTTTGTTTCTCTTGCTGACATATCAGGACAAATCCTTGTAGACTTAATTCTGATATTGAAGTGGTAAACTAATTTGAAGTAATATACAAAAAATTAGAGTTCTACTGAATCCTGTAAGAATGCTTAAATCTCTGTAACAGATGCTTTAAAAAGCTAAATAAGAACATTATACAGAGCCTGAAAGGCACAGTATGAGTACTAGATTTTTAAGAAGTTTCTTCTCTGTCGTGTTCACTAGGTGGTTTGGGTTTTTTTTAAATGAGACCTGCATAGTTTGTATTTTTATATAGATATATTTACTGTCTTCAGTTACAGGACTCAAAGTATAGCAAAGTACTGGATTTTTGCTAAAGGATTTTAGCTGACTGTCCTCAGTTTAACAGTCCTGAATGGTAAAGGATTTCTTGCTTTCAAGCAAACAATGTGAACTAAACTTTCATGCTTGTTAAGTTCTAATGCATTGAAATGTCACTGGTTTCAGATGATTATCTAAATCTAGTTTCAGGTCTTGAGTCCATAGCAAAATAGCCAACACCAAGCAAACAAACAAAAAAACCTGAACAAAAAACCCAACAATACCAATCAGAACAAGTTTGTACCCCTGTTTTGATCAGTGATTCATGCCCCTTCCTACCAAGGCAGTAAGAGAGCACTGCCCTGGCCTCTAAAGTTTTGAACTCTGCTAGTGCTAACAGACAAGCAATAGATTAAGTTTTGAAGCTTTTCTGGTTTCTTGTTGGGCTTCAGTAGTAGTTTTTGGACAGCTTTTACAAAGTCAGTCAATTTGCCCCTGCAGTGAGACCACAGTAGGGCTGAGCATCATTGTGGTAAAACTGGTGGGTTTAAGACAGAGATTGAATATATCAAAATGCTTTGTGTGCTGTCTGTTTTCTGCTGTAAGCCTTGTCATTTGTCTGGGCATGCATCCATCTCTGGCATTGCAGGCCTGTGTCCTTGTCAGTGTGTGAGTTATATGGCCAGAGGCTGCTGTGTTGGACACCTTTTGTTGTCATGGATGACACCTGGGTTTTGTCAGCTTGTGTTCCGTGCATGAGGAATCCACAGCTGGACATGTGTGCTCCTGCCAAGGAAGTGTTTGTGACCACATTGAGGACTGTGAGTTCTGCTCATGTGAATAAAATGCAGCTCAGGTGATGTGACGTGGAGGAGGTGCAGCCTGTGGCCCCTCAGCGGCTCTTTGACAAACTCTATGTCCTGTCCTGGGCCAAAGGACTGAGGCCTGCTCACATCCTCTGCCTTGCGCTGCTCCTATATTGATATAAATACTTCAAATAAATGCTTTTGGGGTAATATTTTTAGGCATAACTAGATAGCAGTGATCTCAGAAGTTCATCTTTTGTTGGAAAATTGAATAGGCTGAGAAAATGAGAATACACTTCTGTATGTGTTCTTGTGACAGTGGAAATGATTGGTTCAGTGTTATAAATAAAATTGATTGCTTCTGCTAAGGAAACCATGGACAGCGTACCAGAGGACCACTGTGCCTTACAGGATGGTAATGAACAAGAAAATGAAAGCTGAAGGGGTTTTCTTAGTGAGTAGCAAGCTGTGCTGTACTTCATCCGTGTGTTGGTTGGTTTTTTTCCTGAGTTTTGGCAGAAGAGAACAGGTTTTTCTTGCCTTGAGAACTCTGTTGGAGCAGCTTGATATGTAGATAGCTTGCAGTCTGACTTGTATCTCACATGCAGCTTGTTATTTTCCCCCTCAGACCAGATTATTTGGATAGACACAGATAAACTGGGGAGGAACTTAATCTCCCTTTCTTTGCTGAAGGAATACAGTTTTAGGTGAAAGGAGAATTAGTCTCGATCAACTTACACTCAAAATGTCTCCATGGATCAGATATCTGAGTGTTATGACTGTTAAAACCCATAGAGATATGAGAGTTCCTGTGCTGGATATTAGGGGTCTGTATCTTTTCCTAGACCGCAGTGAATGTAGCTCACAAAACGAAGTTATTACTTTTATATAAGTTCTCAAGGAGTGGGTTTTTTCCCTAACTATTTAAAATTAAGGAGGACCCATTCCCAAACTTTGAGTAATTTGACTCATCATATAACCTTGGGCAAGTTACTCATCCACCTTGAGCTTCAGTTTTCCCGGTGGGAGTATTAAGTAAACAATTGGAAACTTGCTGAAAGCCAAATGTTGTGATGGAGTTGAGCTTCTCTGCTCTCTGTTGTTTTGCCTTTTTACAAAAAAGTAAATTTCCATTATTCTTTCAAGTTGGTATTTGAAAAATTCGCTAGAGAGCTGCTACTCCATGCTGAAGACCTAAGGTTCAACTTGAGAGATTTCAAGTTCCAGCCTCCTTTCCAAATGTACACCTCACCTCATCCTACTCAGTCTTCTGCTGATCTTGCTACTCTGCTGCTATTTCCATGAGCCATCTAGAAGATCACAGTCTCCAGGGAAGCTGGAGGCTGTCCCACAGATAAAAATAAGACTTAGCTGTTACCTATGCAAGCATTAAACAAATAGTGGGGATTTTTTGCTGTTACCTGTGCAGGAATTAAACAGATGGTCTGGGGTTGTTTTCCCCCCAAGATCAGCTAACTGTAGACCGTTCAGAAAAATTTAAAACAATTAACTGTGAACCAGTCCGTCTGTCTGTAAATCAGAGACTGCTGTTGCCCAGGCAAGTGTGCAAAATTCTTCTGATAATTTATGCTGGCCCTACATACAACCTCTTGCTTGAATGCTGAGATCTTGAGGTTTCCCGTTTTTCCTTGGATGAGACAGTTTTCCCCAGGGGTTAGTGGACTGCCTTGTGAAGACTGCAGGTAATATGAAAAGAACCATACTTGTCTTGAGGTTTGTTTAATGAGCTGCTTTCCTGCCATCTGAGAGGGCTGTTGTTCAGCGACCCCATGCCTCAGATGGGTGGCTCTTGGTGGGGATTCCTGTCATGTGTCCTGCTGAGATGTACCATGGTGTCTCACCCAGGTCGGGAGCTGATGGCAGTTCCCTCTTTAAGCTCCCTGCGCTGTCGGAGCAGTGTCTCTGCCCTACAGGTTTGTCTGCGTTGGTGGAGCGTTCCAGCACCAGCAAAGCTCAAAGTTTTTTACAGAATGCACCCCAGGGAAGGAAAAGTTTATAGTCACTTTTGATGTGTGCAGGAATTCTGTTTTCAGATGCTTTTGAGGTCAATAGAAAGAACTTTATATTTGCAAGAATGCTGGCAGGAAGGAGAAGAACGGGGAACAAAGGCGCGCTCAGCCTGTGGCTGTGAAGCTGCTGCTGTAGCTGCTGGTTGCTTCTAGGTGGCACCACGAGAAAAAGAATCTGTGCCTTCACCATCTGTGAGAGGCCAACTGTGGAGCTGCTTGGGGCTCTGGTGGTCAGAGCAGCTGGCAAATACTTCAGGAGAAAGGAGGAAAGGAATGAACTTGCTTTGCTGTGATAGAACTGGCTGAACTCTGAATTGCATTTTCCACAAGTGTGAAGTGATGGTCGCTAAGTGACAAATTGGTTTTGCTTCAGTGCCAAAAGTGTGATTGTTTACAAAATCTATATACATAGTTCTTCTCTAAAAGTTATTATCACAAGAGAATCACTTGTTTTTTCTAAATATTTAAATGTGAGACTGCTTTATAAAACAGTCTCATGGAACAATTACACGGCGTGTGTGCATCAAATAAAATACAGGTTTTTATTATCTAAAATTTGATTTTTAACATTCTTCAATATTTTTCTCATTTTGAATAGGAAAAATCGTAACATATTTCAGTTCACAGCCATTTCTCAACTTTTTGTCATTGTCAGAGTAAATGGCAGCTTTTAGTTTTGTCTGAAGGAGGGGTCTTTGTTTGAAGTAGTACCTGTTTTCTGAAAATTTTTCCTAAGAGGTTATAGTGAGGAAGTAATCTCATGTGCCGACTTGTAAAACCAAATGTTACCAAAACAAAGATGCAATCTTTGATTTTTTTCTGAAGTGTTTTATTCAGAGCTAGACAATGTTCTGGTAAGAAATAAAAATCCAAATCTATGTTACACAGAACTACATAACTAAAATATTCCTTTTCTTTTTCAGCAGCTCCATGAGACTGTGAAAAGAAAGCTTGACAGTGCTGCTTCCCCTCAGAACGGAGACCAGCAGAATGGCTATGGTGATGTGTTTTCTGTGTCCAAGAAGCTGCGTCGTGATGATGGTCTTGGAGTGAGCGGTTCTTCCAATGGAATGCCCCCTGTGTCTCCACTCCATCATCTTGACAAGAAATCTGGCACTGGAGATACCTTACAACTTAATGGGAAACATCCAATGGGGCTCGATGGCATCAGCAAGAAGTGTCTTCCAGATTCCAGCCTGCAGATGAATGGAGGTGGTGATGCTGATGACTCATTTCCTCTGAGTTTGAACAAAGAGCTGAAGCAGGAGCCCGTAGATGAGCTTCCCTGTATGAATCCTGTAGCAGGAGGTTCTATATCTCAGAATAACTTGATGCCTGATCTTAATCTAAATGAGCAAGAATGGAAGGAACTTATTGAGGAGCTCAATAGATCAGTGCCTGATGAAGACATGAAGGATCTCTTTAATGATGACTTTGAAGACAAAAAAGATGCAGATTCTTCAAATTCAGCTGCACAGACTCCATTGCCACAAGATATTAACATAAAGACTGAGTTTTCCCCAGCACCTTTTGAACAAGAACAGCTGGGATCTCCCCAGGTTAGATCCACTTCTTCAGGTTCAGCATTTATTGGTGCTGCTTCTGTACCCGTAAGTGCTGCTTCTACAACGGTTGGTAGTTCTCAGGCTATGTTCCAGCCTTCCAGTCAGTCAATGACTGAAAATCCTAATCAGCCCATGATGCAGGCGTCAAACCACTCTCAGAACGTCCAGAGGCCTGTGTTGTTACCTGGGAAGTGTGCAGGAAGTGCCAAAGAAATGTCTTCTGCTCATCAACTTCAGCAGATTGCTGCCAAGCAGAAGAGAGATCAGATGTTGCAGAACCAGCAACAAGCTTCACAAGTCCACCAAACAAATCAGATGTCTACGTGGCAACAGTCTGGGCCTTCCCACAGTCCACTGGCTGTCCCATATACCATGGAAAATCCCACTAGCCCATCAGTTTATCAGCCAGACTTCAACAATCAGAAACTCATGATGCCTAATTTGGGAAATAAAAGCTCACCGAGAGCTGGAGGCAATTACCATGTGAACATTTTGGGTCATCAGCAAAACAGCTTGAACCAGAACCCTGTGAATAGTCAAGGCTCTATGCTGGACTATGGGAACACCAAACCTCTTTCCCATTACAAAGCAGAGTGTGAGCAGGGGGTGGCAGTGCCTGGGCAGAACAAGGCTCCCATGCTGGCATACCTCCAGCAGCGCCAGCAGCCACCACTGTCCCACGTGAGTGATGACCAAAATGGGATGATCCTGTTGAAACCCAAGTCTGGAAACATTGCCTACCGACTGCCACATGGTCAGGTGAATGTCCTGAATTACCTTTATTCGGTAGCAGATTTAAGGTTGTTGGGTAGGTAAGGCTGGAGTACAGATTCCTTGGTGTAGTTTCAAATGTTTTCGTTGGTTTTAAAGAGAAAATTTCTATATACAGTAAGCTGAGACAAGAATCATAAGGTCTTTTTTCCACCAGGGACAGTTTTTAATACTGGGTTCTAGGTCATGTAACGTGTGATTTCCAGCTTAATATACTTTGTGGGCAACAAATTATGTTGTGCTTCACAGAAGCTTCTACTTTAAAAGATAAATAGATGCTTTGTAAACTTTTGACTAAAATAACTCATATAAAACTGTAGTGTTAAACAGTGTTCTCAAAGCAGCTTTGATTTCTTTACCTTGTTTTTAGTCCCTACTTGTGTCAGAGTTGGCTTACTATAAAAAGACCTACTTTTACAGAGAGGTGGAAGTGGGGGCCACATTCCTGATTTCTTGGGTGTTCCTTGGGGCCTTTCAATTCTAAGGATTTTTATTGTTTTAAGTCTCTGGGCATTGGGGAAGCATGGCATAGGAGAGAAATACATCATTAAGAATGAATAATAGTAATGTTCGTTTGCTTGAAGCATGTGCTTCAGGTTTTCCTGTAACAGAAAATTCCAGATGGTGCTCCTTTGCCTTGTATATCACTGTTACTACAGGTATGCTGCAGGTGAAAATTTGTGTAGTGGGTGGAAGTATAGACTCATTGGGATTCTGTAACATGTACCTGCAATGTACATACGAGAGAGCTTGTTAAAAAAAAGGTATTTGTTACAAGGATTAAAGCTCCTCCAGCAAAAGCTGTTTGAGATCCAACTCTAGTCATATTTCCCTCAACAAAACAAAAAACTTGTGAAAAAGTTCTGATTAGTCTGTGATAAAGACCACACCGGTGTACAAATAAAAATTTGAGATCAATGTTTGCTTCATAAAGCCCCAAAAAAAAAAAAGAATCTCTTTGAAAGCTGGCAGAAGTAACAGTCTTAACAGCATTTTGATGGAAGAAGAAGAAGGGTAGAGACAATTGTGTTTGTCACATCTCCCCCTCACTGAAAAACATGAGGGTGACCTTGCGTCTACACTGCCACACTTGCACTGAACTAACAGAAATACTGATGAAAGCTTTTTGGAGAATTTCTCAAAAGCTTGCACACAGAACAACTTAGCACAGCATTCCTTATGTTTGGTCCATGATTCCTTATGAAAGTGAGAACCAACAGCCAAACCCCTTAGCTGAATTCTTAACTTGAACGTAACAATTGTTTGTGCAATTAGAGATGAGGCTGAACTGTGCTTTAAAATGATGAAAACTGCCAAATTTCAAAGGGATTTGCTGGTACTAAGAGGGCAGTATCAGATCTTGAATGATAACTGTTCCTTGTTATTTTTGCTTATCCCAAAGTTCCAGTCTCAAAAAAAAAAAAAAGCCAAAAAATGCAGACTTAAGGAGAACTAATAAAATCAGACTTATCTTTAGTAGTATTTTTGTCTGTGGAGGATGGTGATGGTTGGACTGCTGGAAAAATACTTTAAGACCCATTTTGACCAGTGGAAGCCTTCTCCCCTTCACCTGCAAATAGTAAATTCTCTGATACTAAAAGAAAGCAACTTTAGGATGGGAGGCATAAACACTTGCAGTATTAAATGTTGACAGAAGAGGCAGGATTTAAATAAATGTTTTGTATAATGAAAATATAAAATGTAGTGTTTGAAAAGCTGCTACCAAAGTAAACTGAAGCTGGGGTGTTTGAAGTGCTGTTTGTAACTGCCTGAAAAGGAGTACACAGAGCTATACTCACCTGTTTGAGCTGGAATTTGGGAAGTACTTTGAGATCGAAGTTAAAGCCTCTATTCCTAAATGCTGTGGAGCTTCTGACCCTACCTTGAAACTGGCAGTTCTGTGTCTGACACTGTATAGAGGGATGTTTGGTTGTCTTTAGTTACCTGAGCTTCCATAAGAAGCTTCACAAGTGAAAAAGTTACTGCATTTCTGTAACTTTTGTCACTTTTCTTATGTTCTGCAGGATCAGAACCCTGCTTCCACTGTTCCTCGTGTTCCTGTTTCTGTCCCGGGCCCTGGGGTGAGTGCCCAGGCTCCAAACGTCTCTATGGCAGGTAACCACAGCAACTCAGCTTATCAGCAGCAAGCAGCAGTGATGAAGCAACACCAAATGCTGATGGACCAGCAGAAGCAGAGAGAGCAGCAACAAAAGCACCTGCTCATGGAGCAACAGAAGCAGCAATTCCTAATGGAACAGAGGCAGCAGCATTTGCTGGCAGAACAGGTGAGAGGGGCCAGCTATCTGGTTTTTTAATTTGTGCTGCTTTGCTTTGGTGTATGCAATAGCATTTGATGTTTTAGAATCAGAGAATGGTTTGGTTGGGAAAGACCTCAAAAATCATCTCACTTCCAACTTCTCTGCCATGGGCAGGGACACCTTCCACTAGACCAGGTTGCTCCAAGCCCCATCCAACCTGGCCTTGAAACATTTCCAGGGATGGGGCAGCCACAGCTTCTCTTGGCAACCTGTTCCAATGCCTTACCACACTCACAGTAAATAATTTCTTCCTAATATCTGCTCTGAACCTAACCTTCAAATGGAGGTCGTTCCCCCTTGCTCTATCACTGCATGCCCTTTTGAGACACCTTCTCCTTCCAGCCTTCTTGTAATCCTCCTTTAGGTACTGAAAAGTGCTCTTAAGGTCTCCCTGAATCAGCTGCCCATCAGAAGTTTTAAGAAGGAAATGATACAGTCTCCTCTGAACTGAAAATATGTGAAAGCCCATTTTGCGGGGAAGGTTCTAGTAGAGTCTGCAGGATTGTGGAGCTGTCACTGTGCCAGGTCCTAACCAATGGCTCTTTTATCACCTGGAGACATCCTGTTAAAATTGAGGTCTCAATAGAGGTGACAGAAAAACCCCTTCAGTTCTGGAGCCAGTGTAGACAAAACATAGTAATGTGGTTGGCACTGTATGAGTGTGGTAAAGATATGTTTTTGATATTTGGGTTAAAACAGTTTGGACTAAAGGAATACTGTGGGGGAATTATATTATCAAAGACTGAAAGACAGAGAATGCCCAAATCATCAATAAAATCACATTTTCTCTATGAGTTATGTGATCTGTAAGCTTAGAATACTTTTTAGTAAATCAGTCAGTCTTTGGTGACTTGTATGTTAGTATCAAATGTCAAAGATGAGTAATCATTACTCTCCCAAAATGTTAACAAACAGGTATTCTTTGAGAGCAGGTAGGGAGAAAGGAAATATGGGGTGTGACCTCCTGTCATTTGTGTTTTTGCATGTCTGGTGGATGGTGATTGTTAGAGCTTTGTTAGAGCTCTTAGAGCTGTGGCCCAGTAGGTTTCCTTAGGACAATAATGGACCTAACAGGTGTTAGGTATCTCTGAACAGTGGGCAGGTGATAAGTAGCATATCCCAAACACAGCATTGTAATATCTTTTTTCTTATCTATTTGCTTCTGCTTTGCCAGCACATGCTGCTGCAGTAAATATCAGTATTATGAAAATACTTCATTCATGTCCTAGTAATGGTAGCTACAGCTAACTTCTCTAGTTTCCATTTTTGTATAGTGGTGCTGGGACTCTGGTCCCAAATAAGGAGTGGCTTTGCTTTGGAGCGGAACAGCTTTAGATACTGCATTTGCCATGTTTATTGGCCTTCTGCTGTCTAGTCAAGCTAGGTCTTGTTAGCATTCTGATTTGGTATTTATTTCTTTGGATAACACATGATATTGGATGCAGTTTTACAAAAAAATTTCTGAACCTATTGATGTGTACTTTGCAGGAGATTTGTAGTTTCAAGTAGCTTCAATGCCATTCCCTGCCACTATAAATCTGTCTTTTCACTTGGTATTCTGTGTATTTTTTACTTTTTTTCCCCAGGCCAGGTTCTGCAGTTCTTGGTTTCTCTCAGAGCTATGGCGTCTCTTGTTGGCTTCCGTGGTCAGCCTCTTTCAGGTCTGACTGGTCCTGCAAGCAGCAGGTCCTCTGTCAAGCAGCCTGCCCTCTTCATTCCTGTGCGTGTCTCAACAGCTTCGCAGCTGGAGACATTTGGGCTGGGTGGTAGCGATGTGTATCTGCTGTTTGTTACATTGCACCAGTCTCTTCTGTAAAGTGTCTTTGCCCCAGTACCATTGGAAAGGAATTTCTGTCCCCTGCTGTGCTCTGTGTAACTTTTTGGATAAGTAAGTGGTTGTGCATTGTATCACTATGGGGTTATCTCAGAATTTCAGTCTGGCTGAAGGTACCTGAGTAAGAAGAGACAGAAATGCTGTGCCTGATACATTTCATATTGTAAAAGCAGCCTGTTGGATGTTAACACTGTCAAGATTTGAGTGTACTCTCACTACATTTACATTCCCCTCAAGATTTTAAATTTCATTTTTCTCTAAAGTTTCCTAATAGAAAATTTGCTTGGTTTATTTTTCAAATGGTTTGATCATAAAATTGGTATGGGTTGAATGTGCTTTTAAAGAGACACAATTATTTTGTGTCATGAGTAGGGTTTGTTTCAGTTGATCACTGTATTGTTAAGAAAGTGATTTGAAACAATGGTTGCAAAACTTGTATGACTTGTATTATGGACTTAGTTCTGCAGTTTTCCATAATCTTGTAGGAAAACCTGTGATATATGAGAATATGGATTTGTGTATATTTTTTCAAGTTTGTGGACAAGGACTAGAAAATATTTACATGTTCAGTTTTTGTATTTCTGTGTAATATTTTTGGTATTCCTGACTTGCACTTTTATTGATTTCTAAAGAGGGGTCTAAAATACATTGGAAATAAGGACCAAAAAAGTAAATGTTATATTTTTTTTAATACACTCACTTTTGCTCTTTTTGTAGCTGTACCTCTTTTTGTCTTTAGAGTATTGCTAAAAATGCCTGTTGATTATGTTACTGATTAGGAGACTAACATCTCAGATTTTCAGTGTTTGAAAGGCTTCAGACACGCACTGCAGTAACTCTTGTAGTGCATGCTGTTGTCTCAGATCCTGGTCTTGTCACTCATCAAATTAAATTGTGTTTGAGCCTTGAGAACAAAGTCTGAAGTGACTTTAGGGCTGCAGAAGCCCCTTTGATTACCAGCTGTGCATAGAAATATGCAGACAGCCTGTTTTTTATCCAAGATAGCCCTTGGAAAAAGCTTGGTTAGTTTTCAAATTGTCTTGCATTGGACCTTTCTTAGGAGAGGCAGCGGCAGCAGCAGGAGCAGCAGCTGCAGCGGCATCTGACACGGCCTCCTCCCCAGTACCAGGATCAACCACAGAATCCATACCAGCAACAGGTTGGACAGTTCACTGGTGAGTAAACACGGCAATTGAAATAATAGCAGAAAAAATATCAGGAGTAAAAAACAAGGTGTCTTCAAATTTCCTGGCTTGGATAGCTTTTAATTAATTAAATTTGCTACACGTCACTCTGCCTTAAAAGCTCTTAACCTATACTCTGATTCAGTTGCAAATTAACAGCTTCCCTGGTTGCAGGTATGTGGGACAACTTAAGCTTCTGTTTCTTAATGTTGTTTGGGAAATGAGTAAAATTCTTCAGAACCTTTATTGTTCTACAGGCCTTTTTTATACTACTGTTTTGTTGTGCAGGTTGGAAATTCTATCTTTGATATATTAGGATTCAGAGGGTTTTTTTCTGAAGCCTGACATCACTACTGCCTGTATCTATCCCAGGACCTCATTAAAGAAAAATAAGTGGTGTATTATTTCTTTCATCTCTAGGATGAGTTCAAAAGTCTCTAACATTCTTATCCCTGCTACCTTTAAAAGGGAATGCAGTTTGAATTCTCTTCATTACATGTTAAGTGCTCTACATGGGGTTTTTTGTATGAGAAGCAGCTTAATATGTCTGTAGTATATTAACTCTGATAAATAAAAAATGTTGTAACTGTTCAGCTGGAATAGCTTCAAAAATGTGGAAGAACTAGAAAACAATAAAAACTCATCATCTTACTTTAAAAGCTGTCACTTGATGGGGCATCAAGAAGCCACTTGTCTTTTTTTCATAAACCTAGAGTACACGAGAAGTGCTAATTCCCTTTGTTTTGTTTCCTTACTCTCCATGTTCCTTTAGAAATAAATACTGAAGGGGAAAGATGCAAATGGAAATGTAATACCTTCACCCTGGCAGTGTTCATGCCTATGCAAGTGTCGAGTGCACCTACAACTGGGTTTTGTTACTGAACTGAAAAAACTCAATGCCAATACGAAAGGATTGTGTGCTAACACAGGGACCAGTAGCATCCTTCAAATACTGCACCGAAATATTTCTTTCTCTTGTCACTTTTCTGCAGAAAGATAGGCATACAACTGTTAGAAGTAGAGTAGGTTTTGCTATAATGGACATCAGTAGTATTGAAATTATTTTTTCCTTGTAATGATGATTGTAACTATTTTCTGCACCTTAAATTCTGATATGTGTACTATCTCTTCATTGTTAATATTTTTCTAGTAAGACTCTTCCCCACCCATCCATTCCCCCAACAGTGATCTTTTTATGATGTGCTTTGTTGATAATTAATTCAATATAATTTGAATTCTATTTGAATTTATTTTTGATAATGCTGTTTTTATTCAAATATAATAATAATAATGAAGAGCCAGTACTCCTCAGCTATCATAAAACATGAAAAAATTCTGCAGCTTACTTTTTGTTTTGAAAGCAGAGAAATTGTGTAGGTAGGTTTCCCCTGGTCAGCTGTAAGGAGTGTGGAGGGTGTTAGATGCACTACACTTTACAGAACTTTTCTGCTTTTTTTGTTTCAAGTAAGGGGCTGTTTCTTCTACAGGAAGAAACTTTTTAACTCAGAATTTGCAATAACGTCTGTATTTGGTTCACTGAGAAGACTTTTTTCCAAATCACCTTGCTTGGTTATCAGCACTGCATATTAACACAGTGAATATTTCACTGTGGAAATGCAAAAGATACCTGACCAAAAATTTCTGAATTAGATATTTCTATATTAGATAAATAGAAGATATTCCTGGAATTGGGAAAATGCTCTACTGGCAACCCTACAGTTGTCTGATAAGAGATGCACTGTGTATGCATGGAATGACTGACACTGTGTGTATGTGTGTGCAGTTAGAGGTATTTTTTAAAAGCTTAGTAAATTGTGCATGCACTTCAAAGTATATGTGCTAACCTTTGTTCACACAGAAGTATCTGAGTCCTGCCTTTAAAGTCATAATTTTTTTTTAAATTAATGGTGCTGAACTCTTAGAAGTGGTATTCATATTTTTTTAGGACATTGGCATATCTGTGTTTGAGATCAAGTTGGAGGTGCTAACTGGAGCAACAGTTGGCACTCTGTAATTAAACCTTTGCTTTCTGTGTGTTGCTTGCAGAGGTCGGTTTATACAAACGTAGCTGCACCTCCTTTCTGGGTTACTGTGCTTACAAGCCTGGCTTGGCTCTGGATGAACATGAGGTATTTTATATACGAAATATTTCTTTGTATTTCAGGGTCATCTTCAGCCATGCCCGGGGTCAGTAATTTAGGACAGTCCAGCTCCGGTAGTCCACGGATGTTTCCTCAGAGCCAGAACATGATTCAGATGGGACCTGGACACACTCCTGTGGCTCCACTCCAGTCGGGCTCCAGTCAGCAGGAGCGGGGGGTGTCTCAGTACCCCAGCATGCAGAACATGCAGCGTGGGGGGTTGTACAACCTGGCATCTGGCATGACCCAGATGGTTCCCCAGCACACGACCCCGAGTGCCAATGGACAGACACCGATGCAGAGACAGGGCAGCTTGGGCCAGGGCGCTGCCGTTGCTGCTGGCTACGGGCAGAACACCTTACCAAACTCAACTATTTCTCAGCAGCACAATAAAGGTGCACTGAATCCAACCTTATCTAAGCCACAGATGGCGAGAGTACCAGCTGCTATGGGGGCTCAAAATCCATCTTGGCAACACCAAGGTATCCCTAATATTAACAACCAGACACAAGCAAACAGTGGCTTAGGACCATTTACTGCCAACTCCTCTTTCCACATGCAGCAGACACATCTAAAGATGTCCAACCAGCAGTTTGCCCAGGGAATGCCTCAGGTAAGCCTAAGCACCAGCAGGCCCATGACCTCGATGAACGCTGCCGTCTCTGGGCAGATGTTGTCGTCCTCTTTGGGAGCACAGCCACGGACAAACCCACCCGCACAGCAGCAGGTACCCTCACAGCAAGTCTTGCCTGGCATGAACCAGACTGTTCCAGAGCTGAATGCTTTCAACCAGAACCCAAATCAGCAAATTCCCAACAGAGGAAACCTGCACTGTAGCCAAGGGTACCCTGTGAGGACGACCAGTCAGGAGCTGCCTTTCGCTTACAGCAGCCAGTCAGGCAGTAATGGACTTCAGAACTTAACTGGTGACACAGATCTGATAGACTCTTTGCTGAAAAACAGGACTTCAGAGGAGTGGATGAACGATTTGGATGAGTTGTTAGGAACTCATTAAAATGGGGCTGGGGGCAGGGGTTCTACTTTTTTTTAATTATTTCATGAGATAGAAACAACTCTTGGACCAAAAAACCTGTGGCATTGAGGAGACTTGCAGGCATTAGAGGTAAATGGTTGGGAAAAAGACTGGAGCTGCTCCTCAATGAGTGTTGACACGTGGTCACGGCGCACCAAGCAGGTCTGCAGGAGGAGTGCGCTTTGTCTACGGTCTCTGAGGAGTCGCACACTTGAACAGGTCAAAAAATACTGTGTCCTAGCCAGCCTTCCAGAAATCTCACTTGCAGTGTTCTAAGACTAAATTTTTTAATTATTTAAAAACAAAACAAAAATTCCACAGAAACAGTGCAGAAAGAACGCAAATAGTTGCACAAATTGTGTTTAGGGCTTAGTCTGCAGCTATTACTTGCAATAATTATTTGTTCATAGCTTGACATGCTGTTATAGTACTGTCCATCAAACAGATGACTTTTTCTTTGAGAAGAGGCTGTATGCACCTGAGTAAGCTTGCAAAATGTTTGGAATTGTTTCTTTTCCCCATTGCTGAAGCATGTGCCTGTACTCTCAGTAAGCAAGTGATATTTCACAGTAAATATTTCTAGATGCTGGTAATAGTTGAGAGAAAGTATTAAAACCTGGCCAGTTAGTCTAGATAGTCATCTTCATAGATTGTAGTCTTTTAAGCTGCAGTTTGCACTCTGTTGTAGAGAGGCACAGTTCTTGGCTTGTACCTTGCTGTGTTTAAAGGGGGAATTTCTTATGGGAGAACTTTTAAACTATAGTAGGTTTAACATGAATTGTAAAGCCATTTACTTTGCACCTGTTTCTTCATAACTTATTTCCAAAGGTAGTTGTATTTAAATGAAGGCTTTGCTTCATGACAGCTCATCTAGTTTTCTTTGTTGTAAAAAGTAAAACTAACCTCTGAGATCAGTTCATCCCCAGAAGTTAGCAATGAGCACAAGACTTTGTCACTTCAGGACAAAAATGAGGAAAAAAGAATTTGGCTGGGAGGTGGAAAGTCCTTATTAGCAATAATAGCACAGGCAGCCTGGGAGAATACTTGTATCAGGGTTGCTCCAATATGGAAGTCTCCCCCTTTAAATGCTTTGGTTTTTTAATACTGGGTTACGAGTTTGATAATCTTTCTATAGACTGGTGGATTTACTTTTTTAATATCCCTTGGAGCAGATGCTGGTTCTTCAGCTCAGCCCAAGGAGACCTCTTATCCGTATGTTTGGGTTGGTCCCAGAAAGGACAAAAACCACAATGGGAACAGTCGATGTTCCGAAGTCCTTACTCTCTACCAAAAAAATCCCTTATCCACCAACAAACCACCTTGCCTTAACGTTTATTTTAAAATTAAAATAAAGTTGAAAGCTTTTGTTTTAAATGCACAAATACCTCTTTCCTTTCTAAATCCACTTTCTTGGAAAACTCCTCTAAACTTTGTAACCAAACCCAGCATTGTGATCTAAAATCAATTTCCTTCAACACAGACTGGCTTCTCCAGGAGTTTTCTGCTTTGCAGAATTGTGAGAGAGGGTTTTTTCCAGAAGGGGGTGAAGGGAAGTGAAAGATATCATTGGTTTCAAAGAAGGAAAATATTTTACTGTATCTGCAGCTCCTTTATGAGACAATTTGCACTTTTGAAAACTGCTTTTTTAACACTAATACTTTAACCCTTTCCAAATATGCATGGAACATGGTTTGTCCAGCACACTTAGCTAGTGTGGATGAATTCCGCTCTGTTGATCAGATTTGCTATTTTATCATGTTGAACTGTTGATGAAAGATGTGCATTGATTAGTGGATCCCACCTTTGAACAGTGGATAAAACTTCACTGAAGCAGGCTTAATCCCTCGTAGAGCTTTCGAAAAGATAACATAAAGATTGTCTTTGAATGGGAAGACAAAGGTGTTGGTGACTTTGGTTGTTGACACTTCTGATATTTTCTAGAATAAGTAGTTGAGATGCAAATAACTGATGCTAGCTTTTCTTATACTGGCAATCTAAGAAAAGAGCTAGTGAGCTTGGTTTGCTATTAAGTTAAACCAAAAACTGGTCCAAGGTAAGTGTCATTAGAAAAGTAGAGATATAAACTAGCAATGGCAGGGGAAGGAGTGTTTGCTGTATTTTTAATTTTAAGGGTTAACTTTGCACCAGTGTGCCTTCCCTTCCTGTTGGGGGTGCTTGGGACCTCAATTTCAAGTGGCATCCTTCCATGTCACTGGTTTTTTTCTCCCCCTTACAAACACTTGACAGAAATAACAGGGTAGTAGGATTCAGCTTTTCTTTCTCCCTGTTTAGGTTGTGGTGAAATCTGCTCTGTTTTCCGGTAGATTTTGCACACAGACTTTGTTCTGAGTAAGTCAAAATACAATCCATCCAGTTGTGATTTCTTAATTGGAGGAAAAGAACATCTGCTGTTTGCATTATTACTACCAAAAAGGCAATCCAGTGAAATGTCCAGGAAAATGCAGGTGTGCTCTGTCCTCCACTGTTTCTGGAAGCTAAGGTGGATATTGCTCTGCTTGACCAGAGGGTTTGTTCAGGAAGGTATCTGGGTTTGATGACAGGGCCTTTTCATGGTACTGTTGGAGTAAAATGAAGTGTGGTTCTAGACAAACTGGCTTACAATGCCCATTGCTCTCTGTGTGTGAACAGGATCCAAGAGCCCTGGGCTCTGGCTTTGGTCCCTGTGCACAGAACGCAGTGGGACCGTTGGGAACGGGGTGCCACTGGAACAAGGTTGGAACAGTTCAATGGAAATGAAAATACGGTTTTGATGTACATGGGTGCACGTGCAGGGCTGGGCTCTGCCCTCGTGCCCTGTAACGTGTCACTGTCTGTGTCTGCACTCGGGATTTCCATTTGCTGCAGCTTCAGAGCAATAAAACCAATCTCCCCTGAACTGAACCCAGCCGGCCGCCCATGGCTTTATTTATAAACTGCGGTTTTGGTTGGGCAGGCAAGGTGAGAGTGTCACTGTGCAACATCCACTGCCTTCCAAAAACCACGATCCAATTGAAAAGGGTGCTCAGAATTTTGTTATACACATTTCCTTTGTGTAAATAAATGTTTACAATTTTATATTAAAGATTTGAATAAGAGTTAGATCTTCTGACTGTATATTTTTTACTTTTTATAGATTTTAAAACTATAATTCTTTATATATGTGTTTGGGGGGTATTATGGTAAGTTTTATGCTTGTAAATGGAGAACAGTTGAATTTGATGCTAACCTTTATGAATTTTTGTCATTGAAATGTATAAAGAGTCCATTAATTCCCTTATTCTTTTACTACAATTACTGGTGCACACCAAAAAGAAATCCTTCACTTCTGTTTTATCATTATAAAATAAATATTTTGCTAGTGTATTAAATATACATGGTGTGACTTTATGCATTTGCGTGAGCTGAGCAGAGTTCAGCATTGTCATTCCTAGTGAGGTGGTTCCTTCCCTTCATCCCAACACACAATTTTTGCTCAGCCTATTACTAAGTCTCAAATTCTGCTGCTGTGTCTTATAAATTCTTACGGTTTCAGAAAATCCATTTAAACAGGCCAGAACTGGGTAAAGGGGCCTTAGAAAACGTGACTTTGAAAATAAGGCTTTATGCTACTCCCACTGCTTCCAGGCTTTTGGTTTTTTTCTGGAATGCAGTTGTAGGCCTTAAGCTGGGAAATTTGACTGCAGAGGTGGTTGTTAGTAGTGAAAAAGATGTTAATAACTACTGAGACCTCACATGTGCAAACTGTGGAGTTCCAAAAATGTGCCAGTTCCCTCAGAATAACGGCCTTTAGAGGTTCACCCTGATTTCCTCAAGACTTGTCTGATGCAGGCACATGGCACCCACAGGAATCCAGCTGAGACTTGGGACACATGCTGCAAGTAGGAGCTGATGTTTCTGAGCAAGGAACAAAGTACTGGCAGCAACGTGTCTGGATATTTTGGCTTAAGGCTGGTGAAGTCCCATAGCCACTGCCCAGCTTCAGACATTGATGGATCATTCTCCAGGCTTCGGAGTTGCTGTTGTGTAGTTTAGTGTTTGCAGTCCCAGCTCAGCCTCCAGGTTTCCTCACAGCATCCTGACTTACCAGGGTGTATTTTTTGTGTGTTCCTACTCTACAAGTTTTGTGTTCTGTTTGGGAGAGGAGGAGACCTGTAACTTCAGAAGCTTGTAAAGAACCAAATGTAATAATAAGTAGCAGTACCAGAATCAGCTGCTTTTTCCCTATGGGGAACTGTGAAGTTACATTAATTTTTGCTTTATTGTCCCATTAAAAATGCTGCATTTTAGTTACTTTTGAGTGAAACAGAAATTTCCCAAACCATCCGCCACTGAAATGACATGTGTGGTTTTCCAAAGATTTTAAGGAGTCAGTGGCAGATTGTGATGAACCTTTGCTGAGAAACTAATTTGATTTTTTTTTCTTGATGTCAGTGTTTTTCCTGAGAGTAATGGAAATCTGTAATGGAAGTGTTTTCTCAAGACTGAATTGTTTGTTGAAATACAGTCTAAGAAGACCCCTGGTGACATTTCCCCTCTGACTTTTATATTGGACACCCCAGATGAAATCTTTGGTCACCAATAGGTTCAGTTAAGGTTAATTTTTAGGTTTAAGTTCTATTTTAGTCTGGGTCTGCTGTAGACTTGGGAGAGTCTGAAGTCACATCATACGAGTGTTTTAGAGAAAGGGAGTGGTTTTGCTATTCTACACATGTGGTTATTTATAAAAAAGTGAAACATTGGATATTGGATTGATTAACTGAAGTTTTCAACTTGATGAGCTGTCACAATGGGGTTTTGAAGCGACAAAGAGCCAAACCAGAAAAAAAACTTGCTGTGTCCCACTTGGGAGAAGCTGTAGGTCTGGTACATGCACAAATTCTGTAGTGAGGGTTTCTGTGTGTGACTGAACAGAGAGAAATGCAATGGCTCAGCCACCAAAATTAAGGGAAAACCTTCCTCCTCTCTGATTTAAAAAATTTTAAAGTCACAGTAGTCATGCATATAAAGTTGCTCAAAAACATAAGGTAACTTTTTGAACTGATGCCTATTTTACTTTTGTGGAGCAGGGAGAAAAGTTACTCAGGGCTAAAACATTGCTGGTTTTCAAATCTTACATTTTACAGTTATAACTCCGATGTCAGTGTAACATTTCTCAGGGTCTGTATGTTTCTACATCATCTGCTGCCTTCAGAACTGAGAACTTTTATTTTGTATGTTTGCCAGGAAAAGGGTTTGTATTGCTTAAAAACATCAGAAAACTACTAATGGTGAGTGGGTGCTAGAAAAGATCTCCTCTTTGGTAAACTTAGAGTAGTAATTAGTAGGATAAAGTATCTGAATGTTCTTCTAAAATTACAGAATCTGGTAACAGAATTAAGTTATTCCAGCTGGAGTGTATCTAATCTTTCATGGTCAACTCCACTACTTGAAATAAGAGCAGAAGGTCAAGTCATTAATTTGTAAATGCTTGTTAATAATTTTTACAACCTTGCACATAATTGAGATGCTTCAGAGCTCATTAAAACTAGCAACAAAAGGGCTGGAAAGAATTCCATCATCTTTCCACTGCTGGCAACATTCAATCGTGGTATAAAATCTGTAAATGTAATTAGAAGAATTTCACAGTTTGCTCACGCAAAATTTTTCCCTGCTCCATTGTTCAGCAGAAGGCACTTGGCTGGAATAGATATTTTCTGGTGGGTGGCTGCTTTGGAAAACCACATGGTGTGGAGAGAGTTAAGGTGAGTTAAGGTGTGGGTGGAGGAAACACCTGTGCTCAGAGGCAGCTCTGTGGAAGTGTGTAGTGGTGAGGAGAGAGGATTGGGACAGCTACACCCGTCACATCGGGCTGGGGTTTGCTCCACAGTCAGCAGCATGAGAGATCAGATAGACCTGCTGGCCACGGTCACAGTTCTGGGAGTCCTGGAGCAAGGTAAATGTCCTTTGTACAATGCCAGATGGTTTTAGGCTGATTATGTTAAACTTTGTAGGGTATGGTTCCTGTATTTTGCTTGGAGTGTCTGTGGAGTGAAAGTCTCTGTTTTCCAACATGGTAAAATGATACAAATGTTTGGCTTTTCACGGCAGAAGTGTCCTGCCTGAGGGTGGTCATTATTTAACAGGGACTAAAATGATTCTCAGAGCCAGCAAGTAAAACTTCTAGACTTAAAACAATTTCAACAGGATGTTCTTAAACTAAACCAGTTTATGATTGAATTCTAACGGGTAATTTGTAACTTGCAGTGGCTGGAGGTAGCTAAAATAAAGACAGGTTAGTAAATGTGCTGGTGAGGAGGTCAGTGTACAGACAGACACGATGTGGATATAGGAAAGAGCCTCGTGCTCACAGGTGTTTCTCTGTGACCAACATCCTTGTATGTTCATATGGCACAGAGCAGATGACAAGATGAACTGAGAGCACGGTTATTTGGAAACTACTGCAAGGTCTGGTCAGAAATAGACACAGAGCTCTTCAAAGGAACTCAATGACTTCTAATTTAAATAGATGCATCGTGTTTAGACCATTTAGAAAGAACAGTGTTGTTGCCAAGCTCTGTTTGCTTGTGGGTCCTTTGGACAAAGTTTCTCCCCCTTGGGCTTCAGGGCAGTCACTCCCCTGCCTGGGATGGGGACAGAGCCCCCATTTTATTAAAATCTTCACATTTCTGTAAGGGAAAGTTTGTGGGTTTTATATTACTGTATTAATTCACCATAGAGCTATCACATCTCTGCTTACAAATGGATGTGAATCTCTGAGCAGCCTCATGTGCTTTTAGCCATCAGATGATAAATCTCTTAAA
Organism: Falcunculus frontatus; assembly: GCA_013398115.1. Taxonomy (NCBI): domain Eukaryota; kingdom Metazoa; phylum Chordata; class Aves; order Passeriformes; genus Falcunculus; species Falcunculus frontatus. The sequence continues at coordinate 3,620,361 of VZRV01005702.1, read as the reverse complement.
ATAAGCATTATTTAAAACAAAATATGCCACTTTAAAAAAAAAAAAAAAGCTCAGGACTTCTGAATTATCTGTAACTTCCACTCAATTTACAGAGAAATACTGCAGCTACAAATGGAAGAAACTTTTGTACTATGATTTTTTTATTATTTAACTAAGTGGGGGTGGAGTGCAAAGAGAAGACATGAAGAAAACTTGAAATTGAGTTACAGAAATCCTGCTGAGCCCTTTTCCTTTGGGAAACCCTCAGTAGCAAATCCGTAGATAGCAGTTTTGTCTCAAATATTTTTGTTTAATGAGAATTTCAAGTACTTTGTAAAGGTTGCAGCCTTAAGCATTTTCCTTTCATGGCATGCAAGCCAGGTGTGAAGCCAGCAGATAAATAGCAGGCATTGGCACCCTCCTATCTGTGTTCAATCGGATAAAGTATCCTGGTGTTATGGTCTCTGCATGGGAAGCCAAGGAGCAAGTGCAAAATACTGTGTGTTTCCTTTCCATCTACTCTATGAAATACATGTGCCCGTGTCACTGGGGTTCAGAGCTGGGCAGTGGCTTTCTCTGCATGTTTTGAAAGGGCATTCTGTAGGTGAGTTACACGTCTGGGACTCGCTCTGAGCGGGTGAGCACTGAAGCACAGACATGGGCTATCCCTATGACACTCCTCCATCACATCCTGGTGTGGGAGATGTAATTTAATGGCTGACCTTGGTACAGCGTTGGTTGATTTTTATGTTTCCTTTTAAATTTCCTGGGAGCCTGCAGTTTCCACATTCTTTCAAGTAACTTTCCCCTTTTTAATTTAGTCATTCTCAGTTTAGTGAAACTCTGAGCTTAGTGCTCTATAGCTACATGCCCCAGCCTTGTGGTGAACACTGTACCACAGAGCAAAATTATTCTACTCCCCTTCCCCCCCCCCCCTTTATTTTATGGCTTCAAAGGAAAGAAAACTTATGCAATGTCACTGTCAGGCCCCACAGGGCTTGTTTTCCAGGTTCACTCAAATGTGGCAGATAGCAGCTATGATATGATTTGGCAAGTTTGTGGACATAATCAAATAGAGAATGAAGAATATTTCCACTGAGGAGCAAAGTTCAGGGAGAGCTGAGCCCCTAAGCCGCATGGGAATCCACACAGGTGATTAACCTCAAGACATGAATCACAAAAAAAAATAGTTTGAAAGGTTCTGCAGAGTAGGTTGAACTCTTTTTTCTAAAAGTCCATGCTGAGAAGGCTCATGCAGTGGGGGTTTTTTCAACACCTCATTCTGAGAAGTGCTTTTGGGGGCTGATTCTTCATCCTTAGTGCTTCACCCTTACACCAGGTTTGGGGAACAGCCAGCCATCCTTCAAAAAGCTCCTGCTCCTCTTGGGTGGTTGTTTTGTATGTTACCCATCCCTAAGTGTAAAGGATCTGTGTAGGACTTGTCTGAGTATTAGCCCCCGTGTAGAAGCAAGATGCTAATTGTAGAGCTGATGGAGAGGTTTGATCTGAAATGACTCTTACCTCACTCATCAGTCACAAGAATCCTACATTAGGAAAGGTGCAGATGGCACAAAGCAGGATGAAGAGCATTGCCCAGTGCAGTGGGCTTATGCCACAAGCCAGAGCTGCTCATGATGCTGTAACTTCAGCTCAGTCCATTTCTGGAGAGGAGACTGGGATGAGACCCTGTGAGCATCAGGGAGGAGGAGAGGTGATTACCTGATGTGAAGAGGTAACAGGATGGGTCACAGTTTCATCTTATTCCCAGAGCTCTGCCAGCAGCTGCTGAATTCCAGTTGTGTGTTACAGCTCTCTGGATTCAGAGAGGGAATGCTGGGTCATGTCCTGCTGGACCTCTGGGGAAGGACAACACCCTCACCCATGACCAACGTGCTACTAATGAATCAAAGAGGGGGGAACATTCTTGTTTCTCCCCACCCCGCTCTGTCAGCACCTCTTGCTTAGGGCTGGGTCACTGTGGAAGACACTAGAGCATGCTTAATTGTTCTTGAATGTGTTTTAACAGGAATGACTGTTGGTATTTATGTTACTAAAACCTTGTGATACGCAAGTCACAGAGCATCAGATTATTTACATTTCTAATTCCCTTCTACATATGTTCTGATGCTTTTCTGCAGGCACATGTCCTGTCTTAAATCTTGGAGCATCTGTCTCTACTTCCCCTTCTCTCTCCTGCTGTTCTGCTTTTATCTTTGTTACCATAAGACAGTCCCCAAGGCAGGCCTTGCTCCTTGTGTCTCTATGCAATACTCTGGAAATGTTGCTACGTGAGGACTTTGCTCACCCAAGTGTCTCAGTGACACCATCACAGCCACCAAAGTAATTGTTTTTATAATTTAGTTTTCTCCTATATGAAAACAGGAGTTTTCAATAAAAGCAACAGAGTAGTAGTGCACCTAAATAAAACACTCAGAGCATCAGCAATTGCCCGTGGGAGTAGGAGCTTTTAGTAAATAGTGAAACACCCCAGATCTTCATGTTAGCAAGTTTTCATTGTTTTGAAGTGACTTTCCATGTCCTTTCCAAATGTACAAAGGACTGATGTAGCAGACACTGAGTCAGTGCCTTGGCTCAAACATGGCACAGGCTGATAGCAGGCATGGGAGGCACCTCTGCTGCTTGAACTGCTGGGGCCTTGGGGCTGCCCTGCAGGAGCAAAGGGCAAGAAATAATCTCCCTCTTCCCCATTTCCTTTTATTGTCATGATTAAGAGCATCTCTAATTGACTTAATGATGTGCCAGTGCTTGACAGTTTGGATGCTGCTGGGTGACATGGGCCATCCTTTGCACCCATTAGGAATAGCAGAGAGTGTTGCACATCATTCCCATCAGACTGGCTGAGGGTGCACAGATACTCTAAACACAAAGTGCAAGATTAAGAAATAATTCTGTATCTCAGTGTGGACTTGGTAAGGTTTTATTGAGTGTTTGATCTGCTGGGGAGCGGCACTGAGGGCTCTGCTGGGCGTGAGATGATGCAAAGTGTCATCCAGCACTGGCACTCAGCTGGGATAACCAAACCTGAATTTAAAGCACAGGCATGAAATAAATGGCACATTTATTACAGGTCATGTGTGACAGCCCTGGACTATGGACCTAGATCATATCAGCTCTTTCATTCTAAACACTTGATTCCAAGCCAGATAAAGCTTGGCTAAATAAACACTGCTGGTCTGTTACCATTCCTGTGTTCTGTTTTTAGCCTATTTTGCAATGCAGGTGATCTACGCCCGTCGGAAGTACAAGATTTCCCCTCCTGAAACAACAGGTCACCCTGAATTTGAGCGGACCTTCAGAGCTCAGTAAGATTTTGACTTTTTTGTGGTGACTTTGTCTAGATAAGAGTTGAGTCAACTGTCACTGTCGGGAGAGACTGGTCACCCTCAAGTCACCTTTGCACTTACTGCTACTGATATTAGGTTTTTTTTTTTTCAATGCTTTGTGTGCAAAGGTCTGAGTTTTGATTTGGAGTACTTCGGCTGGGGTGTTTCTGCCGATCCATGATAATTCTCCTTCTGGCATTGTGAGGCAGCCAAATTACAAATTAGTGGCCGTACGGAGGAGGTGCAGAGCATTCACAATTAGAATCATTAAATTTAATATTACCATTGGCTCCAAATGGTGAGAGCAGCCAAAGCTTTATTAATAACCTGATATTTTCTTGTAATGTTTCGCTGTTGAATTGAAGCAAAGGGCCTTGCTGGCAGAACCAGCTACAAGGGCATTTAAATTTTTTCCCTTTCAGAAGCCATTGTACTGTGAGAGTCAGCACTCGCGGGCCCCTGCTGAGGGCTGTTTCTTTTTGCTCTGTTCCTATGGAGAGAGCAATGCTGGAGCTAAACTGGAAATGTTCATAGATCCCTTTGGCTTCCAGCAAGCACCAGATTCCATCTTTCATTTCAGTCGTTCTGTTTTGTAAGCGATTGAAAGGAATTGGCTGGGGCTGGTGTGAAGGGCAGTTCCAGCACGGCACTAAATCCTGAACAAAGCAGCTGCGTTCCCTTGCCAGCGCACAGGAAACATTTGTGGAGTGACAAAAACACCAGCTTCAGTCCTTCTGCGGTGCCATGGAAGGCCAGCCTGCCTGGAGACATCAGCCTTTGCAAGCTGGAGAGCTGCTGATGTGGCTTTTTAAATTAAATACTTAACCATGAAGTGTGTGTTAACCAAGTCATGCCATGGGCTGTGGTGTTCTGGGAAGCCCTGGCTGTAATCAGAAGAGAAGGTGACCTCGGGGAACTTGGGCTTGAGAAGGTATTGCTTCTTTGTGGGTTTTTCTCCTCTTTTCCCTGTGGAATAGTATACAAATGGATAATTTGATATATTGACCAAAAAAAAAAGGGAAAAAGTGGTATTGATGTATTACTCACTTGGATAAACCTGGCAGCCTCCCCTCACTGAGGCTCAAACTGCATTTACAGCATAAGGTTCTTCAGACTTTTTCCAGCTCCCAGTCTGGCTCCATTCTCCAAAGGTTGGTACGTTTTTGGCCAAAATTAAGATTAAATTGCCTAGGGAATGGTAAAATGTAGGAGAAGCAAAACCAATATCTTTAATAGCACAGCTCCTACCCTTCCTGCAGAAAATCTGTATTTTTGTCACTAAAGGAAAAATGAGGAAAACCTGACTGCAGATCTGATCACCTTCTGCTGAATTTTATCTGAGAGAAGGCTCCTTCTTAGAGCGTGACTTGGGTGACTCACAAGTTTGGGCTGTGCTCACCCAAGGGGAAGAGGAAGCTCCTTAAATACTGACAAGGAAGCTCTGCCCCAGCAGCTGGAGGTGCAGCAGCTGTCTGTGATGGTGCTGTGTATGGGATGGAGCCTGTCAAGGGTCCAGCAGAGACAAATCTCCATCTCAGCCACAGCTCATCATTCCAGGGCCATGTGAATGCTGGAGAGGTGAATGCTGTGTGTTGCTTGGGTGCTTTTTTTTTCTTAAATATAGATATTGGGTGTTCTGGATCACAGAAAAGGCTCCTTTCCCACAGCACAGCGATGGTTCTTGTCAGATCTTTTAGTTTGCTCTGATGTGAGTTTCCCATTCCCTACTCCAGCCTTGGTTATCCATGCTCCGACATACAAGGAGGCAATTTTAACTCTCATCTCTGGTTCTCACCAGGGCAAACTGCTCAGAGTACTTCCCAGTCTTCATTTCACTCCTCTGGGTTGCTGGAATCTTTTTCCATCAAGGTAACAGGGATGTGGGGGGGAACTCCAACCCAAACCATGTGAACAAACAAACAAACAAACCAACCCCAACCCCAGTTTAAATCCCATTGTGACTCAGGCACATTCTCTCTGTGCTTGTGAGGCTGTTGTTCACGGAAAGCAAATTTCCCCTTCAGCTGGATTGACCAAGGAGTGTCCCAGCTCCAACTGGGAGCAGCTGAGCCCATTCCTGCCTGGAGGAACAGGCACTGGCAGCCCTTGCTCCTTTGCCAGAGCCTGGCTGTCCCCTCATGCTGCTTTTCCTAGACAAGGTCAGGCTGTCTCAGGGTGCCAGGGTGGCAGCAGCTGAGGCAGAGCTATGTCAGAATGAGAAACCATAACCCAAACAGTTACTCACCCACTCTCTTTCCCTACCAAGTGAGTTCAGGGGATTTGGTTGCTGCCACGGGGAACTTGTGAGGAGAAACCACATTAAGGGAACGTTGCCAACCCAAGTCCCAGGGCAACTCTGTGGGGCAGAGAAGTTCATCTCTCACAAAAAGGGAAGGAAGAAAACTCATTTAAACTCCCACAGTGTTTTAAAGCCAAATAACTCTCTGTTTGGTTTTCTGGTCATGCCCCATCTGCTGGGGTGACTGTGCTGGAAAGCAGCTCCAGCAGTGTCCAGGGATCCCCAGCCCCATCAGAACTCGACTCCCCTCTCCCCCCCAGGTGTGACTGCGGCGTGTGGGCTGTTGTACCTCTACAGCCGCCTCAAGTACTTCCAGGGATACACCGCGGCTGCACAGGGACGGTGAGTACCTCACCAGGACCGTGGGCACCCCAAACCAGCCCAGAGAGGCTGGGAGCAGCACGTGGCCCCTGAACAGGTTTCTTTCCCATGGGTGGGACTGCAGGCAGATTTTCACCACCTCCTCCTCCTCCTCACCTGTCCCCATGTGCTCATGGCTGTGTCACCTCTTCCCTGTCTCAAAGGAGGGTGGGGATGCCCAGCCCTGCCAGTGTGCCCTGTGCCCCGGCTGGGCTGGCAGTGCCTGATGGTGTTTTCTCCCACCCAGGTTGGCACCACTGTATGCCAGTGCCTGGCTGCTCTGGCTGCTGGTGGGTCTGGCACTGGCTGGGCTCCTGGCACACTTCCTGTGGCCCAGCTCCTCCTCATGGATGTCAGCACTGGCGTGGTCCCTCCAGCTACACAGTGCCTGGTGAGAGGGGCCACGGCTCTCCCAAAAACCACTGTTTGCCCCTGGCACAGGGGAACCAGTCATGTGGCACCATCAAAGAGAATATTTCCCTGGCTCTGTGTTCCCCTCTGAAGGGAGGTGGATGCTGGCACTCCTCTGCTCTTCAGAGATAATTTCCCTTCTAGAAAGCAAATGCTTTCCAGCCCCTGCCCCTGCTGAGGAGCTTCTCTGCTGGGCTTTGTAGCACTGTCTGCTCTAAAATGCCTCTGGCTCTGCCTCATGGAGCACAGATTGACCCACATGCTGTTGTCTCTCCTCCTTACTGCTGTAATGATCTATGTTGAAGAATCACACCATGGATATACAAAAATAAATTCTTTTTCTCACTAGAAATCACCTGTGATTGTCAAAGGTGCTCAGAGACTGGTGTGAGAACATCTGAGTTGGGGACTGGGTTTACAGGAAAAGCTGCTGTGATTAACTGAAAAGGATGGGTAAGCTTGACTAAAACCACATCCAAATATTGGGAGAAAAGCCTGACCCGAGCCCAAGTACTAAAGTCTGTGTTTGGCATTGATTGAATGACTTTTACTTTGCCCCAGCTTCACTTATCACCCACCCTGCAGTAGGACTTTGCCCGCCCTGGATTCCACCCTCCACTGTGAACTTGGGGTTTGCAGGAGCCTAAAGCAGCCCTGCTGCAAGTGACTCTCACTGCTGCACTAAAGTTTTAAATTTAGCTTTTATTACAGTGCACATTATTTTATATATTTATATAGAGAGATGTACTTGAAAAAATCAAATGTATCCAATAATAAAAAATACAGCACATTAAAGTAGTATAATGCATTCCAGTGTATAGCTGAAAGGACATTGGGATTTACACTAATCCCTACTATTTTTGAACTGGGCTACTTCTGCTATTTTTTTTTTTCTTCCCCAAAAAACCCACATCAATCAATAACTGAAATAGTTATTTTAAAAAAGACAGTTTCTGCACTCAATCTCAAGGCATGAAGACACTGGAGACTTCACCGTGAGTTAAGGGGCTGTGTTCAGTGCTGGCAGGCACAGTGTGGCGTATTTTATTTTTTTGTTTTCCCTGCCATAACCATAGCTCCAACCCCTTTGGATTCGTTCCTCCCCTGCTGAAGGAGGGTCAGTCTTTGCCCTCTCTTAATCCTCAGCTGTGGCCAGGACTGTTGCCCGGGAGAGGGCAAGGCAGCCCTTGGTCCCTGCCGCCTCCATCCCAGCGCGCCGGCGGGGTCAGCTGGCAGGACTCAGTGTGACCTGCTCTGTCCCCAAACACAGCCAAAGATTGCCCTGCGCGGGGCTGAAGGTGCTTTTTGTCCCCACGCTCGCTAAAGCTCATCCCGACCCCAAACTGTCCCGTGTCCGTGTGTCCCGAGCGGCACCCTGAGGGGCCGAGGGAGCGGAGCAAAGCCACCCCTCTGCCCAGGGGGTTGGGTTCTGCTTTTTGCTCCTCTTCAGGAGAAGTCGATGCCCGTCCTGGCCCCGCAGCTGGGGATGGTGGGGCCGGCCCAGCAGCAGCTTTGCCGCAGTCTGTGGGCGAGTGCCGCCTCCGGCAGCCGGCCCTGCGCTGTCCTGGTGCGGGCAAGGCGCCGTGGGGAGGAGGGAGCGGGAGGGAGGGAGCAGGACCAGGGATCCAGGAGTGTGTCCGTTCTGCCTCATGCCTGTTTCACTCTGCCATTTTGATAAAAATCTGAAAGAAGAGAGGGATGGGATCAGAGCGATGAGCGGGGCAGGGGTGGTGAGGTGCTGAGGGAGCTCGGCTTACCTCGCTCAGGATGATCCACACCGGGGAGTCGGTCTGGATGGACAGCCTGATGGCCTCCAGTGGCCCAAAAGATGGGTCCACCTCGCCCTCTGCGACACCCTTGGAGAACGAGCCTGGTGGGGAGAGCACGTAGCTGACACAGGGATGTTCCTCTGGCATTGCCCCTCCACCTTCCCCTCTCCCCGAGGGGCACCACCACAGCCCCAGCAGCCCCTGCCTGCGGCTCCTCAACACAAGACAGGCTAAAAACCAGCAGAGTGGATGGCAATACAGTGCAAAATACCACACTGTGAAGAACAAAAATCAGGTAAACAAAACAAAATGGGGAGTATTTGGCTACATATCACTGCTGTGCGGAAGGGAACAGAGTGGCCTGACACACTTTTTGGGTGTGATGTTTTTTTTTTTTGAAAACGCGACTGGGAGAAACCAGCCAGCATGCAGAGGAATGAGAAAATGGCAAAACACTACACATGCCAGGATATATTTCTTTTATTTGTCTACTTAAAAAAAACCCCCAACATCTTAGCAGGGACACCAGGGCTGTACCACACACTGGCAGGTCTCTGGAGGCTGCAATTGCTCCTTCTTGTACAAGTGCAGGGCAAACACTAAAACAAGCTCAGGTGGCAAGAGACAAAGTCTGACCCGTGAGTGCTGTGAGTACAGAAACTGCAAAACTGCCCATGGTGGAAGTTTTTAACCCCATCTTAAGCAAATGGATAATCTGCATCATTTGCTCCCAGCTCTGAGCAGAGATCGGCAGAAATGCAGGACTGTAAACTATCTGAGGACAACCTGATCTGAGAGGGAAGGCAGTGGAGGAGAAGAGAAAATGACAAATCCTGTTCCAACCTGGCTCCTGGCAAACAGAAATTACTCTTTGCCAAGCAAACAGCTCTAAGGTTCTTGACTGATATGCAGGTGAGGACATGGGCTGTGTTATCAAAGCCAGCAAGCACTTTACCACCCAACACCCCGCTGTACCTATCTGGATGTAGCCATCCGCTGTCCTGCGGTATTTGACGACTGTGCCTCTTCCCTCCTGCAAGGCTTCCTTATCTGACTGCAGGCTCTGCAGAAGGAGAGGAGTTTTGTGCAAGGCCAGAGGCAAGAGTCACCCAAAAGCCCCAAGGAAAAGTAGCAACCCCAGAACTGCCCTTGCCAGCAAACCCTGGCATCTCGTCCCATACCTGGCACCCTGAAGCACAAGCCCAAAACAAGAGGACATTTGCAGTCCCCATGCTGCTGCTTCCACTGCACCATTCTGGCTCCATCCCCTCCTCTGCAGCCATCCCACCCATTGGAGCATCCCCTCTGCAGGGAGGGATGGCTCACACAGCCGTGCTCAGCAAAGCGCCCCACTCCCAAGGTGGCATCACACCAGGCATGACCCCCTGGCTCCCTGCCAGCACCTCAAAGAGGCACTTGAATCTTGTAAAGATTTTCCTGATGGCTTTAAGCAGTTCTCTTGTCTCAAGCAGCTTTTGCTTCCCACTCCACCCTCACCTTGAGTCTCAATCAAACACTTACGTCAAACGGCAGAACCTCCACGGTCGTGTTGAAGAGTTTGTCTTCTGGGTGCTCGATGTTCCCGCTGCGGAAGAAGAACCTGTGACAGAGACCAAATCCACGGAAAGGCACACTGAGCGAGGGGGCACATGATGGCTTTCACCCCATCTGAATCATCAAACAGCTCAACCTAACAGGCACCTTCCCAAAGAGCCCACAGCACGATTTGGCAGGAGACTTTCTGTGCCAGATTAGCGAAACCATGCACTGCTCACAAGTGCAGGAAAGCAAAGGGCTCTGGCAAAGGTGGCCCCACTGAGAAAGGGTCAAATTATCCTTCCCTTAGAAGAGCACTGCTCTCTCCTCCTGGGCAGCCAAGCAGGCAACGGGCAAGAAATTTGATTTAAATTGCCAGGAGAGCAAAAGTCAAGTGTCTCCACATGCTCTGGGGTGTCCCCACACCCCCCCTGCTGACCCCCCAAGCACTGGCCTTTCGATACGGAGTGGTTTGAAGAATCGGAATCGGATGAAGTCTCCAGCAGTGGGAGTGAAGGCCCAGAAGAAGTCCTCCCGCAGGTAAGCCTTCTCCAAGGTGAAGTGCTGGTAGGTTTTCAGGCTGGTGCTCACCTCGGCAGGAGGGTTGACGTGCTCTTTCCGCAGTGCCTGTTTTCCAAAGTCCTTGTCCTTGGTAGGCACAAAGCAAAAGGAACAGAGAAGGGCCATGAGCTGCTCTGGCCCGTGAGGAACCAAGGCCCCAGCTACAAGGCACTGCAAATTAAAATTTTGTGATTTGCAGGGCACAGAAGGATAAGAGATGGAAGTAATTTGGGGAAGGCATCAGGCAGGGGAATGTGTGACTGGATCCCAGGACACAGCTTCAGGAGAGGCAGCTCAGAGAAACACCCCTGCTCTGCGCTCTGATCCAGCTCACCAAGGAGTTTTCATTGGACAATTTCATTGTCCAAATGTCCCTGAACGCCTGTCCCTGCCCCAGGAGCTCTGGAAACAGTCCTTGAGGAGAAAGCAGCTGGGAGGCCGACGAGCATAAAATGACTGGATTACATGGCCTGACAGCAATGCACTGTGATACAAACTGGATTATACCATCCATTTCCCTGGGGATCACACAGACAGCACAGCCCAGGGATGTCTCCATGAGTTCTGCACTTGTAGTTGTGGAAGGCTGCATTTTGTTCACATTTAAACACACATCAACAATTCCAGCTCTTACACAGCGAGTTCTAGTTCACCTATCACCAAATCCCAGGAACATGGAGTGGGGTAGGAAGGAAGTCACACCAACCCAGGAGTCATCTCTCCAAGGTTTTTCAGCAGATTCTTCCAAGTCACTTGCCTGGACCATGGTCTGGCACTCAGGATGGGTAGCCAGGACTGGCACCAAGGCTTAAAATCTTGCAGTGACTCCTGGTGCATGTCACTGCCATTCTGAGAAGCAAGAGCTACCTGAGCTCACTGTAACTCAGAATAAAACACAACCACCGCACAGAAATCCAGCTGCCACCAGCTGCTGTCACTGATGTCCCCACCCAAAGGCAGCCAGTTCCCAGGTGCCTGCAGGCCAGGCCACCTGCAGCCTGGACAGCTGGTACCCACCTTCAGCTTCTGTATCTTCCCAGCCAAGGAGGAGTGTGTTCCCACATGCTGGAAGAGCGAGGGCTTGAAGCGGATCCTCAGGTTTGCCTTCTGCCTGTCGCAGTGTTTCTGAAACGAGACAACCCCACAGTGCCCCAGGCTCAAACCTCTGCAGGCAACTGTGACCCACAGAGGATGGACAAGGGCACAAGGAGTGACAGACAGCCCTGCTCTCCATCTCTATGCCCTTCTGTGTTATTTAGGCTCTAATTTGGCAAGAGGGCTTTTAACCACACTCTGGACAAACCGGACCGTGACTCTCAGCCACTCGCCCCCCAGGCTCTGCTGGGTAGTGTCCAGGTTTAAGTGCCAAATTTCTCCTCGCCAAACATAGCTTAGAACACTGAGCAAAACCCCTCTGTGCTGTCAGGGAGGGACAGCCAGAGAATTGCGTTTTCTTTGCCCTTGGCTTATTGGGAAAGCCTTTCTCCTACAACTCAGAGCTTGGGATCCCTGATGTCTGAAGGTACAGTAATCCTGGGATGACTCAGAGCCCAGGTGAACAGGTACCAAGTGTGGGCTCTCTCTGGATGGGCAGTTCCCAGTTTGCTGGCAGGAGCTGTGAGCAGATGTACAGCACATGCCATCGTCAAAGCTGCTGGGCTGTTTCACGCCTATCCACCACATAAATAAACTTGGAGACACAACTGCTATCCTGGCAGTGACTTACCATGGAGTGGAGGGAGAGAGACGATGGAGAAGGAATAAAGGACAAAAGGGAAAATCACTGAGAGCGTGGGGAGATGAGAACTCACATTTTAAAATAGCTCATTTCTCTCAGTTTGGGGGAGCAGGACAAAAATACAGGTTAAAAGCTGTATGGAGAGTGTATTTGTTATCTGACTTTGGCTTTTTCCAAGAAAAGAAATGCCTGCGCATCCCTAATGCCATCTGCTCTCACAGCCTCCCACCCGGCAGAAATCCCGCGGCGGGCACGGCGTCGCCGGATGCCTGGAACAGACAGGGTGCCACACCAAGCCCCCACCATGAGCCAGGAGCTGGGAAATTCCAGGCATGACCCTTGCGAGCTGCAAAAGAGATAATCCCCTAATCCAGCTCACGTTACATTAGAAAATTAAAACTAGCCATGCTAATGGGACAGACCCTACTCACTGCCAGCAACTCTGGATGCAACTCCATCATGGCTATCTCAGTCTGGGTGGGGAGAGGAGGAGGAAGGGGAATGGAGGGAGCTACAGCATCTCCTGATTTATCCTTCTCCCCTTTTCCTGTTCTGCTAAAGAAACATTTGCTGAAAGCAGCCTTGTCACAGACAAGCCAGGAGGGGGAATAGCTCAGTTGGTGGTAAGAAGGTCATCCTTTCGCACAGTTCTACCCCAGGTAAATCTAAAATTAGTTAAAAAAGAAGGAGCTGAATATACCCAGAGCAGGCAAAGCACTTACCAAAAGCTCAGGTCAAACAAACTTTCAATCAAAAAGACAAATCCTCCCCACTACCAATTTGATTCTGCACAGCGGGATTTACAAGAGAAAGTCATGTTTGAAAGGGCGCTGTGCAGAGTTAATCATGCAAACAGTGGGGGAAGGGAGCCAGAAATCCACATGGAAAGTAGGTTAATTTTTAAACATGTTTAAGAGGTTTGTGGTTTCCCCCGAGAAAACCTTGGTTCCATCAGGTAGGAAAAGATGAGCACAGATGAGTTAAGGAGATGATGATCCTGCGCAGCAGGATCTGCATTTAATCAGTGCTCAAGCTGAGGATTTTGAAGGTGGGGGCACAGACAGCAGCATCATTCCCAGCTCCATCCCAGCATCCCACCAACTCGGCTTTGCCCATAGCTGTGCAGACTGTGGGGCTGCCAGACTGTCCTGGGGATTGCTCTGTCACACCTGAGCACATGGTTTGAACTGCCAGGAGGATTCAGTGGACATCACCTGAGACTGATCCTGCTGCACAAGGGGTACTGGAGCTGATGCCCCGTCCTCTGCCAGGGATCAGGCCAAACTAAACCATATCCTTGTCCCAGTTCTGCAGAGCTCTGAGGATGGTCCATCCCCTCAGCACATTAATGTAATATTAATTCCCAGGGTGACCACTTGCTCTGGCATTTGTCACCCCAATGTGGTTATCACCATGAGGCCTGTCCTAAGCCACTGGCTCTGAGCTCTGCACAGGGACTCTGCTGCTTGTTCTCCACTGGGGGAGGAGGGCGAGCAAGCGTTTGAGTAAATACAGTATGTTCAGAGAGGAGACAGGAGAGTATCTGGTGCTGAGCTCATCTTACATCTGCTGCCACACACTCCTCCTCTGCCCTTCCCACTTGCTTTAGTCCCTTGCTGCTGGAGTTCAAACACAACCTCCACAGGGCACGGGGGCTTATGGCTCTGCAAAAGGAGTGGCAGCATGACAACAGAGCCCATTTCACCTCTCTGCACCCTCCTAGAAACCCTGACAAGAGCTTTGTGTGATCTGGCTTCACTCTGGCAGACTGTGCAAAGAGGGTTTGCTCTGGGTTGTCTGGGGTGAGCTCTCTGGGCAGTCTCCATCTGTGCTCCAGGCGGGGATGGCACACGGAGCCGGCGTCCAAGGGTTATTCTGGGGTTGTAGTCGGTGAGTGGGAAATGGCTTCGGGGAGAGAAGCACACCGAAATGCAAAACAACACAGAAGAATGGGGAACGACTCCTGTCCTCGAGGACTGGAGGAGGAATACCCTATTAGTGCTTAGATGCAGAAATAATGCCTTTTCTGGCAGCTGCAGACTACAAAAGCCTGAACTCCCAGGTCTCCACTTACACAATCCACAAGGACACCCTGCAGCACGCTCCACAGGGATGCCACGGCTCGGTGCAAAGTCAGTTAGCACCAGAAAGAGGAAAGATCCTCTGGAGGCACAGCCAAGCGTACATTTGCCCACACACAACAGAGCATTTCCCTTCAACAGAGGTTGTTTACGTACTGCATCTTTCTCAGGGTTGCAGACTTTCACCCAGAGGATGTGATCCAGCAGCCAGTCAATGGGTTTGTCCTTATAGAACATCAGGATGAACTCCACAATCAAGCTCAGATCCAGAGACTTGAACATTTTTCCTACAGAACAAAGAAAGAGAGAAGATAGAGAGGAGCTATGGTATGAAATAGTCAAGAATCAGAGCTAGGAAATAAAAACTTGGGAGACTGGGCTATGGAGGTTAGATGTGTACATCTCTCTACATAAAGGAAAGAAAATGTGGCTCCAGTTTATGTACCAGCACTGCTGACACTGCTAATACAGCTCCGGATTTAATATTCGTTGCAGAATCAGAAAGCATTACAGTCTCACAGGTCACAACAGTATCAAAAGGTCTAAAACTCTCCCATTCAGTAAAGAGAAACAAGGGTGAAAAACATACAGCCAGCTGCAGGACAGACTGTTTCCTGCCCTGAAAACTACAAGTTTTAAGCCACTCAAACCAGTATCCAAAATAACAGATCAAGCTGCTACTGCAGCCATGTACTGCCGTTCCCAAAATAGTTCTGGGCTGATGTAAACTTCCTTTTGCACGCTTTCAGGCAAATCCAGATCCCATCCAGCCTAAAAGCTACTGGTCATATCTAAGCTGTTTGGCTGTCGGCTGGGACACTCACCAGGTTTATTTTTACTAAAAGTGAGCATCAGCAGTACCAGCTGTGAGGATCTTTCTCCCCCATGCAAACACAAGGGTCATTGCAAAAATAGGGAGGGATCAAGTCCAAGTATTTTCCCATCTTGTGGGGACAATTTCTTGGGCCAAGAATGTAGTGCTGGCAAGAGCCAGTAGGCTCTTGTGCCTTGTGCCTGATAGGACTGGGGTGAGCAGGGGAGAACGTTACCAATGAACCCCAGCTGAGAGAACTCCAAGATCATCCACTCCTCAGAGGGCTGCTGCAAGGCAAAGTTCTTCATCGTGCTGAGATAGTTTGGTTTGGCCACAATATCATCCTCCAGCTGCAAGACAAAAGGACACAGTGCCAATGTCCCATCCAGGTCCCAGCAACAGTCTCTCTGTGCAGAGCAATCACACCATAGACCAGAGGAAAGCTTTGGCACAGACCCAGTTTATTTTGGAAGGTGCTCCGAACAGATTTTTCTCACTCAATCTAACAGGTAAGAGAAACAAGGATTTCTGCCCTTTCTAAGTGGGAGGTTTCCAAGTCTAAAAGTATTTTAGAAACCCGGCTTTTGAACCTATGTGGTTAAAATGCGCTCCCACTCTGATGCATCACACAATTGGATGTGCTCTTTGTTCTCTCTCAGCTGGTATGAGCCAGTAGAGTGAACTCACAGGTACATCCATCTTCCCTCCAGCACCAGCACCAAACCCACCTGCACATAATAAATGCCTTTGGACTGGGCATACATCATTAAAAAGCAGTAGTCCAGGTTCTGCTTTGTCCTCCACCTGCAAGAGACAAAGACAATGGGAGCATCGGTCTCTCCTGGGACAGTGGCTGCTCTGGGGAGCCTGCCAAGGCTGGGTTTGAGATGGGAAGGTGACACAGCCCTGGCAGGCAGAGGGGATGGCATATGGCCTTCCCTTTGGTCCCTGGTCAGCTAAGAGTTACTAGAAACCTCAAGAACTCCCAAAATGAAGGTAATTTGGGTTAAAATGAGCCCCTCACTTGGTGATGGAAACACCACAGCACGAGGCAAGCCTGGCAAAGCTGGCTCCAGTTCCCCTGTCACCAAATCACATCCTTCCAGCTCTTAAATAATGCAAGTTTAAAGTCCTCGCCTGGCCCTGCAGAAGAGCTTTCCCTGCTGGAGTCAGCGAGGAACTTGCTACAGTTTCTTAAATTCAGGGCTTGCTTGTTTATAAGCTCATTCTTACCTGACTCTTTCCTTGGGGTCCCCAAAGGATTCCCGCAGGTGGGAGAAATCAGGATAGAAATGTGGAGATGGGGAAATTACCTCCAGGAGACCTGAGTGTATTTCCTTTGGGAATCTGAGGGAGAAAAGCAGCAGTAAACAAATACCTCCATGTCTGACACAGCATTTCATAGACCAAATCACTGCGTAAACACTGAGCCACAGAACCAAACAAAAAGCACAGCCTCTAAGGTATAACTTCCCTGCTATCTAGTGCACTTCCAGGCCTCATCAGAAGACCTCAGCAGAGATTGACATGGAGTTTTAAAGCTGTCTTCTCCCTCCCACAGTCTCACGTGCACATGCTCCCCCCCAGCATCCTCCTCCCTTCTGCACACACATGGGTCAGCTTTAAAGACAGCACTGAGCACCATGTACTCTTTACAGGATTAAATGACCTGCAAACTGGTTCAGCAAAGAAAGGAGTTGGCATTACAGGCATTTAGAGATTCTCCAAGTTCATCAGTAATAAATATTAATTTTGCCGAGGTTTTGCTATACATTTCTGCTAAGTTGCTTAAAACACTGCTGTGCAGTAGTTCAGAGAGCCAGCAGGAAGTCTACCTAGTTCTCTTATGCTGATAAAATCAGCATCTACTTTTCCTATAATGTGGCTAAGAAACCTTTAAAGAGTCAAACTCAAACAGAAAATAATGTCACCCATCTGAAAAGTAGGCACCTACATCAGCCTTGCAAGCAATACCCCGGGACTGCTCTAACTGTGAGAGATAAGCAGGAAAACCAGTTATTTTTATACTGCCTTTCTGAGAACATTTGGTGCAAGGCTGATTTCCTTTGTTTGTGCAGAGCCTGGAGGACGGGAGATGGGGCAGAAGGAGACAAAGAAGCGAGACTGCCAAAAACTTCTCACTTCTTGTTCCCTTCCTTATTCCTTCCTTGGGACTGGCAGGTCTTCCAGCTAACATTTTCAAATCTTCCCTTCACCAGGCAGCAGCGAAACAGCAGCTTCTCACTGAGCTGACAAAACACTGCGCTGAAGCAGCGACAGCTTTCTCCCTCCTGCGAGAGAAGCTCAGCCTGCCCTGGCCCCACACCACCTCAATTCAATTTGGAAGAAAAATAATTTCAGTGACTCAGGGAGGGGCAGGAGGCACTGGAGAGGGGGGGAGGATGAGAAATCAAATCATTAAGTCAATTAAAGTTTCAGGACTTCTACGCAGAGGCACTCTCTGCAGCAGAGCCCGGTAATTTCATCAGGATCCATCGGACAATCAGTCCATTATCCCCCGATAAGTGCATCCTCCTGCCAGCAGGCACAAGAGGAGAGCCCTGCCAGCTCCTGCACAGCAAGATGGAGGGCTCTGTTTCAGCTCTTGTGCAAGTGCCCGGGAACACAACCCTCCCCACGCACGTCCCAGCCCCTCTCCCATCATTGGCTCGGGGACAAGGGGCGCTGCGAGGATGTGCTGCCCTTTCCTTTCTCCTTTGTACTGCGACTGCGATGCTTTGGAAAGGAGCAATCGCAGGAGCTGGACGGGAGTCACTGCCCCTTCTCTCAGCACCTTTTCCCTTTGCCTCCGAGCTCTGGTGCCGTTAGCGCCTGGACCGGCTCATGGTTAATAATCCATCACCAGCTTCTGCTTAAACAACCACAGACGAAGCTGCAAAAGCCACTGAGGCTCCAGGACATAAATAGCAGCCAGCACGAGAGACAAATGTAACTAGAGCCTGGAACAAGGGGAAAACAAACAGGCTGCAGCGGGAAGAAAGATGGATCACGGATTTTAAAGCAAAATAAGGCAGGAGCGTTTGTGTGTGCTTACTACACTGCCCAGACTGCACAGAGCAAGTACAGGGCTGCAGCAGACACAGAAACAACTGCCAGGATCGCTGGAAATCTAAACAGTCCATCTCCTCACAGTGCCCCAGGACAGAAGGAGCAAAACAGAACGAAATGACCGCGTGTGTTAAATACTGCGAGCACAAAGCAGCCTCCTGGAAGCTTCATATGGGATGCATTTTAGAACAAGCAGAAAGCGGAAGTGGCATTAGCAAAGACAGCACAGAGTTTAAAAAGAGGAAAAAAACCCCAAGCAACAACAAAATACAAAAGGGAAGCAGAAAAGTGTGTATTTTCTCCTTAAGGAAGCCGTTCCCTGGCCTTGCTGCAGGTACAGGCCGTACACTGAAGCCATTTGGAAGTGCTTACAAGTTTTTGATATTTTCTGCCACTCCGGCTGTGTACTGCGGATCCGTCTGAAAACAAAAGAAAAGCAGTGTTAGAGCCTTCAGCCTCAGCCCGTGTCCCCATGGCTCAGAAATCTTCTTCAACACACCCCAGTGTACTGTCAGCACATCTGTATCATCTTCATTAACCTTCATATCTCCTTTTATCCAGCTTTACTGCTCTCCCATGCTGACAGGCTCCCAGGAGCCCTCCTCTGTGGTCAGTGTTAACCAAAGGCATCACACACCAAAATCCATCCCGAAGGACACAAGATCCTGCACATCTTCCCCATGTTCTCTCCTGGCACTTCTGCCCCTGCCAGCACCAAGTGTTTGCACAAGTTTTAACCTCTGGGCTATTTAGTTTTTCCCTACACACACTGGCTTGCATCCAAGTAAATACTCTTGGCAGTGAATACTCTGTACCCTTCGGTGAAAAAGAGGGGACTATTTATAAGTTTTTCATTTCAGGTTCATTTTGACACTTTTCTTCCTAAAGCCCCAGTTTGTTTCCACAATCAATGTGGCAACCCGTAACATTTGGGAGACAAAGGTCGTCAGCACGGCTCACTGTTGTCTGTGGGTGAGATAACTGCAAGCACAGGGACAGGCACTGGACAGAAACCATCTGCAGAGTGATGGGGGAAAAAAACAACCCAGAACAAAGGTCAGGAGACCCACGAGCAAAACTTGTTCCTGTTTCCTGGTGGTGGCATTGTTTTGGGCAGCCATATGGATCATGAGGCCGCACGTCCCGGGTGGATCTGCCGATGCAGCATTGCAGAAGCCGGGACCAGCTGCTGCTACACTCAGTGCCGGGCGAGGTGAGAATGAGGCACTGGGATGTGTGTCACAGGCTGAGCACAGCACTTCTGTGCTGGCACGGAGACCAGGGAGGGTTTTCTCAAGAGGAAAAGGTCCCTTTCCTAAACAGGGCTCAGAGTCCCAGTGCTGGACTGATTTCTTACTTCAGCGTGCCAAGAAAACAGCAATGGGAAAAACAAAAGCAGGAAAGATGCTACTGGCTTTGGCAGAAACCATGCAGCTCCATTCCAAGTGTCTGAAACAGTGGGTTGGTGACAGCTGAGCCAGTCATCTCCCCCCAGGGCTCCCCTCAGGCAGCTGAGGAACCCCCTGCTCTCCCAGGCAGCCCAGCCACTGTGGATGACACCTGCAGTGGCCAGCAGTGACATCTGGGAATGAGAAGTCCCTATCCCAGAAAGGACATTCCGTTGCTGCACTTGTGCTGAGTCTCCAAATTACTCAGCATTTGCTTCATGTTCATACCACCCTCTCCACTATTTACTCTTCATCCCATGCCCAAGGAGCTCTAACCAAGTGCAGGTACATGGAGAAACACTTTGGGAAGAGGCAGAGCAGGCACAGCAGTGGTAGACACAGAAGGATTTTGTGCAGCTTCAAGACCAAACTTGGCCAGAGGGATCTGCAACTGCCATCGCTGTTACTGGGATGTGGTGTGTGTGCTCCTGCACTTCACAGGATCAGAATTAATTTGTTGGTCACTTTCCTCATCATAGGTATGTCCTGAAAGTCAGGAGCTGCCACCACAGCATGCCCCTTACTTTCAAGTCAACTAAAGTAGTATTATTGCAGTCCAAAACAGGAGCTGGTCTGGGTCAAGTTGCTTAAAACCTCTCAGGCTTCAACTTACCCACTGCAAAAACAGTCACTAGACTTGTCCTGGCTCCAAGGGAGCCAAATGATGGCCAGGACCAAACCTTGTCCTGGGCCCTTTGGGCTGCACCCATCTGGGCACACCTTCTCCCTGTACAAAATACCAGCCAGAGTCCTGAAGGCCAAATGCTACTCAAAATGTCAAATTATGGGTAAACAGGCAGCAAACCCAGACATTCATCTTTGTTCTGCTCCCAGTAACAGGCTACTGAGGTTTATCTTTCTCACCGGATTTCTGGAAATTAAGACAAATGCACTTCAGGCTCAAGAAAATAATCCTGAGAGGAAAGCCATGGAGAAAAATAACCATCTAAACCCATAGATAAAAGCAGCTCTTGCGGATTAATGTATCAAGGCTTTTTAGCCCTTGGATTCAGCAACTGATTCTGGGCTCCAGGCACCAGTACAAAGAGGCATATTAGTCTCAACCCCGGATCATCGACTCTCGGGTTTCAAGAAGGGTTTAGTGCCGTCTTACAGGTACATGGAGAAATGGATCTGCTGCAGGAGCAGGTCTGAGAGCTCTCCTAGACGTGGTCATGGGGCTGCTCCAGCTCATTTTGTGAATATCCATTCAAGCACCCTGCAGGAGGCATCATGATTTAGGTGAGCTGTGCCACACCGGCAGCTGCTAACAGGACACATTTGCCTGCTCACATCCTGACTCTCTCCGGTCCAACCGGCGTTTCATTTTGGGCAAAACACACCTGCTGATCCCGCGGGACGGCAGCCCAAGGCCAGGCTTATCTACCCAGCAAGCGGCAGAGCTGGTGTCCGGGTGGGCAGCATCCTGTTTGGCACCAAGTCTGGCAGACAGTGGGATGGGGGCCAGGGATAACGGGGCAAACTGGCAAAGCTCTGTCTTACCTCGGCAATGAGGACAACGATGACGGAGTCCTCCTTCTCCTGCTGAGTGAGCTCTGAGATGAGGGAGTTGAGGGTGTCGGTGAGGTAGGAATGCACCTCCCGCTTCACGCTGGGGATTCCCATCACGACGGACACTGCCCAGGGCCACGGAGAGATTTTAGAGAGGGGGCTGTGTTGGCCAAGACACTTTGCTCTGCTCCCATGACCAGCTCATGGTTCACCTGGTCAGTGCCAGGCTCTGTCATTAAAAACCAGCGGTGAGCAGCAGGTTGGTGGGTTCCTGGGCTACGCAGGGTTCACACACTCCTGTCCTCAGCCCAGTGCCAACCAGCAGCACCCCGGTGTGCCAGGCTGGCGGGGCACCCATGGGCAGTCAGATACACTCTGCTTTTTCTCCCTGAAGGAATGATCTCTAAGGAAACACCCAAAATCCCTCCCCCTCCCAGGGGCATTTTCAACCTGTGAACAGCAACTTCAAGACCACTTCTTGGTCTCCAAACCCCTCCCATGGCCAAAAGCACTCCAGTTTAGGAGGCGCAAGTCAGGTCCTTGGCATTGGGTTGGGATTTGGGAGAAGGGGGAATCATCAAGTAACCAAAGTCCTGTTCCCGATGGGATTTGTCTCCCTGGATGGGTTACGGTCTCCATGAAGCACTCTACAAACTATGCTTTCATCTGAAGCCTTTCCAGGCAAAGTTTAGAGCACTCTGGATATGGAAAGCAGCAAACAACATCTGGCAGAAGCATCGAGAACATTTTAGGGCCAGTCAAGAGCACAGACAGCACTTCCCTGAAGACTTGCAGGCGTGACATGGTTCACCCACCCCACATGTCACGATAACCAAGGAAGCTTGCATGATGCATGCAGCCCTTCCTCCAGTCCTGCTCGTATCTGTACCACAGCCAGGCCCGGAGGAAAGGGGAGGGACAGGCACCAAGGTGAGGAAGAGCACCAGAAGCAGCACTAATTCCCATTTACCTCCAGTGCGCCCCTGTCCCACATGCACGGCTGGCTGCAGACTGTTCTCCTTTGACAGCAAATGTGGCAAATGATGGAAGATGGTGGGAAGGTGCAGCACATTCTTGTTGGTGATATTCCACAGTTTTAACTTGGTTTCGTCTTAAAAAGGAAAAGGGAATCAATTGCAAGGCACGGTAGGTAGGAAGAGACTGCAAGGCAAAAAGCCTTTTTACAGCAGCCTGGCCACCCGAGACTACTGCTGGGTTATAAAAAATCAGGCCAACCTTTAACATGCTACCACAAACCCAATTAAAGTTCAGCAGGAGCCAGGAGGGCCTTAAAGAAGTCCCAAAATATTTGGGAAGGAGAGGGGAGAATGAAGATAAAATGAAGGTCAAATCAGATCTTTCTGTAGAGATCCAATTTTCTTCAACCGAGCAACTTAAAAAAAACCAGAACAAATAAATTGGCAAGGGGTGCTCAGCCAGCCTAACTCCTTCCTCCCCCCTCTCTTTGGATACCCATTTTCCATACGGATTGAATACAGCCATAGGAAACGGTGTGTATGACTTGCAAGGGAGGGAAAAAAGCTTGTAAAAAAGCAAATTGGCAAATATCCTCAGCAGAGGCAAATCCGTGTTTAATGATGCATATGCACCTCTAATTAAACAGGACTTTAAGAGCTCCCAAGTCCCTCTGAACTCCACAATTTGCTCGCACCGGGGGAGAGAAGAGCAGGTCCTGTCCGCAGCCCTGCGCACACGCGCACACACACACCTCTCTACCTCCTCATTAGCAACAGCTTCAAAACAGCCCCAGATCCTCAACGCCTGTTTATTCACCAGATAAGCTGCTCCAGGTCCGGTTTATATCCCGCAGGGCCTGCTTCTCTGACAGCGCTCTCTTGATCTCCTCCAGGACCAGGTTGAGCTCCTTGGAGCGCTTCAGGCTCTCCTGCTCGGCTGCGTGCAGCCGGTCCCGGAGCGCGAGGAACTCCCGCTGGTAGATGTCCACAATGTCACCTGCGGGTGGAGAAGAGAGAGAACCTTTGTCCTCTGTGCTCGGAAGGGTTTCACTCATACCTCCCTTACCTCCTCAATCCTTAAATTACGGATTTAGGGAGCTGTGGTCCAGCACGCACCCGCTGGCGAAAGGGTCACAGGGAGCGCAGTTTAAGTTGCAGAACCACAATAATAAAGCTACTTCCATTTTTTTCTCTTTCAACTTGGGTTTCTGGGTCATGTAGAAATAGAATCATTGAACAGTTTGGGATGGAAAAAGCCTCTTAGATCATCAAGTCCATGTTTCAACCCAGCAATGCCAAGTTCACCACTAAACCATGCCCCCAAGTGCCACACCTACACATCTTTTAAATCTCTTCAGGGATGGTGATTCCACCACTTCCCTGGGCAGCTTGTGTCAGTGCTTGGCAGACTCCTCCTGATGAATTTTTTCCTAATATCCAATCTATCCTTTTCTCCAGGATGAGCCCCCCAGCTCCCTCAGTTGCTCCTTATCAGACTTTTGCTCCAGAGCCTCCCCCAGCTCCACATAAATACAACCATCTCCCGGGGATCCTGAGTGATGGAAAGAGAGATGTTGACAAGGGGGAATTCTGCCCTGCAGTGAGACAAGGGTGCAGACACACCTCCTCCAGCTTTGGAAGAGAGCCCCAAATTTTAACAATCAAAAGAGATTTTGGGAATCTAATCTCTCCAAAACATGTCAGGATAAAGAAAATCACATGGCAATAGCTGCCTGGTTGCTTATATAAATTCAAGTGTTTGGATACAAACCTTTAGGATGCATCATAAATGTAATAAATATAATAAAAAACCTTCTGACAGGGTAACAAAGCTTTTTGTTTTGAAACAACATCTTATCCCATGCTCTGTAAACAGAGCAATAAAACTATCAAGAGCTTTCAATCAGAACTAACTACAACAGCTGGGAGTGAAATCAGTGAGCCACTAACGAACCTTCCCAGGACATTTTTTTCCCATTATTAATGAAACTGCTCATTAAAAATACACTTTTATCTGTGGTCATTCATGTGTTTTCAGTAAGATTGTAACTCACAGGACTATACCCAAAGCAGATTTATCCACTGAATAGTAGACTCTTAACCCAAACACAACTAGGAGAGCTAATGATCAAAAATACTGCACTGGAACTTCCCAACGCAGGGCTAAATATAAATCAAAGCAATTGAAAAAGATACCCTGACTGCATTGAAAACTTCTATTTTGGGGTCCATGAAGAAAAAGGAATTTTGAAGATCAGACATATCCAGCTTCAATGCACAGAGTTTCCAAGACAACAGTGCTTCCCAGTGCAGCTACTGGTAATGCTTTTGCCTAGGAAAAGTTTCCCCTATTCAGTCTTTCCCCCAAGAAAAACCTCCTTAAAGACTCACTGCTTCAGCACAAGGGACCCCCTCCAAGGCACTCTGGCTCCTATTAACCTTTTGACATTATTGTCAAAGCCACAGCACACAGAGAGGGAGCAGAGGAAGTTACACCCATTTGATGACTCCGTCCATCTGACAACACGTTATTCAGAGAAATTCAAGGGATAGACATAAACAAGACCAGTCCTTCCTTTTTCCTGTGTGGTGCCGCTCGCTTTCCACTCCCATCGAGAAAACATTTTCAAATGTGCAGAAAAACAGGTTAACACCCAGCTCTGAGAGCTGCCACAGGAATTCACAGGAGGATGTCAGGCTCTAAAAACTCATCCTACAATGAGTGAGACCTTTACCTGCTGGTACCTCTCAGGCATAAGAATACACTGTTCTGCTCCCCAGTACTCCACATTACAGGTTTTCCTACTTGTATCTTTTACTGGCTGCATCTGGGAACACCAGCAAGGAGCAAGTCTCACTTTCTGTTTTTGCACGACATGATGGCTTGTGCAAGGCTGGAAGCATTTGGCTCTTGGCATCCTGGAGGGTTACTATACCGTGGATGCTATCAAAGCCAAATCACAGCTAAAGGCTGCCATTAGATCTTGTTCTGCAATACCTGGAGCAGAGTAAAGGCGAGGCTTTGCACTTAATGGCTTTTTCCAGAGCACTGCACTTCATTTGTGTCAGATTTAGAAGGGAAATGTCACTGATTATTCAGTCACTAATGACCTGCCTGCTGAAGCCAAGAGCTGTACTTTCCTTAGACTGCAATGGCAATGTGCAGTCAACCATTTGCTACTTTTCTGGTTAATGGTTGGAAGTGAAATTGTATTTGTTTCCAGCGCTCTTGTCATATGATGTCTTCGTAGGCTTTCCATTCTTTAATTAAAATTTCATGAAATTTAAAAGCTGATCGATCGTGACTGGTTCTGATGACAGCTTGAACAATCCTAGACAAAGCCTGAGATGGGTGTACAGTTTCCCATGAATTTCCAGCAATTTTGCACTTGTCGGCCCGCAATGACACGTGGCTGCAGATCCGTGTCCTCACAAAAACCCTCACCGCTCAGCCAGGGAGGGCTCTGAAAACCCAAAAAGGGCAGCAGAGGATAAGGAGGGGGGGGAATTGGCTCCCATCTCCACAAGCAAGGTTGGACACAGAAGTGATAGAAGTGATTTGCTGCTAATTAGGCTGAACAAATTTTTCAGCTAGTGTCAGTTCAGCACAGACCCTTTACTTACCTTTCAAAGCAGCAGCACTCCCTATCTACATATTTATTGTACTTACTCCCAGCACAAGATAACAGAGCTCTTAAAATATCCCCAGACTCAAGCACTGCAGGACAAAAACTCCTAGCTATATCTAAAAAAAAAAAAAAAAAAATTTAGCTTATTTTTTCTTGAGAGATAACACATTGCTATGGGCTTAAAATATACTGGTTTAAGAAAGAAAGAAAGTCAGCGTTAGATGACAGGCTGCAGGACTGACCTGGGAGACCAAAAACCTCTCAAACTTGCAGCACACGTGAGCAAAGAACCCATTTCTCACCTTGCCAGGGCCCATATTTGCACTCAATGGTTTTTCACAATCTGTTTTTAGAAGCAGGCTGGCTGTGAGGCTCCAAGTGGGAATCAGGCATCCTCATACAAGCTGGTGCTCAGCAGGACAGGGAAGCAGCGCTGGGCACAGCTGAGTGCCAGTCACCATCTGTCCATGCCATGCCCACTGGAGCAGCTCTGAGAGGGGATCCCTGGAGGGGGGAGCAGCCCGAGGCTGAGGGACAGTGGCCATAGGAAGTGTCCGGCTGAGCATCACTCACTGACCGATGTCCCCCCACACGGCTGTGCCCAGACACAGCTGCCAGGCTTTGTGTTTTCAGCTGAGAACCCTGGGCTGGGTTTGCTGAGCAACAACACAAACCACTGGGGAAGCAAAGGCAGGGACAGCTTGAACAGGCCCTTTCAGGAGTTGGACTTTGATGATCTTAGTGGGTGCCTTCCAAGCCAGAACATTCTGTGACCTCCCAGCAGCTCGGATGCAGTAGTGTGCAAGGGATGGGCACAAACTGGTGGGGCTCATGGGCTGCTCCCCAGTAGCCTGTGGGTGCCCCACAGAGGTGAGCTCCTGCAGCCTTCCCAAAGGATTTATCCAAGACAGCACCCCCTTAATAAAAAGCATTTCTCTGTTATGGAGAATTCTGTGGCTTCATTCTTATTCAAAGCGACTCTTAAGTGCAAACTATATTTGCTAGCAGAGGTGAGGGCTAGGACAACTGCATCCACATCCATTTTCAGTTTTTGAGTGAAAACAAAATAATCTGATCCTAAACCAGCAGATAGACACAAAATCAGACCAGTGCCAATAAAACCCCCATCCTGAAATCTCACACAGTCATCCACATATACATATATATATATATATATATATATATATATATAGTCAAGAATTTTATAATTCTGTATTTTGCATTCATCTTTCCAATCACACTCCAACCTCCCAGGGAGTCTGCAGTGCATTTTAAACACGTCCGTATTTCAGTTCCAATTACTTTTGGTTTTGTTCTCTGCTGATAACCTCTCCCAGAAGAGTGGACCCATGGCCAACGCCAGAGATTTCCCTCCAATTCAATCTTTTCAAAAGCAAACACACAGTCTTTGCTAGCTGGACTTGCTTCTCATTAGGAAGACTTTCAAGAGACTTGGTTTAAAAACTAAAAACAACCCCCAAACCTCTAAACTGTTTATCTCTGTAAAATCTTGGCTTCAAGAGCATAACTGCACCTTTGGACCGCTGCTGTACGAATTCCCAAAACCAAAAGAGCAAGAAGAAGTGCGGTTCCCTTACAACGTACATGAAGTTGGAGCAGAAAATTCATCTGCCTCCAGAAAATGTCTCTGTAATGACTGTTCACCCTCATTTGATTTAAAGCACCCCTTTAAGAAATAAATGCTTCCCCCTCTAGGACTTGCAAGGGCCTGGGGGGACTGCAGAGCACACAAACAACCCCCTGTCCATGCTAGAGCATCTGTGTTATCCAAAAATGCTAACGGGGAGAACAGGCACCAGGCTGGTGAGCCACTGTCCCCATCCCAGCCAGGCACCCATGCTGGCCCCAGCTGCCTCCAGCCCCAGCCATTCCCAGCAGCTCCTGGACTTAGATGATGATTAGGGAATTTTATTTTGTTTTTACGTTTTGATGTTTAATGATTTATATAATGCTGGCACCGCTTCACGCATTACACTCTAGATTGCCCTGATTGAATCGCAACATTCATTAGGTCTTTTGCTAACAGAATTTCACTGGACCATTAAAATGGATAGAAGGAGTTACTGTGCCGTATCGGTGAATTAAATTCAGCTCCTGAGATGCACAAAAGGCACAGTCCTGCTTTACATGGAAATCTCATGGCTGGTGCAGCACACAGGTGTGAGGCACTTTGCACACAGGTACACAGGGATTGCAGCAACTCCACAACAACCTTTTTATACTGCTAAGAGCAAAATGTTGCCCTTTGCTTAATTGGCTTTGAAAGGTAGAAACCAGCTCTAGAGACTCACCATAAACAAAGCCCCAAATCATCCCCCAAAAAACCACTGCGAAGAGACTCTTAAGTAGCGGTAAGAAAAAGACCGGATAGTTTAGCATCCAGAATACCCAAATATCAGCCCCTCCCCACCCCCCCACCAAAGGCAGGATGAAGACTGAGCACGTCTTTTCCTTCAAATCTAAAAAAACTCCAACGGTGCTCCTGTGAGATGAGAAAGCTGAGAGACACATCACCTTCCCTTCTGTGAGCCAGCAGGTCATTGCTCCCAGTTTCAGACTCATCTTTTAAAATCATAAATATTTTGGCAGTGTGGGATGTATGCAGCCACTGAGAACCTGATTTGCATTAAGGAACTGAGCACCAGGACACGTCGAGCAACAATTCAAACACTGTCAAGGGTAGAGTTTGAGGAGTGGGTGGTATCTGGCAGGGTGGGCCTCCCAAAAGGCTCCAGCAGTTGCAATTACCCTGCTGGGGGCTGATTCATCTGCATAGACAGTGTGAGTGTTTCAGCAGTGCCATCACCACACAGCAAACACGGATGCTCTATTCAGTAAACATTATGCGACATTTACTTCTCCACTGTGTCCCAAACCACCTGGATACTCAGTCAAAGCAGACATTTTCTAGCTGCTGCTTATAAACACACCCCAAGATTCTTTATTAGAAGGTTTTTACATCATTTTTTAAAGAAAAAAAGTTTTTAAAGCAAAAAAAATGTTTTTAAAGAAAGTTTTCCGAGTTTTAAAAATTATGTTATCATTTATGGTTACCACCAAGGCAAAAAGTAAGAAAGTAGACTCTTTAGTACCACTAGAAAGCTGACTATTATTGAGAAAATAGCTACAGGTGTGGAGAGCTTCAGGCAGGGCAGGGACTAGGGAAGGAGTGGGGTGGCATGTGGGCTTCCCAGCTCAAAGCAGTTGGGCTGGGTTAGGTGGTGCTGGCACTGGCACTGATGGGGAGGCCCAGTCACGAGAGTCACAGAATGGTTTGGGTTGAAAAGAACTTCAGAGTTCATCTTATTCCACTCCCCTGCCATGGGCAGGGACACCTTCCACTAGACCAGGTTGCTCCAAGGCCCATCCAACCTGGCCTTGAACACTCCCAGGGAATGGGGCATAATGGGCACTGGTGGTCAAGGGAGTTGTCAAAACCTGCAGCTATGGTTTAGTTCCTTGTGTTCATTCTCTGTCCTTTATTTCAGTCAGTACCTACAGCATGTGCTATCCTGAACTGGAGCTGAATAACGCATTTTGGTGCCACCACCACCCTGGTACATCCCTCAGTGCCACCACCATGCTCCAACTTGGAGCCTGTGCTCAAGAACTCTCCTGATTGGATTCAGAGCTGTTCTGGAGCACCAGAGTCTACAGCACCTTAGAAAAACCAGTACCCACCCTCCACACCCAGTAAAAGGCACTGGTTGCCCAGGTGGGTGATGGCAGCAGGAAAGATCCCCCACAGTCAGTGGATCTCTGTGCTGCCCCTGGGTCGGCTGCTGGGTTTGAGCATCCCACAGCACCAGCATCAGGCTGAGAGAACTCATCAGCCAGGGCAAGAGGCTTATTAAAAGTCAGCCTGTCTGAAAAAATGATCCTCAAATAAAGCAAGCGCTTTCCCCAGCTCCAGTCTGGTGTGTGTATGTTGTTTTCTTTAATATGGCCATTTAATAAGAGCCTGTGGTATATTTAACAGCATTTCAACCTTCAGCAGCTCTGTGTAATGAGAGAAATGCAATGCATCTCTCCACTGATGGTCCCTCTCCAGGGAACACGGGCACCTTTAAGGCACTATTTCTTTTTGCAGCAGTAGGTGTTGATCATATTTCTGTTGCGCATCTCCTCGCTGGAGTTTAATGTTGTCTCAGCACATACGTCATCAGAAGGAGAGAGGAAAATTCATATCCCCTGCACCTTGTTATTCCGAAGTATGAGCTACTGTTGGCATTGGAGATTCAGTTCAGACAACATGCACACATATATTTGAAAAAATAAGCTTTTTGTTTTGCTTCCAAAGTCCTAAGCAGTACGTTTTCAGAGATGAGGATGAGTCGATTTCCCATTATGGGGATGCTGAAACACAACACAGATGATGAACATTACAATTCCCCATTCCAAGGAGGAGAGCAAGTCACAGGGGTGCCTGTGCCCAAACCCAAAGGCTCCCCAGGGGGATGCAGGCTCCAAAGCAAGGATGTAGAAACTCAGAGATTAGGAATGCAAACAGCAGTGCCCGTCACCTCTGCCTAAAATGCCTCGGATCAGGGCAGAGGAGGCAGCAGAAGCTGTCAGACTGCTCTTGGGTACCTGCAGAGCAGGTTTGGGATCTCTTTCTGCAGCGCAGCTCCATGGGTGAATCACAGTGAAGGATACAAAGGGCTCGAGATCGCTGCGAATCCCCTGGGCTTCACCTGCCAAACAAAAGCACTGGCAGGAGAGGAAATTCCCGGCAGGTATAAACCACCATCAGCTTCTGACAAAGGAACCAGTCCTTCTGATTTGTCCTGGGGTTTTATCAACCCATTCAAGGGATTTACGAAATGAAGAAATCAGATGGCAATTCATTTTGCTGCAAAACATCTAAGGAGGAAAGGGGAAGAGGGCAAATGCTGCCATTGATCTAAACAGAAAAAAGATGGGATTAAACAGCGAATTTTCATCATAGCAAAAGGTTAACTATCCAGAGGAAGCCATAAGGATTGGTATTAAACTCACCAGCTAATAGATTTAGTGAGGATCCGGGGAAGGAGATGAATTTGTTAAGTAGCCAAATATGGAATGGACATGGAGATAAGCTCATCAAAGCCAGAAAAGGAGCAAATCATCAGGAGAAAAGTCAACCAAATGGCAAAGCGACACCAAAATTGATAGATGCAATTTAATTGGGGGGGGNGGGGAATCAAGGTATTTTTCACATAGTTCTTAATTAACAATATTAACTAGGGAGGAGGCCACAGCATCAGTGTCTGCAGCCCAATCTGCAAGCAGCAGCAATCCAGGGAAAAAGGGGGGATGGGGGGGAGGCAAACAAGACGTTAGTGTGGCTTGTGAACAGGATGGGGAATAATAGTATGAAGATTATAACATAATTAAAATGATGCTGCCTAATCCCAGAATAGATTTCACCTCATCTGAAAAGGAGTATTAATACAGACTTAAAAGAGGCTTTTGAGAGGGTGATAAGAATAATCAAAGGCCTGAAAAAACCCCCTGCTCTGTGAAGAAAGAAAAAATATATGAGATAATTCATCTTAGGAAGGGCATGATAATAGGGCTTATGATGAAAAGCATATAAAATAGAGTGATATAATGAAAATATACCACAGGCTTCCATTCTCCTGATCTCAAAACATAGCAGTAAGTAACCATTTCATCCAAATATTAATTTGAAACTGATAAAAGGAAATGTGTTGCACAGATCAAGTGTATTATTTCTCTGAATTCACTGAGGAATTTAAACAATGTCAAAGAGCTGGAAGGTGCTGAGCCCAAGGTGGGGTAAAACACCATCCTGCCACTGGTCCTGGTCTTAGCTGGGTTGGGAGCCCCTTCTTCTCCCCTTTTCCTTGGGAGAAAGACCACGCATTTCTATGTCTCTCCTCACAACCTAATCAGAAACACTGAAGCTTCTGTCTTCAAAGCAAAGCTAATTCATTAGCAATCTAATTATTTACCTGTGCAGCACGAATACAGCTTTCGAAGCATTTTTCTCTCAAATGGAAAGTGAAGGCTTTGTACTTGGTGGGTTTTTTAATACCCTTTATTTGACTGGGGAATAAAAACATGCTGAAAGTGAACAAAATAAAGCATTACAGAAATCACGGGTCATTAAACCTCAAAATAATTGCAGCTCGACAGGATTTTTAAGTGAGGACATTACACAGGCAAACCTGGGCGAGGGGTGGAAAGGAAGAGGGGAAAAGGGGAATGGGAAAGGAAGAGGGGAAAAGGGGAATGGGAAAGGATGGGAGCTTGTACATGTGGTCAATCCTACCAAGCAAACCTGTGCATGGTTTAAGAGGAGATGCATTTGCCTGATGCACTTTCCTTACATGGCATGGGCATGGAAAGTGCTCATGGATGCACCTAAGGGCAGCAGGAACAGACTGGCAGTGGAGAGGGTGTTGCTCTCCTGCTCTGAACATGAATGTGCAGGAATCTGCAGCAGCCTCCTCTGTGCATCACTGGGGTCCAGGCTCAGCTCTGGGCACTGACCATGCCATGGGCCGTGTCACTCGTCACGCTGGATTGAGAACCATCGCACGCAGGAGAAGCCCAAATCGGATTTGCTTGGCTCTCACCAAACCCCCCGGACTGCATTTCTCTCCCTTTCACCTCGTTCTCACAACAAGCAGCAAAGCCAGTGAATAAAATCTCACGAACCGAAACAATCCCAAAGGAACAGCTGATGGCTGGAGCATGCAGGACCAAGTCCCCACGGGTGCTGGCAAGGCCCAGCTCTGGAGCTTTACAGAAGCAGAAAACCCTGAAGCAGAGCAACTGCCTCACAGTCCAACAGGAAAACCCTTTCTATTATAACCTAATTAAGTTAATAGTGAAACAGAGACCTTGTTCCACCAAACCCCAAAGCCCCCACGCATCCTGCTCTGTGCTTAGTGCTAATGGCTCGCAAGTCCATCCAAAAGGAATGCCTCCAAGAAGAGAAGTCAATCCTTGCAAAGGTCACTGTGTTAATCATCACGCCCTTTCTCTAGCAGCAGCTGTCGGTAATTGCTTGTGAAGGAGTTGAAATGAAACTCTTGTTAATCCTTCTCCCAACATTACTAAAATCAAACATCATCATTATCCCCCCCACAAATGACCCTGAGCCACCAGCACTTTGCAGCTGACGGACAAGCTCAGCCCATCTCAGGAGAGATGTTGCACTGGCGGGTGGAAAAAGCAGCTCCACTTTGCAAATTGAAGGTGAGTTTATTGATTAGCAGCAGTAAGTGCCGGTGCCTTGTACTTCCCCACCTCCTTGTACAATCGACCATTGCACTCATCATTCCACTAAAGTTACCACCAGACTCAGAGCAGCCGAGATCCTGGAACAGTGGGAATTTGTTTAATCAATAACATATGAAGCTTTTGGCAGGGCTGAGTGTATGAAAGAATTTTACAACAGTGAAATAAAGTATTGCTGTGTTATAAATCAGAGAACACATATGGAAAAGTTAGAGTGATGTACTAAGAGGGATATCAAGGAAATCACAGAAGTTCTGGCTGGAGTCCCTGGCTCCGCTGATGTTAATAGCTGAGAACTTCAATGCAAGTCAGGTTTGACTTCTTTTTCCAAAAGAGTAACTCATTTGCAATGCATGTGACTGTATTGGAGTGAAAGGATATTGAGAGTGCTCCCCTCGCTCCGCTGTTTATGTAAATTGTACATCTTGTCTACCTGCAGATCCACAGCCACCACCAGATTCCAATTTCCCTATTGTACCGATGCCTGATCAGATGCACGACCATGCTGTTGGGTAGAGCAGATTTTAAAATCACCACATACTGATCACAGGATGAGCTGATCTAAATAGCATTTTGTTTTAGTAGTCTTAAATAATTTGCAGAATGCTTAAAATAAAATGCAGGCAGAACCTTTTAAAAATTACTCAGCATTAATATTTGAAATATTTATCCCCTGGGGTGCAGGCCTGTAACACGAGCACTTAATGGGGTACATTTCTTTTCTCCAGAGAAAAAACAAGACATTGCCATAAAATAGCACACTCAGGCCAACTATAGTTGTTGATGCTATCTGAGGGCTCTTGTTTCATTTTATATGCTAGGATAATTCCTGGGAAGAAAAACATACCACTAAAAGCGTAGGAAGACCCTACTTCTCTCTTTTACCATTCACCAGCCAAGAAAAAATGAGAAAGGGTTATCAAATAATATTGGCACCCTCTCCCACAAAGCCAGACCAGCTGCTTTGAATGCATAAAACCCACCCTTATTTCTTCCCCTTGCAGAAAACACATCACTGGAAACACAAAGACAGAATTCCCAACTTGCCAGCAACAGTAACCTGCAGTAAATTAACTTTTCCCTATTCCAAAATGCAGGGACAAACCCAGAACCAGGCGGCCTTGGTTCCACACCCCACAACAGCCCAGCTGCAGAGCTGCCTGCCAGCCCCGTGCCAGCAGCAGCAGCAGCAGCAGCAGCAGCAGCAGCAGCATTATTCCAGCAGATCAGCTCTGCTGAGAGGCAACACAGATGCTGGTGATGGCATAGCACAAGGTGGGGGTTGCAGGACATTTCAAGGGTAGAAAATAAACAGCTGGAGGGGAGGAGGATGCTGACTACACGGGTGTCCTACTGCTAAGACCTTTGGTTGCTTATTAAATGATGCCTGAAAGCCTCTCAACAAGCTGCTGCTCTGAAATGTTACTGGCATCTCCTACTCCCCCATGCTGAGCTTCAGGCAAGGTGTCACAAGTGGCTTTCAAAGAGCCAGGAGCACCCAAATGGGCACGGTGCTCCCTGCATCTCCTCAGAGGGCACCAACACCCAGACAGCCCCATGGTCCCATGGCCTGATCCAGCTGAAAAATTTAGCATCCTTGCTGCAGGCTTAATTTTGGGTTAGATCATCCTGCTGACCGAGCCAGTGATGCAAAGGAA
Source organism: Falcunculus frontatus (assembly GCA_013398115.1). Lineage (NCBI taxonomy): Eukaryota > Metazoa > Chordata > Aves > Passeriformes > Falcunculus > Falcunculus frontatus. The sequence goes on along the minus strand of VZRV01005702.1, from coordinate 3,585,904 downwards.
GCACATGGGAACCAGGATGCCCTTCTGGACAACAGCCCAAAAGGAGAAACAGTTTAAACAGTTAAACAGCCCTGGAGGTTTTGCTTTCTTGCAATGTCAGATTTACCCAAAGGCTTAAAGGCAGTGCACTGAGCCTTACAGCCTGCTGCTTACCACCTCCTAAAATAGGTGTGATTACTGGAGCCTGGACCACAGGACCATGGTATTTATGCTTAATTTCACAACTATTCTTAAAGTGCTGCTGAGTCCTGGCAGAAGACCCTTCACGCTCCCTGTGAGCAAAGACACGCTGTTCACACCTCACATTCCCTTTGAACATATCTATTTAAATGGATCTGGTTATTCAATATTTCACACACCGTTACCTTTACTGGTGCCACGTATAAGGTGGCAAGGAGAATGCAAGATGGGCTGCCAGAAGCTGTGCCCAGCAAACAGCGGCAGAGCCCAGAAAGCACCAGTGCAGCCACACATCCTCACAGGACCATGTGAAAGATGACATCGGATCAGGCTGTCAACTCAAGGAGGTGTGAGGGAAAGACAAGAGAGGGCACAGAGCTCCGGAGAGGCCATGGCTGCTCAGGAAAGGCACAGGAGGGAGAGGGCTTTTGCACAAGACAAACCCCAAGCAGAGCTGAGCAAAGCCTCAGTTGGTACTGAAGGAGTTAAGCTGCAGAAATCACAGCAAACTACACCAGTGGGTGTGAGGGACTGCAGGGCCTGACCCGGCTCCCTACGATCTGCCTGTCCCAGGGGTGCCAGGAGGTCAAAACTCAGGAAAAATCCCACCACGGGGGAGCGAGGCTCAGCACGGCACAGGGAAAACAGCAGTGTGACTCACCCACAAGGAAACTGCCCTTCAAACTTGCAGCACGACTCTGAGAGCAAAATTTGAGCCCTTGTTCCCTCTCTACAAAGAGGTTTTATTGGACTTCAGTGTCCAGGGAGGTAATTTCTGTACTGAGGTGCTTTAGGTACTCCTGATGCACCCAAAACGGTCTCTCAAGGCCCATGGAGGCTGCTCAACACCTCCTGGAGTCCTTTGGAATGCCTTTCTGAGATATCCATAAAGCAAATCACCCTGGGTGAGTCCCCAGTTAATAACCTACCCTCACACTCAACTTCCCAAAGCTTTCCACACACGGATCAGCTTTGTTACCCAGGACCACTGGTGTGCGTGGCTGAGAAAAATCTAATCCAATTTCTTTCTTCTTTAGGAATAAAACATCAAGCGCGGGCAGTCAGTTAGATATAGCAGCAATGTGGAAGAAGTGGCAGCACAGCTGTGTTATCATTGCCAGCAAACCCATGTCTGAGGGAGCAGCAGATATGGGGGAGTTCCAGCGCTGGCATGGGCTGGGAGGAGTGGTTCAAGACATACAGCCTCTTTTGGGGAACTCATTATTTAGTTTTATGACCACGGAAAAGCCCAAAATGTGTAAACTATAAGATCACGACTTTGCATGTGGGTATTTATGACTGCAAAGATACTCCTACAGGGCTCCTGTGGCCATGTCCAAAGCCTGGTGAGAGCAGGGGCATTCTGACAGCCCTATAAACCTGCATGCTGGAAGAAATATCCTATTAGCCCTACATTGCTGCAGACTGGAGCAGTCCCAGCAGAGCCACCCAGTGCTCTGCACCACCTCCCTGGCATGGAGGGTTCTGCCAAGGTACATATCCTTGTGCACCACCCAGAAGTAGCTAAACCACTTTAAAAGCCACAGTGGGGTCAGGATGCCACAGAGTGCTGCTTCAGCATCGCTGTGCCCCAGCAATGTCCCCTCTTGGGACCAAAACACACCCTCTGCCAAACCACCTCCAGCACCTCTGTAACTCTGGCACCACTCATCGGCAGCCTGGCCAGTGCACACACTGCAGCCAATTCCCTGGGCATGTTTTCCTGAGGACAAGCCCAGGAACACCGTGTGTATGTGTGTGTGTGTGTTTGATATCAGATTTCAGGGAGGTGATGTTTCTGCAACCCTTCCCCAGCACAGATTTGGAAGGTGTTGGACAAGCAGCCATCCAAGCACCCAGGAACAGGCAGGACGTGAGTGCTAAACCAGCCCTGCACACCTGACAAATAAATTCTTTAACATTAGACAGCAGACTATAAAATGAAGCTATAAGCACATATCACTGCACATGAAGGGCAATGCTGCTGTTAATGCCCATAACTTCCCTACTGAGAGTAATGGATGCCAACAAAAGAAGAGACATCCAAGAGTGCCTAAACGTGCACTGGTTTTTTTTCTAAGCTTGTGTTGGGCACACTACTTGAAATACAGAATGGCTGAATTCTATTTTCTCCCCAACCCTCAAGCCAACATAAAATGCTCATGTTTTGATAGTGTCATTAACCATTAGGATAAATTACCAGGGTTATAATGAATTCTCAGAAAAAATACTTGTGTCTTCAGAGCTGTGTTCCAGTTATACACCAAGCTGTATTTCAGATTAAATAGAAAGCAACTCCTATGATGGGTAGCAGATAAGAAGTCAGACTAAATAATGCTGGACTAAATAATCCTTCCCACCTCTGAAATAAAAAAACCCATATGTGTTATTTATGATCAGTGTACTACAGGGCCTGGCTGATCCTCTGGAGCTGAAAAGGAAGAGCCGGATGATCTTCCAAAGGAGAAGGGGGAGGACAAAAGCCAGTTAAGTTTCCCAGCCAGGGAAACAATTTATGGATAGGAGCATTTTCTAACTTCAGCTTGTTCAGCAAGGAGGCTGTGCACACTCATCTTGCTGTTCAAAGGACATCTTGTGCGTATGAGCAAATTTGTCCAAACCGTTTTGGCTCCGGCCGCGGCAGCATGTTTAGTACACTATTTCCAGATGTGCTTCTATCCCTGTCAGTCCAGCTGCTGCCTCAAGCCAAGAGAGTTATATAAGCTGCAAATCTTAATTGGATTATTTAGCCCAAATCTTTGGCCAAGAGGCAGCAGGGCCAGGGAACCGGACGGGCAGCCTGAAGAGGAGCTGCACCCCCACTGGCTTGGGGGGAAAGGAAGGAGCAGAATCCAGCAAATAAAGAGTTCATAAAACAAGACTGGCCTCTCCCTCTGCCTCTAATGTTTTCTCACACCTCCTATTCCTTTTACGGAGGGGGCAGTAGTTTGTATTTTATTAGAGCCATGTTTTCCTACTATAACAACAATTAAAAAAGAATGCAAGAAGCATTTAGAAGACACGAGCATTTCCTCTCTGCACTAACAAGCATTTCCTGACTGTGCAGCTCCACAACATGGAATAACACATTTAGCAACCTTGTTTTCCCACAATAATATCTTTTTCCCCAAACTTTGGCTGTTGTGGCAGCTTATTTTCCATTTAAGGGCATAATCCTGCTTGTGGGATAACCCATCCCAGCAGATCTTTGTAAATGTAATTATTAGGGCAAAGTCCTAAAAAAGAAAGTGTTGCGACTATTCTTGGGAAGAAATCAGGAAAGAGAAGAGAGAAAAGCTGAAGAGTTTCCAAATGCTGTAACTATCAAAGTGTGCCAGAATGATTTTGTTCCTTTTATTTTTAAGAGAATTGGATAGTTAAGTCAGAAGTTAACACAAGTATATAAACTCACATTAAACTTTGAGCAGGTCACTTGCTCCATTGCTTAAACAAAAGGTACGTGCATGCTTGACAGCTACTCAAACCATTGTCATGAGGCCCTGGATGGACTTTGTATGGCTTTACTACAAATAATAATAAAAAAAAGCAGCCTGGCATCCTTCTCTGCCACTGCTGACAACATTCCCACCACTCTCCACCAGGCAAAGTGCCACAGATGAATTCAACAGATTAAAACAACCAGAACAGTACAACAGGCAGGGATGTGCTCAGTCCTGCTGGAAACAGCTCCACAAACACTGCAAATCACACACAGAGATGGAGGATGTCTCTCACTGCTCCAGCTCTGGTCTCCAAAGCATCATGCACATAAGAACCCCAAAATCCAGAGCAACACTGCTGGCATCTACACTGCAATTCCTGATGAATATTCCGGTCAATGAGGAGCTGCAATTAACACGCTGTACAGAGTCATAGTAAACAGCAGCACTGACCAAAAAGCTCTTTATAGAAGGGCTCTCTGCTACAATACCATGATTACTAGTTATGGAAATATTGCAAAAAAAGGCAGACAAAGAGATTTCCACAGGGCACAGCGAGCCATCCAATTTGTGCTGTGCTTGGACTTCGTAAATCAAAATGCAAGCGACATTTACAGCACTCTAGCTGTTCCTTAAACTTTATTTTTCTTTACTGTATGCATTTTGTGCCCTCGGTGAGCTGCAGCCAAAGCTCTGTGTGACTGATGGGAAGGAGAAAGCTGGCTCAGGCTGACTGGGCAAAGCAGCCTCACCCCCCTTCCCTGTTATCGGCATTAAGAGCTTCAACAAATTTGTGTAATACCCAGCATTATAGAAATGGATTTCCAACCAGAAGAGCAGTTGGCAGGATTAAACAAGTAGAAAAGCACATGCACATAAAAAATCAGGAGGTCTGCACACGAGCTAATGGAGCAAGCAGAAAATCACTGGGCATGCTCCCTGGGCTGGAGAACCACTTCCTTTACGACAGACAGTAACGTCTCATTACAGGAGAAACAAATACAATAAAGATGAATATTCCATCTTTCCCTGGCTACATTTTAAGTGTTAAGCCAATACAAATTCTCGGGTTATATTTCACAAAAATAGCTACTCAAAAAAACACTGCTGGCAGCACAGCAGAGCAAATTTCATTTGAAAGATAAATCCTACATTTTTCGTAGGCAGATGTGAAAATATATCAGACTTTATCATAACAGCTCCTCCCAGGAGCCAAAGAAGCCACAGAGTAAATTTGCAACAGAAAAGTTGCTTCTTTTCCCTCCTTCCCCTATATTGCTTAACTCAACACAGACAAAATTACGAGCAAACCAACAGTCACTGCATCTGGTAAACAGAGGCCACCCACTCCCTCAGCACCACGGTGCTCTGCAAAGTCAGTATGGAACCAGCCCGGCACTTGGGATCATCAGTAAAACACTTGGATGGTGGAACTGCACAGATGCTGTAATTACTGTCATCACAAAATGACCATTCAGCTCCACTCCTCCACTGAGGCAGGACCGTACCAACCCTCGGCGAACAAACACGGCCTTGTCGGGCTGTCTGGGCACAAAGGCGCCTGACACCGGCCAGCGGCTGCCAGGAGAAGGCTGCTGGCAATTTCAGGAACGCTGCCAAATGCTGAGCTGGAGCAGGACATTGTAGCATTGCTATTTCTGGCTGATAAAAGGGCAAAATCAAGCTACCTCCACAGTTTAGTGAAAACTCCTACAAAGCTGACACGTGAAATGATCTCAAAGCTGCTCTTCAGTGCAGGATTATAAATCTGGATCAACACCACCTTCCCTCCTGCTGCAAGAACATCGCACTGAAGGGTGATTATCCATCTCTTACCAGGATGGGGCAGGGAGCAAAGGAAGAAGCATCTTTAATCAATTAAATCCCAGCTTGGTCAGAGCGAGCCAATCCCTGCAAAGAACGTCCCATGGCTGCTCCCACAAAGCAAACGAAATTCCCTATAGAAGGTGTTGAAAATGGAGTGCAGAGAGACATACAGCCTACCCAGGAGTGTGCTGGATGCTTAATCATTAAAACCTGTGATTCCATACAGGTCTGCATTGGCAGTTCTCACCTACCCCCGTGGGAGGGGATGGATTAGGGGATGGGAGCTGGAATTGCCCCAGGCAGAGGTAGCACCAGGGGTCTGAGCATGACTTCCAGTCTTGTGCCTCTTGCAATCTCAAGAAGACCTTTTAAAATATTTTTAATTAGGACCAAATAGTTAATTATGACTAGTAATTTTAGCTTTAATGAAACTATGAAGCAGATGATCACATTTAACCCGATAACTAGTAAAAAATAAACCAGAAAATACATATCTAAAAGAAATCTGGTGCGTTTGGCAAAGCTTTCCTGCTGCCTAAACCAGGCTCGGTGATGATCTGAAGTGCAACAAAGCTGTGCAAGGGGGGCAGCTGCTGAGATTTGTAGTTTTGGCCAAACTGACTACAAACTGGAAATCCTGCTGGCCTAAAGTCCCCTGGATTCAAGCACTGGAAGCAAACCTGCACCAAGAAGCAGCTGTTTCTATCAACTGTAGCTTGTAAGAAGAGCTTAAGCTTTTGAGATTGCTTATTTTTCTTAAGGTTGGTTTACACATATTTATTCCTTCTATAATCTCCCCTTGCCTTGCATCTCAACTTTGAATTATTTATCATCAGGTATCACATTCATTTGCATACTTTATGAGGTGCAAACCAAATGATTAGTCATTATATATTAGACTTTCCCAAACCATCTGTGCCAGGCTCTGCAGCAGTTTGGTTTTCTTTAATACTGGGGGGGGGGGGGGGGAGGAATTCAAGGGGAGAGCACTGGATTAACTTGAAACACAGTACAGCAGTCCACATTTGGGGATAGCAAAGCTTTACTACTCTGCTAGAGCTGTGTTCCTCCAGGAAGGTGCAGATGATCATCTTCAGTGTAATTTAACCAGTGATACAAATTGCAAGCAGCATTATTTCAAAGACCTCTGTTTATTGATTAGAAACAAAGTCCTTCTCCTCTTCCTGCTCCCTCCTTGAGTGGCGCTGATTGCACACAATAGAGAGCTATCACTTAAAGAGCCAATTAAGTCAACTTCTGAAAGGTAATTGAATAGCTGGAATTCTTAGTGCACTATTGTACTGCATTATCTTGATTGCAATGAAGGAAAAACAAAGCAGCCACAGCAACAAAAATTAGAGAATGAGGCTCTGGCCATAGGTAGGAATATTGAAATGGATGGGCCCATTAACCCTCCCCCCCCCCAACATTTTCTTTCTGTGGTTACTTCTAACTCTTGCTAGAAGTGTGAGAAGGCACAAAAAACTTGGTCTTGTGTATTTTCTGCATTGGCAGGACTTTATGAGGGATGGGCTGAGCTGCTGACCAGGCACCCCAACACATCCCACCCCTGGGGGGAACCCAACATCTGGGCATCCTGTACTCAACCAAAAGCTTTGATTAAAGAATTTCTTATGGCTTGGGCTATGAAGATAACACTTTCTATACAGATTCACCTACACCTGATGGAGCCATCAACAGATCTCTGTTCTGCTCTCCTGGCTACCTTCAGAATACCCAGAGGACTTTAGATCACCTCTGGGGTTTCCCTACCATGGCCTAACTGAACTGAAATGAGAATAAATGAGTTTGAAAGCTGCTGGGAAAAAGGACATTGTTTCAGTCCCTTAGAAAAAACAAGCTTATAAAAGCCCCAGTGATTGTAAGCCTGCCAGCACTCAGAATTTATATAAAATAACTCATTTAAATGCAGTAAAAAAATGCATCACAATCTGTGAGAAGAATCCTCGGAACTTGAAGGCACTATCTGTACATGGTCAAAATTCACCATCAATTTTTGAGCAATTACTCAAAGTACTCACAGCTCTAGGGTTATAAAGCATTTACACAGACACATAAAACAAAAGCTTCTTCCAAAGTAGGAAAAGAGGCGCCACAAAACATAAAAATCTCCCTCTTTCTTCTGCGCTGACAGCAGCCTGTGGTGTAACCTTCCACCCCTGGCCCCTGGCCCTGGGTTTCCAAAGCAGCACAATCAATCCACCCAACCTCTGAGCACGCTAATGGCCAACTGCTGCTCTCCTCGAGCAGCTTTGGCACCAGCTGCCTCCCCACACATGTATTTTGTCTGGCACCAGAGCCTTGATGAAGAACACAGAGCTGAGCAGGGTGAGATGCTGCAGAGAGGATGCTCTCTGTGTCTGTCCTTCTGGCACAGCTCGAGGTTCCTGCCCCGAGTCCCACAGACTTCCCAGCCCAGAAGCAGCGTAGATCTCTCAGAAAAACCCAATAAATGCCATTCCTCTGGTAACAAATATGCCAGCAGAAAAACACAAACTCATCCTTCTGTAGACATGGCTTTTGTGTTTGAGGGGCTGCAGGAGGGATGCTCAGAGGGAGGTTCCAAAGGGATTTATGCACCCAGCAGGTTGGGAACCTCTGCTGTGCCTTGATTTCCCACCTGTGAAATGGGCCGAATGACATCCAGCCAGCCTTGTAGAGGGCTTTTTCCATCAATCCACTTCCCTGTCTAGGAGTCAGGTAACACTACCCTCACCCTACTGCTGTGGGGCCTCAGGAGCTGTCAGTCTGAATGGAAACATCCATTAATCCATTGGGGATCATGTAACTAACCTCTGAAATAGATGTGGTACCAACATTGGCCACTGTGCACCAGAAGCATGACTTTAGCACACAGCAAGTCCTGCACAAATTTCTGCCTCATTCATTTTTGTCAATCTCTCCTCAGTTTACTTTGCAATTATCTCTGCAATTCCCACTGAAAGACAGGACACAATTTAAGGAACTTGAGCAATTTTTTCAAACTTGAATGGTCTCTACCCAAAAGAAGCCAGAAGCAAGCCCATGCAGTCAAACACATCCCAAGGGTCTCAGTCCTCAGACAATACTCTGTAAAGTGGGAGCTTTACTTTTTCTTCATTAGCAGACTGAAAGCCCACCAAATACAGCAAAGCACCAGCCTCTCCCTGGTCATTCTCTACTTGAGACTTGTTCTATCTTTTCAAAAGCTCTTTTCAGTTACACAATCAAAAAATTCTTTAAGGACTATACCTAGAACAGCTCTAAAAATTGTTTGTACTTTCCCTGAGAGCTCACGTCTACTTACTGGATGGAGGAGCCAAGAGGAGAGAACAAATATTTCATGGAGCAGCCATTGCACATAAATATTGTCCCTGACACAGATGTGCCACGAATGCAATTGCATCCTCACATCAATTACTAGTACACTCTAGAAGCTACATTTGTAGAAGTCAAATAAATAAATGTAGGCTCGAAATAAAAAATTATTTACATTTCTATCAAGCCGCTTCACCTTATAACCATTCTTTCCTGTGACACGTTGTGCTGGTTCCTATTCTAATAACACATTCATGTACCTGCACAGGTACAAGGGATGTGTAAAAATCACATCTTGCAGAACAACTGTTGACAAAGAGCAGGATTTGAGTATTCATTACTCACTGCTCAACAGTTACATACATTTTAATTCTGACCTCAAAACGCAGCTGGGACCACGGCAGATATTTCCTGCAGCACGGGCTGCCTTTGGAAGAGAGTTAATTCAGTTTGAACATGGCAGCAATGAAGAAGGGATTTAAACATTTTCTGCTCATTCTCCAAGCTTAATGCTGCAGAGGTAAAAATGAGAGAGGACTAAATTGAATGGCTGAATTTGCCTCTCTCAGCCTCAGCTCTGAATCCAGACCAGCCGGGTGAGGCTGTGCCTCCCTGTCACCTCTGTGACATCAGCCTGTGTCAGAAAGAAATTAAATTATTTTAATGAGGTCTGCTGAATGCACACTGGTGGAATCAAGAGAAGAATAACCTCTAGTTTTAAGCTGCTTAATTTTCACCAAAAGAAGGGGACATACTCCTCTGCAAAACTCTTCCTCCTCTCCCCTTGTTACCCTGAGCAGCTCCCTCCTGCTATTTGACATTAATAAGTAGATCATTACTTCACCAGCCGCACTTAAAATCTTCTGTAAGGTAAGATCCAATTGCAATTTTACATCCACATAGTTGCCCACACTGAAGAGCCCTGAAATGCTCTTAACGAGTTGTGTGCGCAGGGATTGGCTCTTCACACATCAGCAGAACAAGCTTGGGAAGCGACAGCTGCTTCCATAGTGCACAGGCAGTGGAGCAGTTTAAGGGGAAGAGAAATGGTATAAATAATTGAAATCACAGCAAGAAATGTAGGCAGAGCAGAGGGAAAGAGGGCAACTCCACAGAAGCTGGCAGCAGGAGAAGAGATAAGGACTTCTCCTGGAAGCCAAACTAAACAAAAGTGCATGTACAAAATCCACACCTTCTCGCCGGTGTGCTGTGCCACACACCAGCAGACAAAAGAATTTCCTGACCTTTTCTGCACTGTCTGGCAGTGATCTGAATTCTACCCACCTACGAGCTCTGTCTTGTCAACACCTTCCCTTTCCTCCTCTCCATCAAATCCTGAAGTCTGATGCAAATGACCCCCATGTACTTCCCAGCACTGCAGTGAGCTTGGTAACCAAACGATGCTCATGAGTTGATGTGGATTTCAAATTCTGCCACTGACAACCACCTCACCCACAGGGACCCACTCCTCCTGCCCCAGCCTTTCATGGTGGAGCTCTCTGGGAGGCTTCCCAGTGCAGCCAGGACATTCAGGGCACACAAGAGAGGATCCTGGTCTCAGCTGGGGCCTCTGAGCACCATGAGGTCACCATCAGGGGTAGCTACAGAAACGGCCACCTTTGGTTTGCAGGCTTGCAGAACAACTAACCAGCACTCTGGAACAACAAACGAGTGCTTAAAGTTTCAATCCCAGGAGTAAAACACCTTCTTTGATGACCATAGCTGCTACAAAGGGCTAAAGGCTGGAATTTTGCCTGACCTTTAACTATTACAGCAATACTCCTTGACCTGCATTTTAGAAGTTAAGAACAGACAGCACGACTGAGGCTAAGCGATCTGCCACTGTCTTGACAGATTTCCAAAGAGACATGAAATATCTGCCTTTCTGTGTGTGTGCATCGTGCAAGTCACTTGAGAGCTGTGCAGACATCCAGAAAAAAACACAGTTTCTCTCTGGGTAGCGCTCACCCAAGCAGGAGATGGCAGGAGATCGTTTATAATGCTCTGTAGAGGTAACACTTGGCATAACAGCTCCAGGAACTGCTCCATCACAACACTGGGTTGAAGAAAGACACTTCAATTAGCAACTCAGCTAACCAGATACCTTTAACAGAGCAAGTAATGAGATTTCTTAATGAGTGGTTCATCTGAAGGGTGTGCAGTGATACCAAGACCCAGGTGAAAATGCCCATCAAGATCTCTGTGCAAGTCACGAGTGTGTAGGATGGATATCTTATTTTAAACAGCAATAAATTGATTTTTAGGAATCAGCTGTCAGACCTTGCCAGACTCCTCTTGCAGAATGTCAGTATTTTTAGGCAAAAGCCTGAACCAGGCATCACTGTTAAAGTTCGGCCCTGCTCCTAGAGCCACAGGGCACACAGCTCTGATCAGGAGGTGAAGAAACCTTGATACTGACTCTTTTGTGTGAGCATTTCGGTTTAAGAGTTGCTGTTCTAGAAGCATGTCACCAAAACAAAAAATGACCACATTTTTTAAACACGGCTCATTTCCTAGAGAGCCTTCCAGCACCTGCAAGGATCCCATGTATCCTCTTCTCTACACACAGTCCTGCTTGGCAAGTGCTTTATCAGGGTGTGCCCAGCTGCACATCACACCCTTGTGCAGCCTACCTGTCCCAAATCCAAGCCTGGTATGGAAGGGCTGAGCTTCATGTGCCTCTAAAGTCATCCTCCAGTTGGGACAGGCAAGTGACAGCTCATGGTGGTGTGAACAGCAAATCTGGTGTCAAGAGCAACTTACAGTTCACAGCAAAAAAAGACACACCAACCACTTTGATTTCAGCACAAAACTGGCCCTTGTAACCTCTCTCTGCCACATGAGGGAGATTGGAAACCCAAGTCCACCTTGGACAGGACAGAATTTCTTCTTTGACTACTCACTAAGAGGAAGGAAGTCCTTCTGTACTTCTAAAGACAACTGAGCCTTAACAGCGCTGCCATGCCAGCAAGTAAAGATGGGAACCTTGTGGTTTCAGAGGGTCTGCCACTGAAGAGCTGCATTTGGGCACTCTCCAAATGAATGTTGGGACTCTTTCCCTGACAAAACAGCCATGAACAGTATCTGTCCTCTGGAGTGCAAAGGAACGGTGCTGACTGCCAATCCTCCTCTTCCAGCTGGAGGACAGCTCGTGGGCAGCCGTCTTCAGCTGAGAGTCTCCAGATTGTTCCCACTGTGGGACACACAGCCTGGCTCACCAAAAGATGCTGCAGCCAGCTCAGACATGCCTCAGATCACTTGGGGAACACTTAGTGTGAGGCTGGAGAGAAATGGCTCTCTGACAGCTGGAAAATGCAGCAGCCTGAGCTGGTGGGGGGATTATGAAGAACCAGACACTTCCTAGAGGTGCTTTTCTGTCACCCACATTCTTAAGAGGTATGTTTGTGTTGCCCTTTCCTCTGACCATGGGGTCTCAGAGGACAGAGTTTCTGTAATGCAAAGCTTTGAACACTGTTAACTGAGCCAACCCCATCCAAATGTCACTACAAAACTGTTCCTTTCTGCCATCCTCCACTCCATCCATGGGGTGTCCCATAGGTTCAAACACAAAGAGCCTACAACAAGAGCCTCATTAGCTGACTGTACAACTGGATTTGTTTTGGAGCACAGTGCCGTCCCCCACACTGCAAGGCAGAGCTCTTGATGGGGGAAAAAAAATGGATCAATTTAAAAAATATCTCACACACCTGAGTATTACATGCAGCTCTTCTGTCAGACTTAAAACAACAGCACTACCAGCTGTAAAAGGGGGAAAAAAAAACCCCAGGAAGTCTCTCAAAACAGCAGACCAAATGAAAGGAGAAAAAGATGAAGGAGATTTCAAATCTGCCCTGGAGAGAATGTGTGTCACAGCTTTAACCTGCTGCGGGGAGGGGTAAAAAAGGAAACAGGGCAGCAGAGACCAGAAATCAGATTTATTATGACCAACCAGGTAGAAAAAAGATAGATCATCACCAAGAGAGGATGGCTGTGTTGGAATCAGCCAGCTTCTGAAAATGTCTAGTCAGCTTTGGCATTTGATACACATGAAATTGGTGTCCGCATAAGAGTATTCTCCTGAAAGGATGGGATTTAATGCAGTCAAGATAATTATCTAGATCCTTCTTTATCCCATTAGTGGTTTTCATTCGCATCCTGGAACACCATAAGCGGATTGTTCAAGAATTATTTGCCATCCGCTGTTTCAATCCCGACTGGAATTATCTTTATACCTCGGTATGAAGAAAAGAGATTACATCCCTGCCAGGGCTTGCTGGAATGCCCTCTTTTCTGAGGCTCCCTTCATTCTTGTTCTATAAGGTGATGAAAAGAATCAAAAAATAATGGTCATGGACATGATTTTGCCCTCTCCTCCTCTTCCTTCCCCACACATGTGTTTGGGAGGAGGAGGAGGAGGAGACGCTCTTCCCACCGCATCCCCTGCAGGAGATGCATCACTGCACCTGCACAGAGATGAAGCTCAGCAAGACTTACTCATCGAATTACCCAGGACAGGATCCAAAAATGCTCCCAGCTTCCTTTTGCACCACGATCCACTAATAAAAGAACAAGGATGAAACTGTTAAAACCAATTAAACGTATCACTTGATGCATGAGCAGGAAGTGGGATTCACTGCACTAGAGATCCCAGGGGCGTATGCTAAACGTCGCCTCTCATGCTCTCCAGCAACGTATGTCACTGTGCAAGCTCCGACGGAGATCAGGCCAGCATCACTCAAACAGCCAACACAACCCCTTGCTTCAAGGCCTAAAACAACAAGAAGACAAAACTCCCCTCCCAGCCACTCTAACTGCCTGCCAGGTTTTGTATTAATGGAAGAATTACATCTTCATCCAGGTATGGCAAGGACACAGCTCGTCTCCTCACGGGCAGCCGTGACTCTGACCAGCAGTGAGGAAAGAGGCCTGGATACCACAAAAACTATCCCTTCTCCTTATGGAAAATGAAGGAGGTAGGTATTCAGACCTGACATGAATAGGAATGCATGTATTTTTTAAAGAATCATGCTTTATGGCTGTGTAATGAGATCTGTAGGAGAGGTATCTCTACAAACAAGTTATTAAAAGGGGGAGGAGGGACACAATAATAGCAGGTGCCAATTACTCAGCTCCCAGCAGAGACTTTTCAATTTCTCACCTTCCCCCAAAGCAAGATGTGCCTCTGTACGGCACCACGTTCACTTGCAAGTGTGAGACCCTTTGGAGTGTGGCTTCTCTCCCCCCTGGAAGAGCTCCATCACCACTGGAGCGGGGCCGCCCCTCGCCCCACCAGCCCTGCGCCAGAGCTGGGACCAATACACCATGAAATTAATTTGGAAACTGAATACAACCATATTTTTATTTGACTTCAGAATCCGGCCACTCCTCCCATCAAGAGGAACAGCAAATTTGTGAGCTGAGTGCAACTGCCAGGTTTGCATCTCTGCAAGTATCTGCTTAGTTTTGAGAACAAAACACCAGTAATGATTTTGCTATTTTAAGATGGCGGCATCATTCCAGACAGTAAATGTCCACCCTGGAGCTGTCAGAAAGAGCCCATCCTTTGAGGCAAGCACACCAAGGTAATGATTAATATTACAAAAGTAATTCGAACCTCTAAGACCATTGTTTTCAAAATCGGCAAATAATTACAAAGGCCTTCAGCAATCAATACCCAAGATAAATAGAAGATTAGATTGCAAAAGAAACAGAAGAAATTACTTAGTATTTGCCAAACACATGCCAAATACACTTTTTCATGGTAACCAAATACTTCCAGTAAATAGATATTTTAGCTCACTGGAGAGGCACTTTCAGAAAGTAATAAATTAATCCAATAAAACAGACAGACAGGGTGGAACCAGACATTAACGAAACACAAACTGATCTATACAGAGCCAACCCACAATCCATGTCCTAATTATGCTCATCCACTACTCTGAGTACTTACCTCCCCCACCCAGGTCAGCTCTTTAGCTCAGGGAAAATACATGCTTCATGTGGATTCACTGGCACGACAAAGTGGAGAATTTCAGCCATCAAATGACGAAGCTTGTGCTCAGCTAGAATCTGAATTTCCAGTTTTTTTCCTAAATACTTCTCGCTCCTCAAAGTCAGCAAATTAATCTCCTTTTAAACACAATTTTTGCTTTCCCTTCTAGTTGAAGATCTCTATGCGAAGTGCAGGATGAGCTCCTGCTGCCCATCAGCTCCAGCCGCCCACGTGTGACACCTGTGGAAACATCCCCACGGCATATCCTCACTCTGGAATTAGGATGGTTTGTCCTGGGGGGCTGTGTCCGGCCTCACCACCACTCCTGGGACCCAGATGGACTCAGAGCAACCCCTGACACTCAGTGCAAGGACCAGCACCATCTCCTCCCCAGGCAGCCTAAACCAGCTTCTACCCAAAATCATTGCTTGGTGTTAACAAAGCCATGCTTTAGGTGAGTATCTGGTAAAGTTCTTCAAATAGTGGATAACTTGAACTGGAGAAGGTTAAGAGAGGGAAGACATGGGAAGATCTCCATCCTGGTCATTTTATACAACATCAAAGGAAGAAGAAAGGGAGGAAACTGAGGGAAATAGAAGACAAAGAGAAAAGATATCAAAGCCAGCTCCAGAAAGCGCAATGAGAGATGGCACGAAAAAGGAATAGTTAAAACATGAAAGGCGAGATCAAATAAAAGTAAAAGATCATAGTCTGGGCACAGAGCAGAGGGAGGGGAGACCACCATAACACTTCTGCCAGCATTAACTGAATAATTCATCTGACAGGTACTTCTCTGCGGCAGTGGTTGAGTCTGAGAGAGCTCAACCACCACCAGATCCATCCATTCACCTGGCAAAGGACACAGACAAACACTGCTCTTGTTCTTCACATGGGGACACACCTTGGGGACACTGCAGCTCTGCTCCCCCGAGTGTCTGTCTTTTGGGGAGGAATAAAGAAATTTAGTTCTCCCTCAGAAAACTTCTCCAGCTTCTGTGTGAAGTTCTTGGTACTGGCAGGGTTGGCCTCACTACTACGCTTTAAATAAACCATTACTTGTTTTCACTATATAAAATTCATATACACAGATCTTTAAGGAGCTCATTTCTCAGGACTGGAGGAGTTTCTTTGATTATTTACAAGAGCTTCTAAAGGCTACACAAGCTTTTGGTACCACAGGCCTCCTCCCTAAGCCATGACATTCTTTGGGACAGTGACAATACACAGAGGGTTTATTGCCACGTAAGTACAAGCAGTGAGTGACAAAAAAGGGTCTCCACATTGAACCTTCCAGAAAGCTCTCGGCATCACAGGGAGAGAAGAAAAACATAAGTGCTCTAAGGCAGACTTGAAAATGTGATCAGGATGGTCTAAAAACTCATTGAGGAACAGGTGTGGACCAGGCAGCAGCACTGACACAAGCCAACACCATGCTCTTCCCCAGTTCAGCATCCACCCCACTACCAACAACTCCTAAACCACCAGAGTGACAATTACAGCCACAAGTAAATGGACACTGCTACGCAACAAAACTCATCACGAACATAAAAGACAGGTGGAGATTAGTTCTTGCCCAGAAGCTTCTTTAAAGCCTAACGATTTACATTTTAATGCTACTGCTGTCCACTTTAATATAAGCAGAAATGAAAATATCTTGCACAAGACATTTTTGTGTGCATGTCTAGTCACTTCAAAATACAGATTAACCTTTAGGTAAGTATTTATCCTGTACGTAGCACAGGAGGGATGGAATATTTAAATACCAGGGGAGTCACTCCAAGGCAGGGGCAGGCAGGAGAGAAGATGGAGTTACAGAGCCATCTCTGTGCATAAGAGATACATCCATGCTAATGCTAATGCACTGATCCTGGAGACTCAAATGTGACTTGACACCGGGACAAAAACAGAAGGAGAATTGGCCAGTGACACAATTAATGCAGAAAGAGACTATTTAATACAGGAATCTGCCACTCCCAGACCTTCCTGCTTTGCAAGGGAAGCCTGACGTGAGCTTGAAAATAAACCCAAGAAGGGCCCTGCTGAATAAAAAGCTCCCTATGCCACGATTCAAATGGAAAAGGCAGAAAAATTTATTTCCCTCCATCAAAGACAA
Source organism: Falcunculus frontatus (assembly GCA_013398115.1). NCBI lineage: Eukaryota > Metazoa > Chordata > Aves > Passeriformes > Falcunculus > Falcunculus frontatus. Next base: position 3,569,034 of record VZRV01005702.1, on the reverse strand, counting down.
CAATCCTCTGCCTGCACCAGGAAGCTGCTAAGCAGATGCTTGATCAGCCCTCCCTGAAAAGCCTCTCCTCCTAACAGTGCTACCCTGCTCGTCCCTGCTGAAGCTCTTTGATTATTTTAATACTTTCCACAATCCTTTAATTTGCCCAGTGAGTTCTGCCACCACAGCAGCCCTCTTCACCCACCCAATCTCCCAAACTCTTGGTCTCTGTCTCATGAAAAAGAAAACTTCAGCATTAGAATTGGCACATTAGAATAATGATATGGAAAATCTTCACCTGGAACATTAAGCATCATCTCCAAGTATTCTCAGACAGGTGGCTCAGCCTCAAGGGTTTCCTTCAAAGTCCTGGTGGCTGTGGATGCCAGCACTGAGCCAGGCACCCCAGTATGGATATTTGTTTGTGTTTCTTTACACCACAAACTGGTCCTTTAGTGACTGGTTTGGGTTTTGTGAACAGGGAGAACCATGGATAATCCAAGCCTACCTGCAGCAGCCTTGTCCATCTATTGTTAAAGCAATTTCTCCAGCACTTAGTGGCTTCAAGGCTTTCTAGAGATGACTGGCAGCTTCACTTAAACTAGCCAGCTATAGATGTGTTTTACATTAAACACTAAGTGAATAATCAATGAACATTCAGGATATAAGTACAAATCAATGATTTGTTTTAGATAAATCAAAGGGAATCGCAAATGAGTTTTGTTCTGCAACAGAAGTAAACCAAGAGAAGTACCTGATGTAATTGGGGGTATGTGTGTTAACCCCCTCTGACTGTTCCTCTCCTATGTGCTGAGGCAGACCCTGCTGTCACAGAAGCATGGCTGTGTCCTCCAAACCCCTGTGACAAGAGATGCCACTGTCCCCAGAGAGCAGATGGGAGCTGAGGCATGAAACCAGCCAGCTGACTTTTCCAAGACTGGGAGGGACACAGCACAGCAAGGACACGAATCCAAGTGTATGCTGAAGAACACAGGTTAGGAGAAAGCCCTTGTAACTTCCACTCCATCACAAAGCCACAGCTCTTACTGTGGGAGCAGCAATGGGACACAGCAAGTGCACATGCAATACAGGTCAAGAGCCCCCTTTAAAGGCCTCAAAAAAACTGCAAGTAAATAAAAACAGAAATACAGAAATACAGAAATACTCCAGACAATTAATAACTTATTTTGACAAATGCATATCAACAGATTGCACAGTGCCCCTCCCTCTTGGGATGAATTTGTTCAAGTCACAGGTGCAATAATTTTGCAAATGCTGCTGCATTCCAGCCACCAATTTCACACAGTGTCTGCTGAGCACCACCCAGGCCACGTAAAGTCTCTCAGAAATGCTCCGGCATATCTTTTTAATCACCGTGCATTTTAATGACAGATCTATACTCCATGATTCCCTAGCCAGGTCCTCGCCTGCACCTCCTCAGCCCTCAAAAGCACTCGCTGGGTCTCCTGCTGGCACCTCTCCCCCGGGAAACGCTTGCAAGGGTTGCAGTGAAGTGATCCCAGCTCAAACCAGGGCTTTCACTCGTAGCCATTTCACTGCAGGCAGTGTCCAAGACCTCAAAGAAACTACAAAAACCTGAAGTCAAGCTGGTGCAGGCAACAGAAATGAAAAAGCAGCGGGAACCCCACATGCCGCAGGACACAGCTCGTGTTCAACAGTATCAAGCTTTGACTCTGCTGCTTCCAGAGCGGATTAGCGTTCACGGCTTTTACGCACTATAGAAGAAGACTCTGTAAACACACTCAGGGGAACGTCCCTCCGGGACAAAGTTTGCTTCCCTCAAAGGACACCCCCAGCAAGCGGAGCATCCCGCCGTGCGCGGCACTGCACGAGCGATATTTCCTTACAGAGACACTGCCTGAGCCCTCCCTGCTGCACCAGAGCAACATCCACGCTGCAGCCAGTGCCCCACAACCACCAAACCCAGCATCCTGCTCCTCACCATGCTCACAAACCAAGGGACAGACCCTGTGCTCAGACCTGCACCAAGACACCCACCCGGGATGCGTGTGGCAAGTCCTTAAAGGAGCTGTGCACGCCTGTTCTGAAGCACTTCCACAACATCCACAGGAAAAACAGTTCCCACAAGGTGAGCACCCAAAATACCACACAGTCACAACTGATCTTAAGGGTGTGAGGCCACAATGCAAAGGGCAACCCCACTTTGCAGGCAAATCTACAGGCACAGAATTGACTGCAGTTGGGGTTTTACAAGGGAAGCCAGGAGCTGGCTGGCAGTGGGTAACCAGAAATCATTAAAATTTGACAGAGAAAAAACTTGCCAGGGGAAGCCTGCACAGACAACACAGGTACAGAGCCTGCCCTGAGTTACACAGCCATACTGAGGAGGTGCAATGTCAACCTCTACACATAGCATTTCCAATGGGAGGCATGTTGGGAGTCTCCTAAAAGGTTCAACACAAGGTTTTAAATTTCCTATTGAATTAAAAATCAAATCCCAACACTTAAACCCCAAATATCCTGCAGCATTTATGGCTCTGGCATAGGCTGCAAGGGGCAAAGAGAAGGGCTGTATAAGCAGCACATGGCTGGTCAGTCAGACAAGATAAGAACAAACATTATGGATGAGAACTGCACAGTGTTCACCACTGGAAATGAAAAAAAATCACAACAATTTAATAGCAGGTAGGTTAAACTGTTTGTCTTCATCCCATCTGTACTTGTGACTTATCTAAAGTCATGAAATCTTCTTGGTTTTACTGATCCCTCAGTAAGTCCTGAGTCCCCTGGAGTCCCCACACTGGGCACATTAACACCCGAACCTGCCTGTGCCTTCCCAAAGGCTTGATTCTCCACACTTAAACCCTACATATCCAACACCTGACACCAGGTTACAAAAGAGCTTTCTGCATGGCAGCTCATGGTTTTGGGAAGTTAAACCATATTTAAATCTAAAATCAGCAAAGAGAATATCAGACTTTGGCCAAGACACCCACCACCATGACGCACAGCACGTGGCCCACCTCCGAGCAGCCCGTGATGCTGGACACCGGCTGCCTGGGTGAGCGGCTGTGCTATTTGAGGCTGCCCTTCTCTTCCCACTCCAGCAGACTATTTCAAACCCCGTTTATAATTGGAAAGAGGCAGCATCTGTTTTTGCAGACCATGAGGTCAAAACTTTACTAATAACCACAGCATGGCAGAACACCATTAGCAGGTAAACAAGCCCTGAGTTGGTCTCGGAAAAGCAGCTCTAGAGATGGTTTGTTCTGGTTTATTTTCTTTCAATTAATTGTTTTGTCCTCCCAACACAGAGTGGGAAGACAAGCAGACTCTGCAGCGCATTGCATGTGTTTTAATATCATATTATTCCCCACTGCAGACACCTTGCCAGACTTCCTCAGAACTCAACGACATCAGCAGCTCAGGAGCACTGGGAATTGTCTCCAATCACTCACAGGGGATGACTGATGCTACAGAGGACTGGCAAACACAAAGCCTATCTTTGAAAAATACAGGGATGAGAACAAGGAAGCAGGAAATTATAGAATAATCAGCTTAAGTTAAATTGAAGTGCTTAGAACACAAGAAGAACTTGAGCAAGAGATAACCTCTGTTTATCAAGAACAAATCACATCAAGTCTCTCATATTTCTTTCTGTGACAGGGTGTCAGGACTTGCAGGAAGGGGAGAAGAAACAAAGATTTCAGAGACCTCTGATAGAGTCTGATGGGACATGCCCATAATGTAGCCAGGGATGCAGGGACCGGCCTGAGCTGCCTGAAGACGGGACCACCACTGCTGGGAAGACCACCTGGGGACAGGGCACTGCTCTTTGAGCACTGACTGGGAGGGCCCTACTGAAGCATCTTCCAGATGCTTCAGATCCATCCTCAGATCCAAGCTCAGTTGGTGCTTTCATCCATGACTTGGCTGATGGCACAGAAAACAGGCTGATCGCCCTGGAAAGCTACACCAAGATGAGAGGGACTGCAAACATGCAGCAGGACAAGATCAGAATTCAAAACAATCCTGAAAATTTAGAAGAAACAGTCTGGAAAAAAAAAAGGATGCAGTTCAACAAGGACAAGCGTGAGGTAATGCAATTTGGTAAGAATAATTAACCAGGCAAACACAAGATAAGGAATAAAAAGCAGGAAAAGTTCTGGAGAGGAATAGTTGAAGAGTTGATGGGATAAAAAAATAAACATGAGTCACCTATGGCAAAAGTGAAAAGCACACACAGTGAGATGTATAAACAGGATCATTGTTTGTAAAAGATATGAAGTAACCCTCAGTCTTCTGAGCAAAAATACAACAGCAACTTCAGCCCTTTATCCCAGGTTAAGCATCACTCCTCACTAAGGATGATGGTCCAGAAGAGAGTAACAAGAGCAACTGCAGACCAAGAATACATGACCTAAAAAAGAGTGATCAAAGGAACCAGTGTGGTTTAATCTGTATTAGTAAGGGAAACAGTAGCAACTTCCAAATATCTACTGGCTTGTTGGAAAGGAGGAAAGGAACTTTTCTGCCTGTGCCCAATGAATGGAAAAAGGAAGAGCAATCCTGAAACTAAACCAAAGAAAAAGACATTTCTGTACAAATAATAAGAAAAACCTAATATGAGGGCTGCTAAATGTCAAACAGATTGTCTGGGGAGCTTAGGAGTCCCTGGCATCGGAGGTTTTTAATAACGAATACGACAAACATCTGTCAGGAAGGGGTTGGTTATCAGCGATCCTGCGGAGGGCAGGAGATGGACTGAATGACCTCTCAAGGTCTTCTCCAGCTCTGTATTGAATAACGGCCTGATACGTAAATGACCATAATAGCCGGAAACCTGCTGTGCTGACACAGCCGGCCCGTGCTGCCTGTGACCTGTTGTAGCCATCGCCGTCTGCAGCTGACAATCTGTTGCTGCCAGAGGAAAACGCGCATCCCGGGGAGGGTCCTGCCGAGAAGGACAGGGACACTGGTACCCAGGGTTGTTATTCTGGCACTTGCATGGGTCACAGGGAAAAGCTGCTTGTTAAGAAATAAAAGTGTGTCAAAGGACAACACAGCCCAGACAGCACAGACTGCCTAGTGGGGTTGGCCACCCTGCTTCTGAAAGCAGGAGGGGCTGCTCAGAGCCCACACTGCTTTTGCTTTATTTATGAGAGGAAGCTGCAAGCAAAGCCGCTGCTCAGCGGTAAGCACAGGGCAGTTCTCAGAGCATTCCTCTGCCCCTGAACAACTGCTGTGGTCTAGCACTTCTGTCTGAAAGCAACACACAACACCAGCACCTGGGTTTGCAAACATTTTGGCCAGCTAAAAATCTGACCAGCAGAAGCAAACCAATCCACCGGTACAGAGGTAGCACCCATGCATTGCAAACACCTGTCACCCAAACCTCTGCAGGAGGCAGCTCTGGTGGGATTTAAACCACCTTAGCAGCACAAAAGGAGAGCCTTCAGTGATGAACGAGGCAGAGGAGTTCAAGCAGCCACCTGTCAGACACCTGCAGCTGCCAGGAGAAAATGGCACATCCCAGGCACTCCTGCCCTGCTGCCAGGGAAGGGGCTGGATGGGCTCATGTCATCCTGCCCACCAGAGCCAAAAAACTTTCCCCCAGAGCTGCCCCAGTCCTGATGCCAGCCTTGCACCACACACAAGCTGCACCTTGTGATGGTGCATGGTGTGCCACAAGACTGCAAATCCATCAAGTCACAGCTTACACTCAAAAAAAAGCTGCTTCTCACCTGTAGCAGGGAGAGATGCTTATATGGCAAACAGGATGAGAGAGTCAAGGGCTGGTTGGTCAGACCACACACCTTTAATGACCTCTAAAAGTGCAGGAACTGGAAGAGCTGAGCGATTACCACAGGCGTAGGAGGTTGCATGCTCATACACAGCACAGAGACACAGTTCAGAAGCAACCGTCAGAATTATCCTCCAGACCAGGATAAGTTCAGCGCACTGCTTGAGTGAGAGACTGGGTGGAGAAAAGCAACTATTGTGTTGTCAGGAAAAACCAGCAGCAAGCATCTCTGCAACACCTGCACAGGATTCCTCCGCAGCCTCGGCGGGACAGGGCCCTGCACCTCTGCTCTGCAGCTGCCTACTCAGTGCAAAGCCAGCACCAACATTTGTGTGCTGAAGCCACAGCCCTCACACCTGTCCCACAGCCACTGAAGTTACTGGACTCATCACTGAGCCATAAGAGACACACGCAGGAAAGGCAGACCTGCTCAGATCTCCTCTCACCAGTTTGCCCAAAGAACCCCCAGCATTTGAGAGCTCCCCCCAGTTGCTGGCACCACCACCCTTCCACGCAGATTTGACCCACCTGGCTCCCATCGCCCATGAAGGTTTTGGCCATAAACACGGGGGTGCAAAGAAGCACATCACCAAAGCCAAGCCAAGCCAAGCGCACCCCGACCCAGACAAGAGCCCGCCCATCACCCCACAACCTCCCGACCCTCCGTGGGCAGCCCTGGCCACAGCGCACCTGGGGGACGGGCAGGGATCCCCGGCTGGGGCATCTCCCGCGCAGCTGGGCACAGGCATTCGCCCCGGGGATCCCACAGGTCCCGTGCGGGCCAGGGGGTACCACGGGGCCAGAGGCGCACAGAATCCCGCCGAGTCCGCACCCCTGGGGCTCCAGCAGGATCCTGCCCTTCGGGATCCCCCAGGTCCCGCAGGATGCTCAGCAGGTCTGGATCCCAGCGCACCCCCGGGGTCCAGCCGGGCCCGACTCGCGGAGTCCCCGCACCCCCTCCCCGGCGGTGGGGCGGCGGCCGGGCCCCCGCGGAGGCGGCCGAGCCCCCCTTACCTTTGTGCCCGCCGAAGGCGCCGTACCACGAGAGCGAGAGCAGCGCGCACAGGCAGCCGAGCAGCAGCGTGAGCGCCGTGCCGCTGCGGAGCCTCATCGCCTCCTCGCCGGCGGGGGCGGCCGCATGTCCCGGGCGCGGTGCGGCCTCGGCGGCCCCGGGGGCTCCGGCGGAGCGGAGCNGTGGTCGAGGGGCGAGGCCGAGGGGCGTGGCTTCAGCGAGAGAAGGGCGCCCCCGTGCGGGGGAATGCGGGACTGCAGAGGGGCGGGGTGAGTGTGAGTGTGTCTGTGTGCGCCTGCTTGTGTCTGTGTGTGTCTGAGTGTGTGTGTGTGTATCTGTGTGTCTGTGAATGTGTTTGTGTGTTTGTGTCTCAGATTATGAGTCTGTGTGTGTGTGTGTGCACCTACGTGTGTGTATGAGCGTGTATGTGTCCGTGCCCATCTGTGCACGTGTGTGTGTATGTACATCTGCATACACATGTGCATGTGTGTGCAAGAGTGCACATTCATGGGTTACGTATATAAATGTACATACCTGTAATCCTTTGCTTATTCCTGTTGATGCTCACCTGCCTCCTCATGCCCATCCATATGTCCCTACAAAGATACAGATATATCTGTGGGTGCCTGCGTGGGTCTGTACATGTGTGTGTGTGTGCATGGCTGCGTCCATATGCGTCTATCTCTGTGTCCATATGTCTGTGTGTGTGTGAACATGTGCCTGGGTCCATCTGTCTGCAGTGTGTGGGGGTGTGAATGTACCTGTGGCTGTGCCAGGGTGACGCACATCCCCGCACACGGACCCCCGGGAATGGCCCACTCCCTGGAGTGTCACATGTGGGTGCCCCTGGACGGAGGTGTGTGCTCAGCCTCTGTGCACAGGGATGTCCCCACGGGGTGTGCACAGCGGGGGGGTGCAGGATGAGGTCGCGGGCGGCAGCCCCCGGAGTCATGCAGTGTATCCTCACTGCCATTCCCACAGAAGTGTTTCATCTTGGTTAAGGAAACAGCATCCAGTGTTTATTGAGAGAAAATCGATGAATATCACGAACAGAAGCTGCTGCCTGGAAGGACATTATCCCTCTTCCAAAGGACCTGGCATTTAGGGGTTATGACCTCAAGCCGCTTGCCTGGGTGAAGGACAGAAGAAATCAGATTAAAAAATTATTTTGCTCCTGTTTTCTTCTGTTAATGGGTCCAGCTTATTTCATTCTAGACTGTACAGTGAGGTCAGGCTCCACAGGCATTTATTTGCCTTCATCATCTGAACTTGTTTCTGTGGGTGTGCATGAGGTCAAGCAGCTCAGGTGCCCTGTATGTGGGTACATAATTCCTGAACCAGCGAAAGTTGTCATCTTCCATTCCCCAGAGCTCTTTTAGCGAGTAAATATTTCTCAGACGTGTAAATATTGTAGGACCGGCTTCCAGTGATCAAAGTCTGTTGCTTGAAATGTTTGGATCAATTAGGGTGCAATGTACAGCAAGGCGCGTGCCCGTGCCAGAGGCAGGAGTGGCGAGGCAGGCGCTCGGCGATGCTCAGGTGCCGCCCCGGAGCCGTCCCAGGTGGCAGGCAGGGATGAGCTGGGACCAGCCACCCTCCGTGGGCACAGCTCCTCCCAGCAACATTCCGGCAGACATGGGAATCCTCCTGAAACAGGAAAATCTGGCAAATGGGTTCTCATGCCTCCGCTCTGTTTCCTTCTGGAAAGGTGAGCGGTGAAGGGAGCCCAGCACCCAGGAGGGTGCAGGGGCTGCCTCCAGGTGCTCTGGGTGCCTCGTTGAGGGCCATGCATGTTTATGAGAAAAAGCACAGGTCGCCCATTTCTACAGGTAATGGTCTTGTCTAACTGCATCCTTAGAATCTTCTCCAGTTCATTAAATAAACCACGTTTTTCAAATCTTGAAATGGCCTCTCCAGGTGGTTAGAAAATCTGGGAAGGAAATCGGCAGAGGGAGCCGTTTGGACGGCATCAAAAGTTTCTGCCTCCCTCCGCTGACAGAAGCCAGGGAGGAGCTACATGGCCCCGGTACAGACTACTGCTCACAGCGGGCACAACCCTAAGCAGGGAAATGCCCTGAGCAGAACTCTCTGGAATGCTGAAAAAAATCCGGGGGGCGGGGCCTGGACCTGAACATCCTGACCTGGATTTTACAAAGCATTGCCCAAGCAACCGCCCCCATCAGAACACGAGCCAGCGGCAGGCGCCAGGTGTCAGGGCAGTCGAGCCCTGCAGCACTTGTCCAGCTCCATAGTGAGCTCCCACATTCCCAGGCTCAGCCCCCAGCCCAGCACACCCTCTGCCGGTGAAGCCTCCACCACAGCAGCAACAGCACTTGCACATCACGGCAAAGACCAGGGGCTCTGTCCCACCCAGCCCACTTGAGTTCTCACCTCGAACCCACGTGTCAAACCCAGGAGCCAACAGCGGGTCCTCAAGAATTAATGGCAAAACTCCCCGAGAGGTGGCAGACAAGTAAGAGCTGCTAGTGGTGAAATGTTTTAGTCCATTAAATGTTGGCTCTTTATTTTCAGAGGTGCAAAATGCTCCCACCACTCGGGATATGTGGTGTGTCTGCAGCGGACGAGAAGAGAGGAACATTAATAATTTCTCCAAGACAATTAATTAGACTCTTTCCCAAGGATAAAGTTTAATCTAATTTCTGCTGTTATACTTTGTCTTCATAAAAGTCTGAAGAAATTAATGAGCTTTATATCACCCTCTCATGACAAAAACCTTAGGTTCTCTTGGAAAAAATGAGGGACTAAGCCAAATTGCAGCATCTGCCATTTTTCTCTCAGATCTGCAGAGGTCCCTTTTATTCTTGAAGTCCATCCCTCTTTTCCCAGTTTTGTCTTTTATTCTGTTTTTAAAGTTTTGAGCAAATTTTGAGAAGTTTTGAGCTTTGGTCCTTTTGCAGAGCAAAGATTAAATTGTGAACTGCAGAGACACAAAACTCCAGCAGCAAATAGAGAGAAAAGGTTTTTCTTAAGGCGATCCCATGATCTTTGAACAGTTGATGTTGGCAATGCCGAGCGTGCCGCAGAAATGAGGGCCCTCCATGGGAAGCACTCCCATAGCAACCCACAGGTCCTGAGGCCATTAAAAAATTAGAAAGAGAAAACATGTATTAGGTCTAGGTAGAAAATGTAATCCAGATTTATAGCTGATTTTATCTAGTGCTCTAAAGAGCTCAGCTCTGTCGTTTGGCCCATCACCAGCCTTGGTCCTTCCCAGGCTGCCTTATGCAAGAAACAAAAGAATTTCATTTTCTATGTGTTTTATAGGCTGCTGTGTTCAAACATCACCAGGGCTTGTTGCACTGCAGTATAAATGTTTCCAAATCTCCTTAGTCATGAGAGAGGAAGATGACAACAGAGTGCTTTACCTTCAGTGCGTTGGCATGTTGATGCTTTAATTCAGGGCAAAAGCTATAAGTCAGGTTCTCAAAGCAACACTTGCCCCAAGCAATTTGAGTAGGTTGCAAAAAGCTCTTTCTCACCTTCAGAAATATAAAATCCTTCTGGAATTGCATGACACCCCTAGTGTGCTTGTACCTTGTGCCTGTTCTCCACCCATTCTTCCTATCTGCTCCTCGGCCTCAGTGAAAAAACTGTCCCAGAGTTTTCTGCCCTTAAAAGTTTCACGTCACAGCAATGAGAAATGCTGCTGAGCCCGTGTAAACACCTGACGTGGCACAGCTAAACTTCAGGAAAGTTCAGCCTCAAAAATGAGACAGCAAAAAACTCCCTGCTCGGCTTTCTGCTCTGCCTGTGCCGAAGAGGAAGGAGAGTTCTGCTTCCGAGGCATGAACAGTGTTTTCACTGGGCTGGAGGAGGAGGGACCGGGCTGAGTCATCAGCGTCTGACCTGACATGTCTGGAGGATCCTGCACCTCTCCAGAAGCCTCTGGAAGGAGCGTGTGGGATCGCAGTGTGTGGATGGGGCACTCGGTGCAGCCCGGAGAGCTACACATGGTCCCTCCATCATCACACACTGTCCTGCCACAGCCGGAGGGGCACAGGGGCCAAACCCTCCCCTCCTCACCAGGAGTGCTGGGACAGTGATGGGAGCCCCAGGCTGGAGCAACGGTTTGGGGGGGAAATTTCCTTCGGAAAATCCTCATCAGCCTCTGCTGTGGTTTGCAAGCAAGGAAAAGATTGGTCATCCTCCCTCCTCCACCCCACCTTCTTCCCCCCAGGGTTTTTTTACTGCAAACATGCAAAGTTTGGACATAAGGAGTATTTCTGGTGTTTGTGCCCTCGGAACAAAAAACTCACCAAATATTTTTAAACATTTCCCAGCAGAAGTGGGTGTAGAGAGAAAGCAGAGCAGTGAAGGGATGCTAATTGCTCCTTTTTAAGCCTTTCCTCTGTAACTTGAATTTTTAAACTCCCAACAGCTTTTTTTCCTGTTCCCTTTACTGTTCCTTTGCTACACCCATCTGTGAAGCTGGTTGCTCAGCACCTGGGGCCAACAAGCCACTTTTTGGGCAGGGGTTGCTGTGCTGCTATGGAATTCCAAAGGAATCATAAGAAAATATCCACACAGCCACTGCTTCACGCTGAGAATGCCAAAATCCAGATCCGCTTACAAACAGAGGGAGAAACTTCTCCTCACGTGGCTTCTCCAGGGGGCTGAAAAACCGGCCAGAGGCAGATTCCAGGGCTGGGGGAGAGCGAGGTCTGAGCTGGAAAAGGGCTTGCTGGGAGGAAATCCCCAGCCTCGAGGAGGAGACTCAGTGAGTCACCCCTGTCCCGTGATCGGTGAGGTAAGCCAACAACAGACCGGTGAAAGCCTGTTTTCCTTATGTTTTGTAAAAGTGCATGATGTCACACCCAGAAAGCTGAGCGTGACTCAGCATGTCCCACCAGGAGAAGTGGATTAAAGTGGACACAGAAAAAACCTCAGATTTCTGATTTTACTTTAGCGCATTGCTGGATAATTACAAATGCAACAATCAATTAGCCTGGAGACAGAACTGACATGAAAAGATGCAGCAACTTGAGGACAACCCCTCCGTGCCTCAAACACTGCTCAAACACAGGCAGGGATGGAGAAGGGAATAGGAATTGATGCTGTCTGGGACAGCGGCAACTTGGAACCTAAGGAATGAATGTGCTGGAGCTGGGTCTCGAAATAAGAGTTTCTGGCTCTATAGATGAGACCAAAAGTGGCCCTTGTGTCCTCAGAAACAGGACATGAGATGAACATGCTGGAGGTGCTGCTTGGTGAGGCAGATCCAACGCTGGCAGTGTCCTGCACTGCATGTCCTGCTTCTGCTGGTGCCACATCAGATTTTATGGAGAAAAAACATGATCCAACAACGTCAAGTCATCAGCTGTCAGACATAAGGATACACACAGCAAACAGGCAAAAGGGAAGGTGAGTGCAATCCGGCTTTGCTGCCTGCCCAAACCTCTCAATATTTCCTGCTGTAAAAACTGCTGAATCATTTCCTACACAGCATCATCCATGCTTCCACCTGAATCTGCTGGTGTTTAAACTTTAACTCACTGCTCCATGGTGGAAATATTAGCCATGTCATACCTAGAAATTGAATTTTCTAGAAAACATTTTAACTTAAATGGGGCAAACTTTTCCACTGTTAATACTATTTTCCAGGAAAATTTCAATTTCAACATCACCACACATATGCCAAAAATGTCTCTAAGTGAAAGGTCAAGTGTTTTAACATATATACTTTAGGTCAAGAAGTAAACTACCTTCCCAATGTGGAAATTAAAATTTATGCTTCTCTTGATTACAGAAGATGATAAATCATGACACAGTTTCTCCTAAGTTGTTAATATCTTAAACGAAGAAATACAGCACCAAGAGTCAGCATGGTCAGGCCCTTGGGTGAGAGGAAATTAACACCAACAAGGAACCTAATAATCATTGATCCATCATTATTTAATTATGCTTGGACAGCACAGACGGTGTGTTCTGCCAGCTGAACCCTCCCGTGGCTGGATTAAGAGGCCTGTCAGCTGTATCTGATCCACAAAAAAATAACTGCTGCCAACCAGCTTGGAAAGGCCACTGCGCATCCCGAATGTCAGTTGTGTTTACACCAGTGTCTTTATTTTTAGCCGCCCTTCCGAAACACGGGGTTCAGGGGAGAGTTATTTATTCCTGCCATGCTCGGCACGCAAACCCCTCCGGTGGGTGCTGCACGAGCAGGGCTGGCGCGTGGCTCCCCACCTCCGTTCCCTGGCCGAGTTGGCCCCGTTTGCCGCGATGGAAGGGAAAGCGGGGCCGGGATGGCCAAGTGCCGTGTTAGCACGTGGCACGGTGTATCTTGGTGGCCGCTGCCGAACGGGGATGGGACCAGGACAGCCCAGAGCTGCCCCATGGTGAGATTGTTTCCCCACCGGTGTGTCTCGGAGGCCACCCAGAAGGTCCCTATGCCGCACTCACTCCCCGCCGCCCAGGCCCCGCTGGTGCTTTGGTGACCACAACAACCCCGCACCCCCAAACCCTCCCGGCACTGCCCCGGGGCGCAAACCCGGGCGGAGGCGCTGCTCCCGGGGGCCGAGCAGGGCAGGGAGCAGACACGGGCATTTGCACGTATCCACAGATTTCCCCGGCTGCAGGAAAAAGCGCCTTGAGCACTTCCCCGTTCCCGCTGGATGGGGACCGGGCCCGGGCCCGGGGGGCAGCGGGGGCGGAGCCTGGGCACCAGGGGCGTGGCCTGGCCCGGAGTGGGCGTGGTCTGATGGGGCGTGGCCTGCGCGGTGGCGCTATAAAATCGGTCGCCGTCGGCGCCCTGTTGCGGGCGCTCGCTCCGCCCTGTGCTCGTGTGTGTGTGTGTGTCCCGGCTCCTGGCCGCAATTCCTGCTGCGCCACAGCCATGGCGGCGCTGACGGTGAAAGCCTACCTGCTGGGCAAGGAGGAGACAGCCCGCGAGATCCGTCGCTTCTCCCTGCCGCCGCCCGCCCGCTACCGGACCATCTACGACCGCGTCGCCGAGCTCTTCCAGGGGCTGCTGCGGGCCGGGCCGCCGCCCGCCTTCCGCATGCACTACAAGGGTGAGCGGGCAGGGGCTGCGCTGCGGGCCGGGCCCCGGGGGGGTGTCCCGGGGGTGGCAGGTCTCGGGGTGGGGGGCTCTTGGTACCCCGTTTACCCCCTGTGACACCCGACCGGGCCCCTCATCCTGCGCTTCGCCCTTTCCAGATGAGGACGGGGACCTGATCGCTTTTTCCACCGACGAGGAGCTGGAGTTGGCGATGCCGTACGTGCGGGATGGCGTATTCCGTGTTTACATCAAAGGTACGGCCGCGCAGCTCCGGAGGGTACAGCGGGTCTCGGCTGAGCATTTCCTGGCAGCGCTCCCAAAACGGGACAGGCCAGCCCTGGCCCTTCCCCCCGTCCTCAAGGGCCTGGTGGAAGCTGCGGCCTCTGCGGGGAGGTTAAATAAAGGGCAGTGTAATATGACAGAACATGAATCTTCCCTGATGAGGTGGGATAAACAGACCACGAGTTTCCTCCTAGCTCTGTCAGCTGGTCCAGTGCGAGGCTCTGTTGTCATTCTCGTTCCCTGGATACACTAAACTGACACTGGTATCTTAATTATTCCCAACAACGTGTTAGCCCTAATTTCACTGTCCCAGTGCATAGTTGCTCGCTAGTCCCTTTTGTTCAGGTAGATGCCCTTTAAGCTGTATCTGCAGTCTCTCTAATGAGCCACACCTCTTGTCCCCGTTCTCATGTTATGCTTCCTGGCATCTGCCTTCCTAACTTCTCCAGAAACATTTTGTTCTTGCAGCGCTTGGGAAAGTAGGATGAGAAGCCGGATGAGGTGGTGCAGTACTAATCTAAAATAAGCATGCCAAGAGATATTTAGGATAAGGCGTGCTTGGTTTCAGGAGAAGGTATCTTTGCAAAACCTCTTTGCACGTGGTTTAAGGTCTCTTACGTGAGCCTGGCTTAGGTTTGGCAGCCAGTGTAAAAATAAACTGACCTAGTAAGTCATAGCTATTCTGATGGGCTGTTTGGGCTGCTTCTTCTGCCTCATTTCCAGCCTGTAAATAGTAACCTGTTCTTGATGCAAAGTTTCCTGTCTTTAACAGAGAAAAAGGAGTGCAAGCGGGAGCACCGCTCACAGTGCAGCCAGGAGCCTCCCCGCAACATGGTGCACCCCAATGTCATCTGTGATGGCTGCGAGGGACCCGTGGTGGGGACCAGGTTCAAGTGCAGTGTCTGTCCAGACTATGACCTGTGTAGCACCTGTGAGGGGAAGGGAATCCACAAGGAGCACAACATGGTGATGTTCCAAAGCCCACTGCTTAATCCATTTGAGGTGAGCAAAATCTATGGAAGGGAACTGATGAACGGGAGATTCCTCAAATTCAAGTTACGAGTTTCAGTTGCTCAGAACCTGGCCGTGTGAACAGTGTCACGTGAATGTTACCCTTTACAGTGGCTCCCCCGAGGACGCTGGCTCCGTAAAATGCGCCATGGTGTTCCACCCTTCCCCTGGATGCACTGCTGGGGGTATCCTGGGCCTGCAGCTCCCTGCCAGAACTCAGAGCAAGCCGAAGCCACTGCTGCAGCCCCCAGTGCACCTGCTGCAGAAGGTAAGAGGAGATGCCCTGGTAGACAAGGTGGTGCCTCAGACTAGCTGAGGTTCTGCAGCACAGGGTGGAGTCTGGGTGGGAAAACAAACATAGGAACCAATCTAATTTGCTTGAAATAATTGGCACCTTTCAGCACAAAGTATGATTACTTTAAGGTGTGCTCGGGTCCATGCAATCAATGAGGATGCAGATGAAAGTATCTGGAACCAAACCAAACCAAGCTGAGCTGTTAGGTCAAGCATGTCACTATTCTACTCCAGATCTGCCTTTCAGCATTGCTAATGAGCCATAACAATGCTAATGCTGGCTTTCTGTTCCAGAGGTGGCTCAGTTAGTTTTTCTCTGCAGTGCTTTGTTGTGCGATGTATGTGAGTGACAGGAATGAGCACTAAGCTCCTGTGGGGACACACCCTCTGCAGGTGCCCTTTCCCTTTGAGCTTGTGTGTGCTAACAGAAATTGTTTTTCTAGAAGCTTCTACTAACAGCCAGCCTCAGGACCCCAATGTCACCTTCCTAAAGAATGTTGGGGAGAGTGTTGCAGCTTTTCTGAGCCCCCTGGGTAAGTGACTTACAGTTTGTTACCAGTCCCTGAGACTGGCTTACAGGTCTGTTTGACAGGAGCAGCAGTCAGCTGTTGTGGTGACTGGTCTTGGAACTACCTCCTGCCTCCTAAGCCTCAAAGGCTTAATTTACACTTGGATACTCATAATGCCGAGGCTTAGAATGGCCACTCAGTACCTTGTCTTTGAGAGAAAGTGAGGAAAGATTTCATTAACATGTCAGCACTGTGATGCTAACTTCAAGTCAGTGGTGACTGGGTTTTGCCTGGTCTATGTGGACCTAGATGTAACTTCTACCCTGGCCCTTTAAAGATATGGCTTGTGTGTGTAGAGAAAGATGATGATATGGTGCTTAGCTATTCTTTATTAAAGAAGGCTTTGCATTTTAATTCCTGCATGTTATGTGGCAAACTGTAGGATGACAGAAGTCTTAAGGAGTGTAGAGCAGGACTGATCCATTTAGGATCATTTAGGGACTGTGCTGTGGAAAAATCTCTAAGACTTTGTCCACCTCAAATGCATTTCTAGGCATTGAAGTTGATATCGATGTGGAACATGGAGGAGAGAGAAGCAAAGTGACTCCCACTTCTGCCAACCAAGAGAAGACCAATGCTGAGGCAACCGGCAGTGCTCCAACCCAGAATGTTCAGACCAAAGCAGACTGGAATAACATAGACTCTGCTACACAAGTAAATGTCGTTGCAGAACAGATACAAGACATGGTAATAGATCCTGTGCCCACACAAATGGAAGATGGCAGCTTCCACTCCCAGGTACAGGAACTATGACAATAATTGAGTATCATCACTTAGTATGCATGGTGGGAGAGAATATTAAAATGAGAGCAAATAAGTGATACACAGCACTGTTACAGGTTTACAGCAAAGGTGGGGGGGACTTGTCGTGGATGAAATTATTTATATTAAAGGCAGGTAGGAGGAGTGTGCATCCTGCCTGGAAAGCACTATAGCACCTGGACTTTTTTTCTTTCCATTTCAGGAACATAGTGAGTCCAGCAGTTCATCGGGGGGTGAGGAGGACTGGACCCACTTATCGTCCAAAGAAGTGGATCCTTCCACAGGTGAACTCCAGTCTCTGCAAATGCCAGACACAGATGGTCCCAGCTCCCTGGATGTGCCTCAGGATCCTCCCCAGCCAGGCCCTACGGGACTGCGAGAAGCTGCTCTCTACCCACACCTTCCCCCAGGTAGGAGAGTGTGTGCAGGTTTCATAGCTGAGAGTAGCTTTGGCTTGGGAACTGCCAGCTTGGCCTGACACAAGCAGACTTGTTTTGGGGGTGGTAGAAACCAAGGTTGTGTAAGTTAGAGCTAAACCTGTCCCTGACTTTGGCAGCTCTTGCACTGTTAGAGATGATCAGGTGCTTCCTCTCCTGAATGTGGGCTGCTAAGTCTTAACCAGATGTCTGACCTCAGGCTAATATGCCATTTGAGCAACACAGAATAGATGCTGTCCTCAATCGTGTCCTTGCTGTGTACTGCTCAAGAGAGCCTTATAATGCAGGCTGTGGACCAGTACATCCTGTGGCTTTAGGGCAGCACTTTTCTGGTGGGAGCAGTAACAGTATCCAAGGCCCCTTAACTGAGATCAGCTGCACTGAGTCCCACAGCAAGGCCAGCTGAGCCTGACTAAGCAGTTTCCTTAGCTCTGATTATGTATTGTTTATCTCAAACATCAGAAGAGCATGTCTCCTCTTCTCAGAGTGCTATTAAAACTTTGCCTGGTTTGCCAGTTACATGAAATAGCTGAACTTTAAACTATTATTCTCTCCACAGAAGCAGACCCTCGCCTCATTGAGTCCCTGTCTCAGATGCTCTCCATGGGCTTCTCCGATGAGGGTGGATGGCTCACTCGGCTCCTGCAGACCAAGAACTGTGACATTGGGGCAGCACTAGATGCCATCCAGTATTCTAAGCAGCCACCTCACTTGTAGTAGTGACAAAAAGCACTTTTCTAGCTGAAAGCAGGTAACGCAGCACAAGTTACTGTGGTTCATCTTTCTTCCTACTCTGAGTTTCTGTCTCATGTTCTTAAGTGCTTGTAGAATGGAAGAAAAATAAATACTACTGCATGTGATGTCTGTGTGAGCCTTTCAGTATCACAGCTATGTTATTTACTGGACTAGGCTAAAAATGTGAGGCAGCCCAGGACTGCCTTCTTGCACATACTTTGGTGTGCACTTAGGGCTACATTTAAGAAGAGAAATCCAATCGTTTTTCTGGCTCTGCAGCTTGCTGCAGCTCTGGAAGAAAGGGTTGCTATGGGAGATCTAAACAAAGATGTAGTCCAGAGACAAAGCTGTAGTTTGTAAGGAGCAGTCAATCACAGACTTTAATTGTACTGGCCCGGAATCCTTAAAGCCCCGAGTTTTCTCTCCCCAAGCTGACCTACTTCCATTCCTATTTCTAGCTGCTGAGGTTGCTAGACAACACTGTAACCTGAGAGCAACAGCCTCTTCCCCCTCCTTCCCTTCCCCCCCAACACAACCATCAAGCAAGTAAACAACTTTAATAGTGCAGTTCTCTATGGCTTTGAGTGAAACCACCTTCAGTTCAGAACTATGCCTCAGTAAATAACATATCAAATGCATTAGAGATGAGAAAGACATGCTCAAGATGCCTGCACTTCTCAGATATCATCATCAAACTCCTCACCTGTGCAGAAGAGTTGCTCACAAGATACGTTGCTCAGCTTTGGCCCGGGGTGAGAGTTAATAAAAGTGTTTGCCCTCCCTCTGGTATCCAAGCAGCACTTTCCTGCAGTGGTCTGTGGAGCAGAGTCTGCCCTTAGCACCTGGCTGTGAGGTTCTCTGAGCACATCCTCAACTGAGCAACTGCTGCTGGGCAGTCTCGAGGCAAGATCCCCAGTGCTCGCAACACATTTTTTAAATTCAAAACGTGTACCCTGAGGCAGAGTTCTTCCAGCCTGTCCTAAGCATCTCCAGGCCCCACCAGCTGTGGTGCTGTCCAGCCCCACACCTCCAGTGCCCTCCTGCAGTGCCATGGTCACTGCAGCAGCATTTTCACTAGAGTCGTCAGATGATGAGAGAAATTTTCCCCACTTGGATGGCTTGGTACAAGCAGTTGAGGGCTGTGTATTCTCAGGCACTACAGACTCATAGACAGCAGGAACCACACTGCCTCCAGAACCAGCATCTCCATCATGTCCATCAGGCACGGCTACAAAGGATTTCTTGCGCTGTAAGAAGGGAGAGAACTTAGTTACAAAAGCAGCACAGAAGCATTAAAGGTGGCATTGGCTTTGCCTGAATAAAACCTTTCAGAGAGAAACCCCCAGCATATTTTTTTTCCTCCTCAGTCATTCATTGGCTTGTTTGGAGAAGAGCAGAGAAAGACTCATAAAAATTCAAAATGATGATGATACAAAAGAGGTCAGGAGCATCTTCTATAGCTAAAATACCTCAGTGGTTTTAACCTTTTTGGCTTGGTAGACAAGCTGAGAAGCTCCACTTTCTTCTACATGCTCTGGAACATCACTGGAGAGGAAGCGCTTCCGGTGTTTCCTGGCCAAGAAAACCATTCACAAAGAGGACAGATTAGATCCTTTGTGATTCTTTTCACAGCTCACCAGAGAGGTTCATAAAATGCATGGCTCTTTATCCCCAAATACCAAATCCCTGCTCAGCTCAGGTCATACACTGCAACCTGCACTTAGCTCAGATCTCAGAGATGAGCTGCCTCCCACACCTCCTAATCAAGTGTCACCGCTCGGGGGCAGGAATTGCAAAACCAAGTTCTCTCTGTACCTTTGTTCTCCCACAGTGTTCTTTCTCTGGGAACAGAACTGTTGCCTTTCTAGAGCTGCCTCCTCCTCGTCTTCCTGATCCTCACTCTCCTGGTCCAGATATTTACTCCAGCGACTGCCTTCTGTCCTTCCCTCCTACAACACTGGAGAGTTACTAAAAACAGCAAAACATGGGGGTTCTCATTTTCGGTATTGTTTCACATGTGCCAAATGCCTCAAATCATGAATCAGTTTAGGACACTGTTCCTGTATCATGTTCCCAGGTCCAGTTCCCAGGGAAAGTTTCTGTGTACATCTCCCTCTGTCTCTGCAGGAGCCTCTCCGATTTGATACACCATTTCAGCTGTCTGAACCACATAAAGGGATCACTGGTTTCACTGGGATTCACCCAGGACACAATGGGTTTGTATTTACCTCAGCTTTGTAGGGATCTTACCTGCTGGACTGAACTGTCCTCATGTTGTGCTGCTCTGTTTTTGCTGTCATTTACAGAGTCTTCTGCGCACCTAAAATAGATGTTTGAACTACAGTTTCTAGAACACACTCCTGTCTGTTGATTTATAGACTTCAAATCACCCAGTCATAGCACAAGGGATTGAACAGGAAACATGGACAGGAAAGCTGGATAGGAGACATACCAGAAAAAACAGGATCTATGGAAAAACTTATGCCAAATGAATGTATTGCAAGATACATTGCACAAATACTCGATTAAATCTAGTTAGAGGGTAGCCCTCCTTGTTGCTATACAGAGTTGTAAGTTTGATCTAAAGTCACTAATCATGAAATGATAAATTTTAATTGATCAGAACTAGGGATATAACAGCGTTTGTTTGGTACAACAGATTAAACTCACTAATTTTATCCCATGAAAGCAAGGAAAAAGGGAAGTTGTTTCATTATGTTTTGAATTTCACAATTCTTTGAGGAATAAAAATAGCTACACTTTTTGATAAAGTGAACAATGAGTTTTCTTTCCCAAGCTTAACCCTGAAGCACTGTGTAGTCACAACTAAGTTATGTAACTACCCTTGACCTCTGAAAATAACTTTGAGTAAAAAAGGAGGCTGGACCAGTTCAAGACCACTTCAAGATTAGATGATTATAAACAGATTCAGGAATGAAATAAACAGGAAGGTGCTACTCAGATTTTCCAGCCCAGCAGGAATTACACTGAAGTGTTTGCACTGAAGAAGTCTTTTATCAATAGCAGCAGTGATTACTCAACAGATTCGCAGTGTGAACCCCCTAAATGCCAACAGTTAGGCAGCAACTTCTTCACATGGATGTTTTCTGAGGATGTAAACTGTAAAATGGACGTCTCCACAGTCAGCTCATCAAACAGTATGTAAGAAAGACCAAATTTAAAAAAACCCTCAAAAAACAACACAACAAACTCAAACCCTATTGCATATGTATTAAGGGGTAAAGGCCTTACCAACACATGCTACTGATGACCTAAAGTTACCTGAAAGAAATCCCTGTCAAAAGAAACATGCTGGGACACTAAACCCAACAAAGGCCTTGCTCCTATGAGGTGAGGACAAAACTGGCACGGTCAAGGCTTCTCAAGAGGCCAGAAAACCCTTCCGTGACATGCTCAGGTTGGGCAACAGGCACCCGGTGTGTGAAGATGCACATCAGCTGCAGCACATCGAAAGCAACGAGCAGGTAAAGGTTAAACACTGTACCAAGATGTCCAACCAAGCGCCTCCTCTGCTTCACCCTGCAGCAAGTTCAGCTTCTGGACGTGGCGCCTGCACTCCAGGCCCGAGCCCTGGCCATAGACCTGCACGGAATGAAAGAGGACAAGGCTGAGGGAGCAGCCAGAGGGGCACAGCACGAGGTGAGGCGACACCCCAGGTGCCACCGAGGTGCGAACCAGGGCCAGCACAAGCGGCTGAGGGTGTGGGGCTGCCCTCACCTTCTGCACGGCCTGCCGCTGGCCGCACACGCTGCAGCTCCACCGCCCGCTGCGCTTGGCCTGGGAGGGCACAGAGGGGTCGGTCAGAGCCCGGGACCCACTGCCCCCGTTCCGTCCCGTCCCGTCCCGCCCCATCCCCACCTGCTGCCCCTGGAAGCGGCGGCAGCAGCAGCACCTCAGGACCCAGAACCGCTGCGCCATTGCGGTCACGTGACCCGGCGGGAGCCGCCAGCGCCCCCCGGCGGCGGCACCGGGCAGCGACACCGGGACCGGGCACTGGGCAGCGACACCGGGACCGGGCACTGGGCAGTGACACCGGGACCGGGCAGCGACACAGGGACCGGGCACTGGGCAGCGACACCGGGACCGGGCAGCGGCACCGGGACCGGGCACTGGGCA